>VZRS01007017.1:392624-523463 GCA_013398055.1 Ifrita kowaldi
CCCCCCCCACATTTTAGTAGCTGCTGCCACCTGTAGCTACCTCATTCTAATTCAATACATCTACCATGGAGCTGTTGAAAGGGTGGATAACTTGATACTGTCTCAGTCTGCAGGAAAGACGGAGTAGTGGTTGTAGTCCAAACACAGAGCCTCGTATGGGGGAGAAGACTCTTATTGTTAGTTCCAGAGGATATGTCAGTTTTCTGTGAAACAACTATGTGGATCCTCTAAAAAGTAAGGTTTTTTATTGTCAGGTAGCCAAATAAAACCACAGAAACCTGTGTGCCAGGTATGCGCAGCTGTATCCATCTCACTCTAGATTCACTGCATTTTCCTATCCTAACCCTTTCTGCACCACAAACACAGCTATGGCAGGGGATTCCATTACAACCCAGATGACCCCTCTTGGTTAAAGCACAGTTCAAGCTGTCTAGTTCCTTATTATCTAGCATTTGTGTTGAGGTGAACCATAAGAGCCCTGAGTGCAAATTCTTTGTAACAGGAATGAAAAAAGGAATGAAAACGGATCTCTCTGTCCTAAAAAGAGATGTGTTCACATTGGGTCTGTCACCACAATGACTCTGTAGCGCATCAAGTCATTAGACCTTGCACTGTGCACAAAGCTGTAACTGTGAGCATTGATCAAGATTTCTTGTCTTTATATTCACTTTTACTTGCAGCTACCCATACTTTTGCACTTTCTGGACAGAGACCCTACCTACGCTGCAATGCACAGCTGCATTTTAACCATGTGAGACAACAGCATATATTATTTTCTTGTACAGTAACCAAAGAAGATGCTTCTGCACTAAGAATGCAGAGTGAAAAGGGAGCTCAAAAGAGTGTAAAAAAAGATACAGCTACTTGGATTTGGAGGTATGGGATATTATAGCATGATAGCAAAATTATCATGCAAAATTATGTTTGTTAAGGACATCTAGGTTCTGTGACAGATTTAGTATTTAGCGCATCTGAAGCTCAAACTCAAAGGAATGATTGCCCAGTTTTTTGGAAGAGCTTAAGAACCAGTAGGGAGCAAGAAAATAGCTCCCTATAGTTCAATTTGCTACTGAGACGGAGAATTCTCTTGAGTAGACACATAGTCGTATGAAGTTTATATTATTCTGCTGATGGTGCAATAAACCTGAAGCCTATATAAAGGTTTTCTGCAGATGTTTTGGGTATTCTGCAGCAGTATCAGTGGACTGGCACTTAACAGATTTAAGTTGTAAGAGGAACCTTGACAGATTGGATCGATATGTTGAGGACAGCAGCATGAGGTTCAACAAGGCCACATGCTGGATCCTGCCCTTGGCTCACAAGAACCCCGGGCAGTGCAATAATGTGGAGACAGAGTGGCTTGAGAACTGCTCAGCAGAAAAGCATGTGGGAGTGCTGGTCAACAGTGGCTGAACGTGAGCCAGGGTGTGCCCAGGTGGCCAGGAAGGCCAATGGCATCGAGGCCTGGATCAGCAATAGTGTGGCCAGCAGGACCAGGACAGGGATTGTCCCCCTGTGCTGGGCACTGGTGAGGCCACACCTCGAGTGCTGTGTCCAGTTCTGGGCCCCTCACTTCAAGAAAGACATTGAGGTGCTGGACGGAGTGCAGAGAATGGCAATGGAGCTGGGGAAGAGTCTGGAGCACAAGTCCTAAGAGGATCAGTTCAGGGAGAAAAGCCTGGAGAAAAGGAGGCTCAGGGGGAATCTCATTGCTTTCAACTTCCATTCAGGAAGATGTAGTGAGGTGGGGATTGGTCTCCTCTGTCATGTTTGAAGTGAAAGGACAAGAGGAAATGAACTTAAGTTGCACCAGGGTAAAGAAATTTAGAAAAGAATTCACTGTAAGAGTGGTTAGGCACTGGAACAAATTGTCCAGTTCGTAGAATCACTGTCTCTTAAAGCAAAGTCAACTGGTTGTGACACTTGGAGATATAGTTTGGGAGATTGATTACCATCATTGGTTATGACAGTGTTAGGTGATCTTCCAACCCTGATGATTTTGTGAGGGTAGCTTTAGATTGGATATTAGGAAGAAACACTTTACTGTGAGTGGGGTGATGCAGTGGAACAGATTGCCCAGAGAAGCTGTGACTGCCCCACTCCTGGCAGCGTTGAAGACCAGGCTGGATGGGGCATTGAGTGATCTGATCTAGTGAAAGTTGTCCCTGTCCATGGCAGGAAGGTGGTAGCTAGATGATTGTTAAGGTCCCTTCCAGCCCAAATTATTCTATGACTCTGTGATTTTACTTAGGCAAATGATTCCTAAGTGATGCCAGCTACAGAATGACGGCATGATCCTGGTTAGTGTTTCATCTGGTGACATTGAGCTGCTATCTGCAGAGACCTGGACAGATCCTCAGCTGATTTAAGTGGCTGTCACACTGTTTATTTGTTTAAGCATTTGCATCAAGTGAAAAGCTTGACATTATCAGACACTGTATATATAGCAAATCACAGATAATTTTGTATGTGCACGTGTGGTTTATTGATCGTAGGTACAGTTTCTGTGGATGAGAATGACTATACATAGTCAGATTTTTTTATAAAATAGATGCCTAAAGAAAAATGTAATACATATTTTAAAAAAAATTCAGCTTAATATAGTAAGGAAATAGTAACAGGTATTTACAGTAAGTAAATACACAAGCACAAAAATTCAGTAAGTATATACACATGCACATATAGACATACAGATATACATTTCATATTGCCTATATCTCCTACACCTTTATTATATTTAACAACAAATTTGAAGAAAAGTTATTTGCATGAGTGATTTACTTAGTTTAAGTACAAGATTGCAATCCACAGTACCATTTGGTCGTTATACTTTGGGTACTATCTGGTTGAGAATTGCTCTTTATAATTCCCTTCTAATGCAGGATTGAATCCCACAAAAACTGTAGCACCTCACACGATAATATTATAACTCGGTTTGTCAGTCATACTTCTGTGGTTCCTTGACACTGAGCTTTTATGAGAGGCTAAACTTCTCTCAGTCATTCAGAAAGTGTTAACTGCATTCGAATAAGCCAGAAAAACAAATAAGCAAAATTAATTCCATTTCATTTTATGATTTTTCTAATGCTTTCCTTAGACCACTATCAAATTTGTACAAAGCAAGACCAAGACCTCAGTGTACCATAAATTTATCATATCTTCATGTCATCAACAAACTTCTTGGTGTCAATCTAGTGATCTCAAGAAACTTGGAAGAGGAATTGTTTCAATGGTTGTGTTTTGTTAGGAATGGAATACTAGTGAGCACAATAAGGAAGACATAATTTAGAGAGCAATGAATTCTTGAGGAATCTTTCAGCTCCGGAATCCGTAACAGTATTTTCAAATGACAGAAGTAATCCAACAGTAATAAGACAACCCTCCAAAACAAACATTCATGTTTTTTTAGGATTTCAGTTTGGTTTAGATTGTCAACCAACGACTAGAAGCAGGAGGTGAACACTAAGATAACTGCACATTGTATTTTTGGGTTTTTTTACATATACACTAAATCTTACAGATATGACATTATTCGTATGGTGAAGTACTTATATTTTTATTAAATCATTTAACAATATGAATGCTTTAACTAAAAAATTGTTTGTTGGAAAAAAAGTTATTTACATGGAAAATAAGTGAAAGGATGAAAATGTGAAAATTAATAGCCTTAATTAATTGACTCAAAGAAAGATTCCTGTTTCTGAATCCTAATCATTATTTCAGTATTTTCTTCCGCCTGCTTTTATTTATTAGTGTTAGCCATTTTAAGAAATTCTAAAATATGCAAGAACAAGAAGAAAGTTTCCAGAAGCACTTGCAAGTGTCTCCTAGGGATAAGTGGCACTTTTGAAACAGCTGCCAAGGAAAACAAGTACATGGGGAATCACCCATTTGCCCAATATAGGAATAAAACCAGAGTAGCAATCCAGGACGTGCTGCCACACACTGCTCCAGGGCAAAAGGAGCAACTATTTCAAATTAAAGAGTTTTAGTTTAGCTGAATAATGTCACAAGTGAGCCAGATAAATACAATAGCAGAGTCAATATTTCCATGGGCCACAAGGACACACTCTAAAGTGATTTTGTTTTCAACACTGAAATGACAAAACCACAGTGTCCCAGATTTCACTGAAACCTAAACATGTATGGAATGTGCATCTTGGCAGGACTTTATGTTATTTTCAGAAGATTTTGCCTTCAAAGACAAGGCAACCTGTTCCAGAAATTCGTGCCAGAAATCAATTCTTTCCTCACTACTAAGTGCAACACTGATCACAGTGCTAATCCTTTAGCAGCACCAGCTAGGAACTACACTCCACGTAAAGTCCAAGCAACCAGTTCTTGCTGTGAACACAGAACTATAACATTAATTCAATTATATTCTCTTCCTACATTATGTTTTCTCAAAGAAAGTTAAGATGGGATATTAACAGCAGAAACTTTAAAGATTTGGAATCCATAAAGGCTGCAATACATATGTAGGTTAATCCTGGCTATAATTTGATTTTGGGATGCAGTGGTATAGACAGAACAGCATCAGGTTTGGCCCCCTCCACTTAGCTGTTCTTCCAAACTATCCACAGAATCTCTGTCCTCAAAAGCCTCAAGTCTTCAACATACTTTCTGTGCTGCAGCACAATCTCAGTCAACTGCTGCAAAAATACACTTGCAAGAGGCTATGCTGTGTCTTTTTATATTGATTCATCCAATTCTAGATGAAAAACTGCAGCTGGTTGTGGTTGTACATACATGCTGTAGTCACAGAGGCAACACATGGAAGCCATAGAAGACCCAGGTCAGCTGCCTGTGGGCTTGAGCAGGGTGGAATTGAGCCACCCTGCACAGCTGTGCTGGGCCAAAGGTCATTCTCTGGGAAGGATGCCTATTTTAGTGCACACACAGCCAAAGATACCTTGCAATGACAAAGGAATGTCTGGAACAATTGTGCTACTGCTGTTTTCTAGAAATCAATTGCTGTGTAGTTCACAGAGTCCTGTCTATGAGACCTGTCTTCCTGCAGATCAGCATGCAGAAGGAACATTATTAGCATTTCTGTGCTTTTGCAGTCTGCAGTTATGCCCATCCTGCATTTTTATCATGGCAATGTAGTGATATTTAATGGAACTCATTTGAAGGCCAGTACTGCATGTTTATATTTTTCATGAAAAGGTATTGTTCTAATTTAAGGTAATGAAATTGTCATTTCAGTAAAAATTGCCATTATATTTTAACAACCTAGTAAGACTCTGTTTGACTCTTTCCCTCTCATTGTAGTCAAATGTTCTCTATTCATTCACATGCAGTTTGCAGCCAAATCATTAAATTAAAATTACTATATTCCTTTTTCAAAACCTAAGGCAAAGAATAATTACAAATCAGTGCATGATTCTCAGTAACAGGCCTGGTTTTTTCAGCTCAATAATCAGTGTCACCTCAACAACAGAACCATAAAGACTATTTAAGTTTCTGAACTAAAATTTTCTTTAAGAAAAGATTAAAAGAAATCAGACTAGAACCATAGGATGAAAACCTAATGCCTCTGTCTCCTGCAAACCTGCTATTTAGCCTTGGGATAAATTTCTGCACCACTGTCTATGTTATAATATATTTTCTGTTGTATTCTAAGTATGAAACTTTTCAATTAAATAGCATGAAGGGGTTAATGGTGCCAAGGTAAGTAATTTCTATGTAAAGAAAAGAGAATAGCTGACATTATGTGTGGTATAATTATTTTTTATTAATTGAATTGAAATACTGAACATTAAATTGTGATACTTAGTCATATAATCCTTTGCAATTACATATTCCACAATAAAAGACTTTCAATTAAATTTTATTACAAGTCTAAAATTCAAAAAACATCCATCTTTACAACAGAAGCAGTCACTAGCTAAGCTTTTTGAATAATTTTTCTCAGAAATTAAAAGCAAACTGGGAAAAATTGGCATTATTTTGTCATTTTAGAATTACAACATTTGCCCACCAAATCCTACACAATTGTAGATGAAAGCTCCTACAAGAGCAAACAGCGTGTCTCCTTTTTTTTTCCGTTGCTACAAAATATTGATGAAGTGCTCTATTGAGGTACAGATCTCATTAATTATTTGATTTACAGAAAAAGAAGACAGAGGGAAATGAGTGCTGTGGCTAATGCCATGATGTACCATCTTGAGACTTAAGATCTTTTTAATGTATTCGGCAATGATGCAGCTGAAAGAGGAAAGAGGGAACTGAATGGATCCATTAATTTAATTGAAGTGAGCTCTGACAAGAGATAAAACATCTCAGGCTCTGCATCTCTTCAGGATGCATCAGCACTACAGTAAACAGTAAATGATCCACAGACGCAGACACAGACACACGAACACACACACTCAAAGATAAAGGTATACATAGATTTTCACACATACACACACACACACACACTCTCTCTCTCTCTCTCTCTCTCTCTCAGAGGTTTACGTAGATTCTAGAGACCTCAAGACCAGAGAACCCTTCCTTTATGCAGCTTCACAAAGTATTCAGCACAGAATTATAGAACGGCCTGGGTTGGAAGACCTTAAAGACCATCTCGTTGCAGTCCCCTGCTGTGAACACAGACACTTTCACTAGATCAGATTACTCAGAGCTCCGTCCAACATGGCCTTTAACGCTATCAGGGATGGGGCAGTCACAACTTCTCTGGGCAACCTGTACCCATGCCTCACACCCTCACAGTAAAGAAATGTTCCCAGTATCTTATCTAAACCTACTCTCTCTCAGTTTGGAGTCATTCCCCCTTGTCCTGTCACTACATGCTCTTGTAAAAAGTCCTTCTTCATCTTTCTTGTAGGCTCCCTTCAGCTCCCTTCAGCTACTGGAAGGACACAATTAGGTCACCTACTACATCAAATGTACTGTCATGAACAACTCCTGGCTTAGATATAAGTGATTCAGACTTCTTACAGAAACTATGCATTTGTAATTTTTTTTTTTGTAATTTTTACTGTCTTATAGTTTCTTAGAAGATGAGGGAGAGAAGCAGACTTTATTGCTCCTTATAGAAACTCTGGTGCTGCTTTCTTTCGGCTGTTACCCCTGTTCCCCCATGTGGCAGAAAGAACTTGTTTTAAAAGAAAAATACCCCTTTTAATATGTAAGTTCTTCTTAGTGGTTTCCATGAGCACTTTTAGTTAATATCATAACAAATTTTTACTAATAGTATGACACTATAACATTTCACCAATATCATGGAATACCTGGGTCCATATCCCATAATTACTGTGATTATTATCACGGGACTAATGCAGCAAGACAGTCTTAAAGGCATATAAAATGACACCATTTTTCTGACCACAGTTTTAATGATGGCTTGCTTCCTGAGATCTGGGCTAATACCAGGAGAATTGAATAAGATCCGAAGATGAAGTTTAAATACTGGTCCTGAACATTCTGAGTTTCCTGGGAAATTTTATAATTTCCTACATGACACTACTTATTACTACTGAACGTCGATATCTAAACTGATTGGTTTCAAGCTAGCTCAGCTGAGTCTGTGTAAACACCTCCCATCTGTGATGTGAACAAACAGAAACTTCTTTCCAGGAACGAAGGCTGTCACAGGAAAGAGACACCCTGTGAAGTTACAGCCCTGGGTAGTTCGAGGGTTTCCAAGTTACTTCACATCCCAACAGTCTTCCTGTAAGCTTAGGCTGATTGAAAGAAAACAATTTCATGCAATGTTGAGAGCTAATTGTATTTATTATATACACAGAGAATATAGGTTCCACTTTATTGAACTATGGAAATTGTGTTCAAAGAATAAAATTTACGTTTTCCTGCCCTATGAACACGCTCATATGTTCCCTTATGCATTCTTTCGCCCAGTGAATTCACAGTAAAGCAAAATCTATTTTTTTTCTCTTAAATTAAGGTCATGTTCGTGATCAAGAGTTTAAAACAATTCTTTACTAAATAAGAAAAATAGGAAATATTTCAACAGTAAGTGGAAAATGAACATAGTTTCTTAAAGCAGGAGCTGCAAGATCAGGGATTCTAAGGGAACTGGGGACAGTGAGGAATAGAATAGTTCTAGCAAGATTTTATAAATTCAGAGACTGCTTTGGGAGATATACAGAGATGGATCCATATGTCTGGACTCAGACAGTTAATATCCCAGACCAGACTGCTGGAGTGGCCATTTTAATATCTTTACATCTGCTTTTGCAGTAGCTGAAACTCTAATGACATTAAGCAAAGAGGCAGCACAACTCAGCACTGAAGAAAATTGTATCTAGCCCTGTATTCCTGTCTGTGTCCAGCCATGCAAATCAGAGGACCTATTTCTTATCCAATGTCAAGCATTCAAAGCTGTTTTGTTCTGTGGCTTATAAATATTTATTTCTGTCTATATCTTTATGTGTTCACATTCAATGACTTTCAGAACTAAAAAACAATTCATACTGAAACTTCTTCTTGGAAAAACATTGAAGCTATGCCAGTATTCCAAATTAGAGTCTTTGTCAATTCTGGCATTAGATTTGACTGTAGTATCAACAGGTATTTATATTAAAACTATGTTTCAATATATAATGTGAGCTTGTTTATCTCTCATTTATCCCTAAGACATTGAAAATTACAAAATCCAATTAATCTAATATAGTATTCACCTTAAATGTTAGCTGGATTGCTGGCATTTACCCAATAGTGCATTTAAATTGTAAAAAAAAAAGAAAAAGATGCAAGGGAAACAATCTCTGTCTCCTTAAAGGAAGTCATTTGAGCTGATTATACAGAGTGCAATGATGCATTAATACATCACTGGATGTGAAATGTGTACAGCGTATCACATAATTCTTTATTTAGAGTTTATTAAACAAGCATTGACCTTCAGTCTTATCATACACAAAACTGTATCCTCATAGTTCGATAAAGTAGGTTGTCAAAGTAAATATTTACAGCAGCAAGTAAAATAAAATCAGGTTATTTTCACTAATGGTCTATAGATCATTTATTTTTTGAGCAGCTATATCCTTTCTGTCAAGAAGAAGTCCTCTTTGGCATTAGACATCCCATCCAACGTGGATCCCTGAAAGCAGGCAACTGATTCAGGGTGGTATCCTGTAGTTATTAAAGCTGAATTTTCCAGGACAAGAATACCAGAAACGTTGATAACTTCATTTACAATGGCTCAGCTTTTCTGACTGATTGAGAAATGAACCAGCAAACACTGCCTGATGCTGTGCTACTGAACATAAAAGAACACTACTTCCCTGGCACAAAGGAGAAGTGCATTGAGTTACACTCTCTCATCAGGGTAACCAGTGGCATCAAATAACCATAGAATCTGCAGTATAACGAAACTCACAGGAAAAGAAAATGACAAATAAATCAATTACCTATAACTGGGTATCACTGTGATATCATTTCTTGAAGGAAGGCTTCACGTAAAAAGCCACAATTGATAACTGTTGTGTTGAGTAAAGCTACTTATGTATTTCTAGTATAAAACAGTGCTTCTTCTTACAAAAACTTTGTTTTTTGGTTAAAAATACAGTTTAGAAATTATTATCCAATATTATTATCCAAAGTATTATCCGATATTATCAGTGAACAGAATAAAACTTCTGTACAAAGATTATTCCATTGAAAACCAGAGCGAAGAAAAGAGAAGTTTGCCATGCAGTTTCATACATATATTTATTCCTGCTCTAGGTATTATATAAGTTGTTATCAAAGCAGTTCTGGAGAGATACTGCATTTTTGTCATTTCTGTCAATCTGAATATTTAGCAAGACATGCTTAGAGATGATATAGTAAGGGTACTATTTTGGCATCAGTGTTCTGAAAGCAAGGTCATTCAATTCAGAATCCAATGACGTATTTTAACAAAAGAATGTGTGTGCATGTATGTGTATGTGACACCTTCTTCTTCATCAAATTATAACCATGCTCATCAAACCATAACTATGCTCTTAGGTATCCAGAGGCATGATCCCCAGCAGTGAAAGTTGTCCCTGAAGACCAAAAAAAAAAAGAAAGGTGGAAGCTGGAGAAGCATTCCTTATGATATGTTTAGAAAGAATTTCTTCTTTTAAGCACAATAATTTTCTTATGTACAACGCAATTGTCACTAACCTTAAAAAAAAGAAAGAAGTAATAAACCTCAAACTAAGAGAAGGACCATCCATCCAGTCCCTGTTGTGACACTGAAACAATGGCATTGTCAGGGGACAGCCAATACCACACCTGATCGCATTCTGATGGTCTTCAGTGTAAACAGGAGCGCAGCACTTCAAATCAGACTGAGCCTGCAGTCACCCTGCATTTATCAGTGAGGGTACTCTGGGCTGCGTAAGAGCTTGCCCAGAGCATAGCAAATTTGGTAATGCTGGCTTCTTGGGACAGCACTTTTAAAGGCTTTAGGTGTTGCCTCACATGAAATATGGTTCAAAGCAGAGGTGATAAAATAGATGGAGATACACGTCCTCTTAGGAGCACTACATACCATCATGACATGTCCAGAGACCCATCCCAACACACAGAGCTCAGCTTTCCTTGGGCATTCGTGGGCACACCAGATAACTTTTTGAGGGACTGCAACAACAGTTTACTTAGATACAATGTAGTAATTCTGAAGAGGCTTACAAGGCAATTAAAATGGTGCATCAACAATAATGTAAAGTATTCCGGAAAGTTCTGGGTTTTTTTTCTTGTTTTAAAGTGGAATTTTGTCACTCCCAAGACAAGGAAAATCATTTGTAACTACAAGAATAATTTTCAGGAGAAGGTACCTTTATATTTTCAACATGTAACAGCAATATGTTGTAGTCTGTAATTAATGTCTTTTCTCAAACTTCTAATTTTATTTTATTTCAATTAATTTCAAAGTTCAGATCCCAGTCATGTAGGTTTTTTGGGGGGTTTTGAGGTTTTTTTTTGTTTTTCAAACAGATGCTTACTCAAACACAGGTATATATCTTTTAAATAAAGAAGCTGGGAAAAAAAAACAAAAGGAAGAAAAAATAGCAACTTCTCGGCATAGTTGTAATTCACTAGTACACTGGAATAATGAACTGGTGTTTTCAGTTCTATTCGTTCCATTGAGTGGTTTAATAAATAACCTTTTAGCCTGCACCAGCTATACAGTAATGGAATAAAATATACAGTGGCTTGACAAATTCACCTGATTTATAGTAAAATCTGTTCTTTTTCTCCAATACCATCCATATCTAGAAGGGGAAAAAAGCTGGTTCTGTTTCTCATTGCTGGTTTTCTACATTCTCTTAATTTCAATTTAAATTGTATGGCAACAAGTTCTTCCATTTTCCCCATCTGCCCTTTACATTCCCTTACAAAATTTAGAGTTTGAATGGATTTTGTGCAGGACAATTCCCTAGAAAAATTTCCCTCTCCAGGCTTAGGGGAGACTAAGGGGAGGATCAGAATAGAAACTATGTGTCCTCTCCCAGGCCAGATATTATAAACGGAATTTTCCAGAGGGAGACAGGCATTCAACAAGAAAGAATTTCTATTGCCAGTTTAAGATAGGAGAAATGAAGGCCAAACTTTCATTTCATAATATTGCCTTCTTCTCTGACCCAAAAGCAATTGGACATGATGCCACAGAAACGTGTATTTCTGTGAGATTTTGCAAAGAGATATCTAATTAATACAGAAATAACTTCAGAAGGTGCATGGAGCAGTCTTTTGAAAACACTTATGATACAAAAGCCATGTAAAGACATGATAAAACATGAAAATTACATATCAGTGATTCCTTTCTTTTGTCACAGATTTCTAATTAAACAAATATTTCTAAGACTTGCTTTTCTCCCAGTTTTTGACTTGTAACATAATTCCATTAAAAATATATTCAGTAAGAGGTATATTTTGTTGAAACACACAAGCCCAAGATTTACTTTTATTTTGTAACAGAAGTCTTGCATTTTCAAATCCCTTCTGAATCTGCAAAGGTTCAGAATTCTCTAAAATAACTTCTATGACCATGGTAGGACTAAAGGGGAATAGAGACTAAGGGGAGCGTGGGACATCCTAGAAATAAATGTGGGACAGCAGCAGGCTTGAGGCCAAATGAGAGGACACAGGAATTTGGAGGGTCATCAGACTCCTGCAACATCCACAGTGGGTGCTACGGTCTTTGCAGCTGCAGGCTATTTAACAGGAAAAGCTGAAAGCAGCACAAACCACTTCCTGCCTTGGTGTGTCTTAAGCCTCGTTCAAAGAATCAATCCATTGCTATTCAGACAGTGTTAAATGTCTTTAAAATTTATGTGTGAAGAGTGATTTATAGACTACTGTTCCAAGTTTACTGAAGGACGCAAAGATGCAGCAGTGCTGCTCTGTGCTTAGCAGGGGTGCTGTTATGTGTCCATTTACTTCTTTATCCAGGTATTACTCTACGCGGGAAGGATTTCTTTCTCATCCTTCCCATTCTCCCTATACACTCTGGCTCTGGCCTTTCAGAATCCCTCTGTAGGAAGAAAAATTTTGTTCATAATTATCAAGTTACTTTATAGTTAAACCATTGTGAGAAGGACTTCTAAATATTTACTGATTATCTTTCTACCTTAAAAATGATAAACAAATTCATTTGCTTTGATAGATTTACATTTGGTGGGTTTTACTGCATTAGAGACTGAAAAAACCAAGTGTATCAACTAATTTTTATTTGAAGTTATGGATGAAAACTATTTTATTTGATGGAAGTAAATATTCATTAGAGATGGACTGAACTGAAGCTGCTCAAACCTAAAGGAATATCATGGCATGTGGTATATTTGCTGCATGAGGATGAAGGACAGAACAGACTCATGGAGAAACAGGTAGAGGCCAATATGGTAGAGCTGATCACAGTAGCTGCTTGTGTGTCTGCTTGAACAGCTAGTAAGTGTCAGGCAAGAAGATAATAGTAATGATAAGAATAGCCAACATGGGTAATTACTAACAGCTGAAACATTGTATCCTCATGCCATATTTATTCAGTACCAACGTGTTTATATATCTTGATTTGCTTTGCATGTGTGTGAAATTGGTATTTTTTCTCTCAGATTTCCCAATAAAGGCATCAGTACAGGAAAGAGAGGGGGGATAAAAGAAAAACAGTATACTGTTATAATAAGTAATCTGTGCTATTCGGATTTGTCTTGTCTTCTGTCACTGGATGTAAATTTGTAGCTAGTCCTCAACCTTGCCAAGAAATCAAAAAATGTGCATTAAGTAATCAGAACAAAACCAAACATTTGGCCATGAGAAGCCATGAGTATTCTAGTGAGCATTTGGGGTGAGGATTATTTTTTTAATGTTTGTGGTCAAGTTCCTTCTTTATTACCCAAGAGGAGTTTATTAAACTTGTATGTTACTCTGCTTTAACAACGATCACATCCTTGCTCCTTTGCCTCTACCTCTATGTCATAACTTGTTGGAGCATTAGGATTGCTCAGCCTGGAGAAGGACATTTCATGAGGCCATGTAGTGACAGGACAAGGGGGAATGGTCTTATGCATAGGTTTAGATATTAGGAAAACTTCTTTAATGTGAGGGTGATGAAGCACTGGAACAGGTTGCCCAGAGAAGTTGTGGAGGTCCCACCCCTGGGACCTTCAAGGCCAGGCTGGATGGTGCTCTGAGTAACTTGATCTAGTGGAAGGTTCACTGCCCGTGGCAGGGGGGTTGAAACCAGATGATGTTTAAGAACACCTCCAAGACAAAATTTTCTGTGTTTCTACTTTTCTATGATAACTTCCTTCTCTGAAATTAAAAAACGATAAATACATTATGTTTCCACAGAATAATTTACATGCATTTTGTCTTATTTACATATATATTAAAGTATATATTTGGATTGCCACTCTTTGTTCTTCTGCATATTCAGTAGTTATCTTTGTGTATTAGAGTTCTTTGGATTTTGGTTATTAAAGAGTCAAAGTGCTGTCTGATTGACAAGCACTAGCTGTACAAAGGACCTTAAAAAGTTCTCAACATTCCTAAAAAAAATCAATAAGGCACTGCTCGCAGAATCACCAGTTGCTTTTGAAAATGGACTAATTTTTCTTTAAATAACCTACTAATTTGTCCTCTTTTCCAGAACTGTACATAAGTATTCACTTCTCTGTTAAGGATTTTTTCATGAATTATTGAGCTGGCATTGAGAGAACTACAAACCCAGTCATGCTGTGGGTCCTTCTTCTTTTTATTTTTGCCACACTGGCCTCTTTCCAAAAAAAGGGAACATTATTTGGCTGTCTTATGAAAGACTTTCTTACTTAGCTGAACCTGCTTTTGCACTGTTCTCTGACATTATATAAAGCTCAGCTGTATTATCAGACACTTGGATCTCTTTCACTTCACTCACACTTGCTGTCAGCCACTCTTTCTTGCCAAATATGGAGCCCAGCCCAAAACAAATCACTGTTCATGTTTTGGTTTAAAGTGCCCTGACCAGTGTGATTTCCAGTTCTCTTCAGTTTTGGCCAAGTGCCAAGTGCACCAGCCTTATTACAAACTCCTGAAAATTGGGGTTTGTAATGGAAGTGCTGACACGGCCTTAAATATTGGCAAGAACAACATAATTATAATTATGCAAGGAGAGATGAGCAAGAAGGACACGATTGTTGAACACAAGAAAAGAGCTGCTCTCATTAATCATCTCATACATTTGAGAAAATGACTTTGGAAAAGGAAAGGTTAAAATGCTGACGTACTGAAAGAAGGTGAACAGAAGACCACAGTTCATCCCAGCGTTCCTATTATAGCATCCAGAGATAATGAGGAGATTAAATTTCTCTGAATAAGGACTGTGCTAAATATAATTGTTGTTCCCTTAGAGTCCAATATTAAGCACTGTAGCAAAATGAAACAGAAGAAATTGGAGCCAAACTCTGGGAGAAGCTGATACGGACACTCTGCTTCAGATATTTTTTTCCAGGTTGTGGCATGGTTTCTAATTTTACACCGGCTTTCAGCAAGCCATTATTTTATTAGAATTAGACTAGCCACAGGGAGTGACTAGTCCTTTCAACCTGTTAGAAAGAGCAGGAAATATGTAGCTAGATAGGCAGATGGATACAGGGGATCGAGTGTGTGTCCTTGTACACGCACACAGACAAACATACAAGTTATTTCTGTGGTTGGTTGGGTGTTTGTACATGGACTTTTGAGCACAAACACATGAACTTAGTGTATGAAGACCTATAGTGGCTTCTGAACATCCTTTTATGTAGCAGTTCCAAACAGGAATCCCTCTCCCAAAATCTGAAATTTGTTACCTGCTGTACTTGTAATAGTACAGGCTTTCTGCGTGAAGCTATCGGGAATCATCTTGCTCTGACTAAATCAAAACACCTGGAAAAGAAAAGAAAGAGAAAAAAAAAAAACTTTTTTGAAACAAATATTGAGTCAGTCCTTAAACAGTGGGAATTAAAATCCTCGTTTTCTTCCTTTTTTCACCAATAATTTGTATATTAAGTGACTACAATTTCTTTTAAAAAAATACTCAGATAAATACATACATAATATCTCTTACAGAAGAATAGTAGATTTACAGATTTATAGGGTTTTTAGTAAATAAAATCAGAAAGCTACCAGAAAAGTAGGTGAGTGAGATTTCTAGTCCAGACTTAATGATTTGTTTAGGAGACATTCACATCTGCTGCAGTGGCTAGATGGTTTGTTATGGTGAAATCATGTGTGAAAATTATTAGGAAAATATTAGCTTTTCAGTTTGGACAAAAAATTAAGCTGAACCTGAGTCAACTGTTTTCTACTGTCTGTTTCACAGACATTCTCTTTAACTGAAAGATACTTTGTATCTTGTTTCCATACAGCCCTGGCATCAGTGAACTGTGTTTTCTGCTGAGAGTGGAGCCATAGATAGTCATTGGCCTGAGATGACAAAGCTGATAAAGCTGGATCTTTTCTCCTAGATGCTCACAATGGTCTAGACTGATGGCCAGAACTGGAAAAGGTCATCAGATGTTAATACTGAGGTGCCACCAACCTACCTGTGAATGAATGGATGTTACTACTCAGCATATACATCCCCTTTAACCAAGTGTAAAGATGACGAATTAATATTTCATGTGAACATATTCTCATATGAAAGAAATTATCAAAATTATTAGATCTAAAAATTAAAAAAAAATTAAATTTTCTCCGAAGTTAAGCTCCTTACACACATAATATTTTAATGAAATTTTACAAATATTGAAGAAGGACAGAATCTCCTTCATTTTCAAACACACCTCTAAAAAACATGCAGTAGTATCCAGCCATATCATAAATGGGTGCAGTTCCCAGTGCAGCTGGTAGTCAATACGGTTCTCTATACTGGAGTTCAGTTTGACTCTTGAATCATTATATCTGTAGATTTTTAAAACATTCCTGTGTGTTAGTTTTATACCTGTTGGCAGATAGATTTCTTATGGCCCCACAGTCACAGAGGAGCTCTGGGATATTAAATAAAATCGGCAGGCAGAAGGAATGACTGCACAATTGATAGACTGCAAAATCATTAAATAGTTGGTAACTTAGCTGTAGAATGAAAGGTACCAGCTGCTGAATGTGAAACTAAAGAATCAGAGAATGAGAGTGAGAGTAGAGGCAGAAGTTCAAGACATTTACCTGACAAAGAATCCCTTGACTGCTGTCAGTGTGTCTTAAACTGTGAGATTTCATAGTTATTAGTTACTTCAGACCTCCTGCAAGGAAAGGTATCTCAGAGGGTGCTGTGCAGCACAAATTTTGAGGAGGTATCTAGCTAGATGCTATGCACTGAAAAGGACAGAAAGAAATGTGTAAAAATATGAAAACAATGGAATAGGTTTAATTTCTTTCAACCAGTCTCATTGCACAGCATTGTAAACTTTGTATGTGATACCATCAGGCTTTGGCCAGACGACTGAGCTGAGTACACAGAAGATATTTCCATTTATTGCAAGATACTTCATAGTCATGCCTCTGTAATTCTAGCTGTTGTCCTTAGAAAGATACTCCAGATTTACCCATATGTGTATGACCCATGGTCTCTTTATTAATACTATTTAATGTTACAATGTGGTTAATGATCCCTCAAAGAATACTACATCAAAAATTGTCTTCTATGTTCAGAAAGACTGGGGAATGAGAGGCTGGAGAGCAGTGCCATGGAAAGGGCCCTGGGGGTCCTGGTCAGTGGCAAGTTGAACATGAGCCAGCAGTGCCCTGGCAGCCAGGAGGGCCAAGCGTGTCCTGGGGGGCATCAGGCACAGCATCGGCAGCCGGGCAAGGGAGGGGACTGTCCCCTCTGCTCTGCACTGGGGCGACCTCACCTCGAGTGCTGGGCAATTCTGGGCACCCCCATATAAGAAGGTCATAAGAGGCATTAGAGAATGCCCACAGGAGGGCCATGGAGGTGTTGAAGGGTCTTGAGGGGAAGCCATATGAGGACCAGCTCAGTCTGCTCAGCCTGGAGGGGCCTGAGGGGAGACCTCACTGCAGTTACAAGTTCCTTGTGAGGGGATGTAGAGGGCGGGCACTGATCTCCTCTCTGTGGTGACCAGTGACAGGACCTGAGGAAATGGCCTTAAGTTCTGTCAGGGTAGGTTTAGGTTGGATCTTAGGAAAAGGTTCTTCACCCAAAGGGGTCCAGTTGGCACTGGGACAGGCTCCCCAGGGAAGTGGTCCCAGCACCAAGCCTGACAGAGTTCAAGAAGTGTTGGGACAATGCTCCCGGGCACATGGTGTGACTCTTGGGCATGGGGCTGTGCAGGGCCAAGAGTGGGACTCAGTGATCCTTATGGGTCTCTTCCAACTCAGCTTATTCTATGATCTTTGATTTTATGATTCCTTTATTCCCTCCTAACCTCATTCACTATAGAACCAAGGAAATGTTCAAAAGATGGGACAGACAAGAAAGATAAAGAATGAAGTTTATGTGAAAGGTGATCAAATGAGGTCTTTTGTTAGATGGTTAATTCTAGACTCAGAGAAATAAATGTAAAAATTAAAACTAGAATGGCATGGAACTTCACCTTGTTATTCAATGTGTCAGAAAAAAAATGGAACATACTTAATCAGATGGTTTAAGATCCCGAATAGATTTATGAGCAGAAGGAAAAGGGCCTTTTGGGCTGCAGACCAAAGACTGGGCTACCACTTTTATCTCAGAGGGCTGCAGTGCAGTAGGGTGGAAAGGTGTTGCTGAAATTTGGGAGTTCATCTTTTATCTGCTGAGGATCACAGTGGTCACAGCACCAAGCCTAAGTTCAAGAGCATTTTGACAACAGTCTCAGGAGCATAATGTGATTCTTGGGATGTTCTATGCAGAGTCAGGAGTTAACTCAATGATCCTAATGTGTTCCTTCCAATTCAGCATATTCTATGATTCTATGAGCGTGTCCAGAAACTGGAATGTCACTTTCATGTACAGAATCCTACCAGCCATGTTCAGAACACCCTTTCAAGGTAACAGATAGGCAAAAATAGGCAAATTGCAAGTATAAGGTGTTCAAAATAATAAAGCTAATTAACGTTGTTTTTGAGGGTCATAGAAAAGAATCAGAGAAGTAGAATATAAGACTTTGTTTTAAAGAAAATATATTCACTTGAACAAAATTTATGTTACGTGTTGTGTTATTCAAAATGCACGGAAACGAGTTTTACTGTGTCTTACTATTTTTACTGAGAGTAACTGCTATACATTTTCACTGATCCCCAACACACCAGCAAAACACAAAAAGGCACAATGTCTCCTCCCAGTCACAATTAATAAACACTCAAAGAATGTGTAAAGCAGTTAAGTTACCTTTATCATTCAGATTAATAAAGACTAAGGCTGAGATCACAGACTGCTGTTTACACCATTTCAGATGCTGAAGTCAACCAAGATCTGAACACTGAGAGGAAATATCTTGATTGTGACAAGTTTCCCAACAGATTACATTGTCTCACAAGAGATTTTCCGGGATGTATAGCTGCAATTTACTTTTTTTAAGCTAAACATCTCTGTTTTAAATATTTATATATCACTGAGAGAATTTTCATTGTCATTTAATAAATATTTATCAAATGAGCTTTATGTTAGAGATAGGCAGAAAGACTTTCTATGTTTAGGCGTATACACAGAATATTACATGAATATGTGTTTAAATGCAGGTGGTTATTACTTCACGTATAGAGTACATTATTTAATGTCTGTGACCAAACTGTGATAGCTCTGTTTAGACTAAAAGGTCTCATACCCCATCAATGGCTGTGGACAAATGACATCACAGTAGAATTGAGTGCTATTCAGAAGGAATAAAGCAAAAAAAATTAGTTAGACTGTACATACCCCCAAAGTATTTCTTCATTCCTATGAGGTTGATACAGATGATCGTTTGTGACTAATGAAGCTTTTCTTCCTATTCACTCTGTGCCTTTTTTACTTATTCAAGAAACTGTGAGGTACTGGTTCTGCATTCAGCTCTGCTGCTAATTTACTCTACGTGATTGGACATTTATTCACATGGCCGTTTAAAATCAAAAGATGCAAAAATACTACTCAACAAGAGATTTTTTTTTTTTTAATTAATCTCAAGGTGTCAAAAATTGCAGAGTAGTGAAGCCAATGTAATAGCACTGTTTGTTTCCTAAAACATGTTTTCAAAGCTATTGTTTTTTGTTGCTTTCTAGTGTGTTATTTGGTTAGAAACATTTTGCTCACTCTCAGTATTAGTATCAGATAATCTTCACAGATAGCAGCTTTGACAGAACTAAGTGAGCACTTTTTATACATAAAGTTGTATTGTTCTCAACATTGATAACACAAATATTTTCTATTAATATCAAGCATGTGAAAAGCAAAATTTTCTTGCCTTCTTCACTACATAGATCTTGCTGTTGAAAAGGAGAAAAAAAATACTTTATGCCTTACTTTCTCTCACTAGTTTCCTGCCTCTTTTCCTTTTTCACTATTACAAAATTCTTGTGTGGACCTGAAATTTTTGCCTTCCTGTCAGGACTCCTATTAATTATGCCAGATGAACAAGATATTTATAACACATTCCATAACTCTTTTCTGTTTTGTGTCCAGCGTGGGACACACAGCTCAGGAAGGATGATAAGTAGATGGGTGGACATGCATTCAGAAAAATATCTCTCAAAAGAATGTAAATGTATTTGATACCAATTAGTTTAAGAAAGTTTCTTCTTAGGGAAGAAGCTTATGAATCTAACTGCAAAAAGTATTAAGCTTCAGTTTGAGAACAAAGCCATTGAATGAATAATGACAAATTCTCACTATGAGTTTTAGAAAATACTGACTATGTAGTACAAACTAAGGTATAAAAGACAGATATCTGTGGTGAACTGACAGAACTGTGGTGAACATTTTCCAGAAGGGTGTTTAGACAGGGTTTAAGGTACACTTGCTAAAAATTCTGAATTCTATACAGCTAACATTATCAGGAATTACATACAAATAAGGCTAGCAAATGTATAGAGAAATTCTGTAATGGCAAATGGGAATTTTATACTGATTATAACAGCTAAAGGAAAACAAATCTTTTGTGGAAAAAAAATGCTTTGTAAACATACTGAACTCCTTAGTCTAATTATAAAGTAAAACAATACTAATGAATTTGCTCAACAAATTGACAATTTCATTTAGTTCTTGTCCCACAGTCTCAAAACAACCTGGCAAATCTAGAATTTGTTCCAAGGGAGGATGATTAGTTCATCAAAGGTCTGTGGCTGCTTCAAGATATGGAAAGGTTAAGAATAAAGCTCTTCAAGGTGGGAAAATACAGAACTGAGACAACAGCGGAGAGAACTATAGCCTCAAGGAAGGTGTCCAGATTGTGCTTCTGTTTTCCGTAAGAGGGAAACAGGGATACCTATTGAATTTGCCAGGCAAACAAGCTTAAAACAGTAAGTTTTCCATGAGCTGAAATGTTGTCTCACAGAACATATTAAAACAATCTGCATTTAATTCCAGAACTTTTCATAGAGGACTTAGAAAGTAATTAGAAAGTAATGGATGAATGGTCCATGAAAAAATCATAAATGTGATGACAGAAATTTAACCTTTGTTAGAAGTAACTGAGATGGTAATGAACTTCAACATTTTGTTCTTTGCTTGCCCTCTTCTTGTTTTTATTTCTTTAGAATTCTCCATTGGTGGTGGACTCACTCAGGAGGCCACTATTAAGTCATATTTCTGTACATGGCTGTTTAAGATATCCTTGAATCTGGTCCCAGTCTTTATTCTTTTAAACGAGAAATAGCAATGGGAATTTGCTCTTGCCAAATCTCTGAACTACTTCAGATGTGTTTTTGGATGGCGAATGAATTCAATCTGTGGTAGAGGAATTTGCACTCTCTTGACTGCATTCCTATTAACATCTTAATGTTTAATGACACAGTCATCTTATCTGTCGCATAATTCTTGCCCACATTTATACTTTTCTGTTCTTCTCTTAATCCACCTTATGGAGTAATGTGAATAAATTGCCACATGACTAGACATTTTTAGGCCTTTTTATCAGGTCCTATCACTCTGGAGCGCTTTCTACACAAACAATCTATTTCTTAAATGCATTACTCCATGAAAAACACATGTATTTTTGGAACAATAGCATAAATTATGAATGGGAAAGAAGGAGGTCAGAACTTTTAACTTTAACTATTTCATCATTATGCAGACATAAGTGTTAACCTTAAAATATTTTAACTTCAGTCTAAGAAGACAGATGGCTGATGAGAATACATTATTTCTGTATGAGTTTCCATCAGAATACACCGCAGGTAGAAAGGAATTGCACTATTTTCTTATTTTTTAAGGAAATTATGTGTGAGAGAGCATATTCAAGTGCCAAATTCTGCTCTGAGTCATAATGATATGCAGCAGTTCATTAAATATTTTCTCTATATTCACATAGGAAAAATGCTGCAAATTAAAACTCGTTATTTGAATACATGTCTTAAAGTACTATACATTTAAAAATGCTTTTTTAATAAATTTTTTAGAGAAGTGTGCCATTATCCTCTTTTGGGAAGTAAATAGCCATGATGAAAAAAGTGTTTGGAGGCCACTCTAAAACTGCAGAAAGGGCTCTACACTGTGAATTATTTTTGTATTTTTTTATACTTTAAAAAATGATGTTTGTATTTTTGTATTGTGTATGTCTCCTCCTCAAATATCTCAATTTATGCAATTAGCTCAAAGATTTTCCAATGTGAAACTCAATATATTTGACTACTAAGTATTTCTGCATTAAAACTATAGCATAGTTTGAAGACGGTGATCAAATTTTAAAAAAACCAGCAAACAACAGGAAGCATATTTAAAACAGAGAACGTAATTCACAGGTTTTTTTAAGACCTTTCCTTTTTCTTGAAGAATTAAGGAAAACCCCATATTTTTCAGAACTCTTACCTTTTCACAATTGTAGCTAGTACAGCTTTATTCAAAAATCATTCAAAATTCAATTCAAATACATATACAGATTATTAAAATAGCGTAAAATTGCGTAGAGATGTCAGCATTTATACCATATAAAATATGTATTTATAACATTATATTTTATGTAAATAACCCAACCAGAGTGTTGCAATTTCTGCTTTTGTTTTTGCTGTTTGTTAAATTTGTAAGAGTTTTTATACTATTTTTGAACATGTTTTATTTGTGGAACCTGCTTTTTCATTTTTACTAGATTTATTAAGGAGCAGATGGTTTATTAAACCAACATAAGACAAGCTCATGAACTTCTTTTGAGAAAAATAGTCGGTAAACTTGATATAACCTTAAAAAAAAAGGGAGAGAGAAAACAGTTCATATGAACAACATCTTTTAGGATACATTTGCCAATCTGTAAACAGTTGGTAGTTACACTGTGAATGTTTATTTATATAAAATTGTATGTATGGCTTGCCATCATCAATCTGTGTTCCTGCAATCAACCCAAACATATTTAGTTGACTGGCTCATGGAGGCAAATAGAGTGTCTATAGGTTAAGGCTTGAAATAAAATAATTTATTCTAATCACATTTGAAAGATTGTTAGTTTTGCTAGGAAAGAAAGATCTCATCCTAGCTAATCCTGAATTATTATACCAATTTCTCTGTCTTTTCTCAGCACCATATCAGACTTCCCTTGGCTTTGAAATAACTTCAGGTTTTGTTTATGTCTTCCTGACAGGACCCTCATCTTTCTTTAGATGCCCAGTACATGGACTTTGTCGAGTTAAGCTGATGACATGACCTCACTGGTCAGAAATTCATCACTAAAGAAAAGGAAATGTTTTCACCTGGAAATGTTCTCACCTAGAGAAGAGCAAGGTCCAGCCTCAAAAAATTCAGTTTTATTATTTATAGAGGAAAAAAACCTGTCAAAGTAGAACGGTCTTTTAAAGATGTTATAGTAGCTACGCATCAATGGGGCCTTTTTACACATATTGTTTCCATATTGAAAGATACATACTAGAAGGTAGCTACCTTCTAGTTCCAAACCTATTCTTACTTACAAAAAAAAAGCATGTTAAAACACTGGTCCTTTTTTTTCTTACCCTTGTATGAAGTGTCAGCCCGTTAGCTATCTAATGGATTGACACTTTTAATTCAACAATATAAGTTTAGAGGCTGGTGTTCCAAATGGTAAGGATAGAAATTATATATCTCTCTATATTTGTAAGATATCACTTTTTGCAACTGTAACTTACTTTTAAATCAACTAAAATAATTACTGGCATGTTCCTTTCATGTAAGGAAGTGCATTTCCATGTTTTCTTCATATATTTAACAGTTGGTTTCTAATCTTTTTCTTGGGTTGATACAATTACCTCAATGGCAAATATTCCCACAGTATATTCGCAGGAAGTGATTTCTGTCATTGGCTTGTCATTGGCTCTCAATTCCTGAAAACCAATGGAGGTATCTTTTCCAGTCTCACAGAGACAAAGATTTTTCATTTAGTCACCAAAGCTGACCACAATTGTATTCCTCCCGGACTGAATCTTAGATCTTATCTGTGAGAAATACTGAAACATGAAGGCTTGTCGTTTTAAATGGTCTATTTATAGAGGTGTTTCTGCTAATATTGTGGTAATTCAGTCCAAGCTACTTATCCAAGACACTTTATACCTATATGGGGTCTTAATACAAGTGAAGGTGTAGGTTCTCGTCTTGTCAGCAGACAGGTAAAGTTTTCTGAACCCTGAGAATTCAAGTCTTTTCTGACAAAATCTTTTTCAAAGCCAATTAGAATTTTCTTTCATTTTTCATTTCTTTTTACTGTGTACAAGGTGTTTTGGACCAGGTCATGCTGGTCCATTATAATGCCACTAAAAAAGGTGCCTAAGTGTCTGTAAGACGACATTTAATATTGTTCTCGTTAGAGTTAACACTATGAGAAGGGACTAGCTTTACATTTGTCACTAACTCCTTGATGCACAGTGGACTTGGGGTCAGGCTCACAACACAAGGTCTGTACTGATTTCAGGCAAGAAGAAGAAGACACTGGATTCTCCTCACATTGAGTAGGACAGTGACTATCTTGGTAATTTACCTGAATTAAACAAATAGACCATGAAAAATAAATCAGGAAAATATACCAAACAAATGAAGATAACATGGGAAAAAACCCCAATAAATAGTCAATTTTCTATGAAAGAAGAGAGAATTCTTGGGAAGGTATGGGAAAATACTTGTATAATTCTAATCCTCTGTAACCTTAAGTGTGTTTTTCAACAGAGATTGTAGTATTGAGGAAATGGGGGCAAGACAAGAGGACAGAGGATCAAATGAGAACTTATTTCAGATTTTTAAAAGAATAACTAAGACAGGTAAATTGGAAGTTGCGAGCAGACTGGAAACACTTGAGACCCTGGAAACAGATAAGTCAGTTGTTTATTCTGAATTAATTTGGGCTTTTGAGAGGTGACAGTGATGCTAGTTAAGGAGTAATAGGAGACCTGGTTATATTTATTAATTTTTCATGAACTGCTTTGCCTAAAGGAAAAACAGAGAGTGGATGCAGACATGCAGCACTGGGGGTTTTTAACGTCTGTGTAGTACATGGAAGCACCACTTAAGTACTTCCATATACCATTTAAGTTAGATAATTAGGCTATGACCTTAGTATGTCACAGAATTTGCAATACTTTTGCTATTACTTAGGGCTGTCTGCAAACTTCCTTTCTTATTTTAGGAAGAAACAAAAAAGGTGGAAAAAAAGCTTTTACTTAAAATAAATTAATATGGTGGACTGGAATACACCGCATTTGCTTGCCTATTTTTGATGTTATTTTTTATTTCTTAGAGATAGCTGTGCTTTTAAGCTCATTAAGACTTCGAATTTCCATTTGAATGCTGTCACTTATAGATCTAATGATTGTGAATTGTATTCTTTTAAAACCTCTACCTGTTAACTTTAAGATTTGGCTTCCAAGGAACAAGTTTCATTGTAAAACATAATGAAAATGTAGGAGCATGAGATCTGGCCAACATAAACAACAATGCACTTACACTGCATTGGTTTGCTTTCATTGTGACTCCATGTATAAGCTGCCCACACTGTCAACTTCCCAAAAAGGCACTTGCCTTGGTCAAGAAGCCACCTTTCTCCTGAACAGGGTCTTTCTCCCTTTGATTACCTTTACAGGAATGTCGGAAGCATGTCTTTCTGGGATGGTAAATTAGTCTGCTGAGGTACAGGAGGAATGGAGGTAAAAGAAAAAAAAGTGTCCTTAATGTCTATTGCCCTTAGGTGAGCATGTCTCACACTGGATGGCTTTTGTCTTCTCATCATGCTTCAGCTGGCAGGCTGTCACGGTCTGAGATGAAAGTGACCGTGTGTGATTAAATGGGCTCAGATAAAAAAGCGCTCTTAGTAACAAATACATTTGATGTTAATGATGTACACAACCTTCCTGCTCCATGGCCAGCATGACACGGCCAAGGAGAGAAGGCTGGGAGCAAACATGGTGGCTCCAGGTGGTGGCAGCAGGCTGCAGGCCTTCCCCATCCCATCAATATGCCATGCACACTCCAGGAACCCTCGCACACCCAGCCTCCTCGGCACTTATAGGATTGGATGGAGAATACCCAGTTCAGGTTGGTTTAAATCACACAGCCCCTGCTGTGTTGGCTGTGGCTGGATGGGCATGCACAGCTTGACTTTCTATAAGGGTGGACACGTTAGGTCTCAATTGAGGGCGTCTGCACCATTTTGAATGCATATTTGCTGCAGACAATTAAGTGGAAAACACCCTTCTGTCTTTCAATCCCAGCCTGGGATCAGTAGCAGGACATGATTATAGCTCCAAACATCCGTAGCCTCTGTGGGGAAACCCGGTAAGTAAGTATGGATGCTGTTGGTACTGATTCATTACATCTTGCGTACAAAATCCCACTCAGAATGCTACAGCTAGCAAGGAAATTAAACCACAGGCAATAGTGAAAACATCTATTCTGTAACATATACCGGAGTTGTAAAATATTGTTGAGGAACCTACTGAATATTGTGAATTTTAATAATGAGAAACAATGTTCAAAACTGATGATGAGACAATGATTAATTGGTACTTGCAGAATCTCATTATGAGGATCATTGTTTTATTGATTAAGAAAAACTGTGTACTCTGCCAGCAATGCAATTAAGGTAATAATTAGAAAGGTGTTCTAAAAAATAATCACAGCTGATAAATTTCTCTTTTCTTTTTTTTTTTTATAAAACAGCAACACTAAGATAAAGCAGGTTTCCTTCATGTTTTTTGCATGTTTTTCAGCTTTCTTTTTTTGTGTGTAAAACAGGAGAAAACAGTAGCAAAAATGTTTGAACTGATATCTGGCCAAATTTAGAGCAAATATTACTCCAATACATGTTGCAAGATATTCTATAGTTTTAGGTATGTAACTGAAATCCCTACCTTTTTTATCAATGGCAATGGTAACTCTGAAGCATTTCAGTGAAGGTGCACTAGTCACTGTATCACAGGAGGTCAAATTTACCTAAACAACACAAATATGCTCTCCTTGTGAATGCATAGAAATGAACATTGTGGTCTGAATACAAACTGCCTGTAGTGGGGTTTTTTTGGTCCTTTCCACGAAGAAATTATAATTTCGCCCTTTTGACAGAGGAAGAAAGAAGACAAATATTGTCATCGAATTGGCACTCTGGACAGTAGCACAAACCTGATGTTTATTTAGGAAGTCTTATTGGAATAGCGGCTTTAATCATGCCTAACAGGTAGAAGGGTCAATGCTAGGACTAGCTCCCAGGAATAAAACCGGGAAAAAACTTCAGCAGACGTAGTAAGCTAAGACAGTATCATTCCCAGGAGGAAGAATGAGAGGACATAGATTCAATTTCAGATTGTACTCTAGCATACTGTATTTCTCAATTTCAGTTGCTTTATATACTGAGTCCCATATTTTAAGGGTTTAAATAGTCAGCTAGTGTAAATGACGACTGCAAAATCTCTAGCACAATATGTGCCCTCTAGGTATTTGCATGCAATGAAAAATAATAGGATAAAAGAAAAAGAATGTTCAAAGTATGAACAACTGCTGATGTGCAAGGAACAATGACGTGTTTGAGATTTTATACCAGAAAATTAAGTTCTAGGTAGCTTCGTTGAAAGTATTGAGCAGTTACCATTCTGGAAAAGACTTCACAATCCCTTTGAAACTCTTGTTCTATAGATTTATAGTCTGTGGGACTCAGTTCTCATCTACATTTAGCTGCCCTTGTGTACAATGTTATGTGTGAGCCAGTTGTTTAACTCCTGTTGCGGTCAGGGAACCCTGACTGGTACGGTCAATGGACTTCAGTAGAGTCAGAAAACCAAAAGTAGTTTTCGGCGCTTCACGGAGTAAATAAATCCCTTGAAATGAATAGTACTTGAGACCATACATTATTTCCCTGTTCTAGCCAAGAGATTGTCGGCAATCTTGAAATTCCTGAGGTTCATGCTTACTCTGCCTTATGTTACACATAATAACAAACAAGCTTCTCAGGAAGATTTTTGGCACAGTTTTTCTTCATACCAAAATTTTACAAAATGTCAAAGAACGAATAGAAAATAGAACCAGATAGTTGGAGCTCCTGGGAAGCTCAATCAAGTAAGTTTTCCTTTAGAGATACTTCTTACCTATTTTAAAGTTATCACTGGGCAAGAAATATTAATGAATACTATTTCAGTAAAGCCAAACACACAAAGCTATGAGTTGGGAACTAAGTTCAGACTAGGTTTCATCATGAATATTAAATGGCATCTTTTCCCCTTCTCTATACCTTCACAATAATACCTAAGCAATAACTGCAGCAATTTTTATCAGTATTTTATTAGGAAATAAAAGATCAAAACCAATACCTTTCCTTTCATTTTAACTATTTACCCCCTGAATTATTTTCCCAACATTTTGGGTTTTGTTCAGACTATGCATGTAACATTGAACTACTCAGAGGGACAACTGCTTATGAATGTTTTGAGTTCTGAAGGAAATTAATGCCTTGTAAGTCTTGGGAATTCATCAGAAATCATCCCCTATTTCTTGTTTTAAAAGATCTTGAAATTCGGTGCTTGAGAATAACAGATCTCTTTTTCAAAGTGCCAAAAGAGTAAAAGAATCAGACGTAAGTCTCGTATGTTTGTGAACAAATCTTGAAAACTACAAGTTCCAAGCACTGGAGAGAAAAAACAAAACAAAACAAACCACAAAACCAAACCAAAAACAGAGGGAAAAATTATTTCAAAAAAATGAAAAGTTTAGGATATGAATTTAGAATATTTCTAATCAATTAATGTGAATTCATAGACAGATGTATAGTATGTATAACATGAATTTAGCCATGTGTTGTATACTCTCCATTCAGGTTTGAGAAAGTTTGATAGGCTAGCTCTGTTTAAGTTACTTGAACTATATGTATTTTTTTTTTATAGCTGTCATTATCCAGAGAGAATTTTAATGCTTGTACTCAGTGAACACAGTTTTTCTATTTTCAAGACTAAAATTCATCATGTGTCTCTGGGTGAATTGTTTGACACTTATGTACCCCAGTAGGCTGAAAACCAGCTGAAAACTCTGCAATTGCAAAACAAAATGAATTAATATATTTGATCATAAAAATAGTAATCATATGAACGAGCCTAAGTGGAAAGGGTTTTGGACAGCATCACTTTGGAAAAAAAAGGATTTGTTTGAGGTTTTAAACTTTCATAGCCTAAAATGTCAGAAAACAATTGTTATGCGTAATAGAAAAAAAATCCCAATGTATTCAAGTTGGGCAGTGCATTACTGTGATTTTTAAAGGATATTTATCCATTACAACTTCGTCATCAAATATTGCCTGTGGCCTATGGTTATCATCACTGTGCATTTTCATTTCAATTTTTAAAAAAGCCACTTTCTTTTTGTCTTCCCTGATTAACATTTTGAAGCTCTGTAATTTTCTTGCTGCTCAGAGAAACAAAGCACCCAGGCTCACAGAGAAAACCCATTCAGCAAGATGTAAATATTTGCTATTCAGAAAATCTCAATGACGGTTTAGTTATTTTAAACTAAAAAAAGAAAATTACTAATAATGATTGGTTTCAGCTAATGAAATGCTTTTATGCAAATATGTGAACCCTAAATATGACCTGGAAACAAAAGACTGCTTAACAGTCACTATTAAGCAATACATTAGGAGATCAATTAAACAGAACTCTTTCTAATGAATAAGCTCTACAAGAGTTGCTATGGAAACCTGGAAGGAGAAAGCCCTAGAATACCAATTTGCAATTTTAAGAACATAAAGTATTAGAGGTCTGCTGGTGGCTGACTGGCAAGTCATATACCAAAGTTGAAAAGTGTCTCCAAAAACTCTCTCAAAAAAGAAAAGCAAAGGAATAGAGCCATACTATTCATATCCAAGAATGACTTATGAACAAACAGAAATGGAATATTGTATCTAAGGGGTAGTTATGAACACATCATTCTAAAGTGAACCATCAGAGGGAGCCAGAAATTTCAGTTTCTCCATGGAAGTCCATTCATCATAGTCTAGGTGGGAGAATAGACACTTGTGACAGACACAATGGTTGAAGGATTATCAGTACTCTTGGGTTTTTCAATGTGTTTGTGGTATTTTTCTATTATTAAAAAACATATTATGGACAATTACAAGATAGGAGACCCAAAAGATGTACTGACGCGTAGGTAGGAGAACATGAGGGCCAAATAATTTCATTCAGAAAATTGATTGCATTTATTTTTCAACATAAATTATTTTTATTTTAAAACATGAAGAAAAAATGCCAAGTTTCAAAAACAAACGATTTTTTTAAAAATCAGTTCAAATACTTCTGTTTTCCTTTAGTATATGGGTCAAGTAAAAATTAAGACTATATTGCATAACTTCTACTTCAAGATACTGCAACAACAAAAAAACTGTTTAATTTTTCACACTGACTTCAGTGGCAAGAGAGTGAAACCTTTCCACACTAGGCTTATATTTGAAAAGTAAAAGATCTTTTGTTAGGCACAAACAGTTCTAAATGTTTAATCAGAAGATGGAAGCCTACTCTTTCTAACCTTGACTTTAAGGCTACGTGTACATTGAATTTTAAGAGGCCGAAGGAGGCTGTGCTGGTGTCTACATTGAGTGGACACAGAAGCACGATCAAAATGGGGCTTAGTGAAATCTAGAATGCTAGAATTGAAACACAGCTCTTAGTTGTCCCTGCTATTTAACTCAAAGATCAGTTGCTTAGTGACTGAGAAGGCCATGCCGTGTCACACTCCAAAATTTCTGTTTACCCACATATTCACACAAAGTGATTGCCAGGTCATTAAACATTGCCATCTGCAAAAGTAGCTATGACTTATGTATGGTGGTAGTGCTAGAAGACAGACCACAAATATGCTCTGCACCATGATGTGGATCTCTTGGTCCTCACAACAGAATAAACAGTCTGATTTTATTTCTATTATGACCCTGGTTTGTCACTGAAAACCTGAAATAAAAATATATCCACAAGCATATAATTAAAGAGCTGAGGGTGAACTCAACCTCTATTTCAGTACCAGGAGATAATTGGTGTATTTCACAGACATTTTCTGAAATGTGAAAAGTTTGACTATCCCAAGTTCAGTGAAAACTATCCTTAACTGATCTATAAACAATCTCAAGAGATGTGTCATTGATCCTCCTGGTCAATGACTGCATTTTTACAGTTTAGAATTATGTGATAACTTTAAAAGATATAGACTTCTTAAATAGTGCCTCTACCAGTTTACAGCTGCTACCTAGGATAATATAATGGTATGTTAGAAGTGACAACTGCATTGCTGTTAAATATTTCCTTTATAAAATAATTACTTATATTTTTGTTTGGAATCCAGAAGCATAACACAGGTATCCCAGTCTTTAGAAATACTGCATTGAGCTATGGAAAATTTCATGTAGAACAAAGGCTTCAGATTCAGATTATATCCTCCTACATTCTATTTAGGTTTATGTAATTCAGAGAAATGACATTAGGTTCCTATCTAAACAATGTTTTTCAATGATATTTAATATAAAAATATATATAATGGAAAAGAAAAATATTGTTATCAGAATTTCTAAGGACTGGATGATTAATACTAAACTTTTAGGAGAGATATGTTATTCAGTAGATTATAATGGTTGCATTTATTCCTGTCTTTTCACATGCCTGAAGGAGACCACGCAACACATAATCTTGAAAGTGGTGTTTACAGTGACATACATTTCTTCCTGAACTCCTTTTATACTGTACTCACAATTTCTCCTTTCAACAGAATAGATTTCTTCATACCTACAGCCACCAGAATTACTCTGTGATGCTATGATAAATGTTATATTTGTTATAGTTGAGTGTACGTTAGCACAGACATCCCTATGCACAGGTAGAAAGATTGTTTATTAGACAGCATATGGAAAAGAGTCATAGACTGGCCTCTTTCAAAGCAGTTGCCCCCAGATTTAGGAGGCTGATAACTTAACCCAATGAATCTGCAAAATCTGACTAATTGTCAGAGCAAGTTTATATCTTGAATACTCCCTTCCATCTACCTCAGCAGAAATACGAGTTTCTTCTATTTTTATTTTTATGAGAGTTATCTACTGAGATTAAGGGGCATGATTCAATTTATTTTCATTAAGTATTGCATAATGACCAACAATATTGACAAGAAACAGGGAATGCAAGTGCTAATGCACATTGACTATGAAAAAAAGGATAAATTAATGCTCAAGATGAACTCCTGGTGGAGCTTAGCTACAACTAAAACAGTATTATTGTAAATAGGAAGAATGCTGTAAGTGCAGGATCTTGGTTGCATGTGAATTGTTCCAGCTTGGTGATGTTAACGTTTCCTCGATGACACTGCAAAGAAGCCTTGGAGCATGTGCCAATATGCGTCACTAGACCTGCTCAGTAGTGATAGCCAGGATTCTGAAATAAGTGAAAAAGTCCACCTAAATGTGGTAATGGTATAGATACTTCTCACAGCTCTGCGTAGCTCCAAGGCACAAAGAGCAGAGGGAGGAGATTAGGCCATTGCTCCACACTCCAGCACCTCACTGAGGCACGGCTGCGTGGGGGAGCAACTTGTGCTCCCCTCAAAGGATCACAGTGGGAAGCTTTGCCTAAGTGGCTGAATTTAGTCATTAGCTGTAGTGTCAGCTGTGAAGCTGATGAGGAATTTTCCAGGCAATCGTATTTTAAAAAACTCATCAAATCATCAAAACAGAAACGTCCCTGTAAAAAACCTGCTCTTTGACAGTTTTCTATGTAAAAAGGAAAGCAAAAAAACCCGTCCTTGATATTGAATTCCATTTTCTAAATAATGTATGTTATTATTATATCAAAATGGCTTTTTGTTGAAAATGTTAGATATAATTTTAAAATGTTTAGTCTCTTCCAAATATTGACAAAAGTTATTGACTTCAACTCTATAACTATAACTACCATGTGACCCTGGTTTTCAGAAATTAAGACTTTAAAATGACAGATAAAAACCTTTCCATCACAATTTTAGCGAACTGCCAATTCCTGGCCATCTCTTCTTAAGGGACTTGACAATCTAAACCAGTTTTATTCGAATTCTACTGTTAAACAAAAAAGTTCTGTGTTTACATTATTCTCTTCTGCAGGGCTTTTTTACTAGCAGTGAACTTGACCCATAATTCTAGCCTTTCATTACTACCAAAGAAAGAGCGGCTCTCACATTTAAAGGTGCTAGTCTGAAGAATACCTTAGTCCCTAATTTACAACCAATTTATTGACTAAAAGAAGCTATCTGAACCTGAAAAATCTAGGCTCAAATTTTGATCAACAAGATATACAGTTATTATTACTGGTATTTATCTCAGAGGTTTTTTTCTTCTGCTCATTAACAAATTAAAACAGAAGAACCCCAAATGTGCCACAAATAAATGTCTTACAGCAAGAGTTGTAATGGCTGTGAACTAGAAGCAGTGACTGAAGTAAACTCTCTTTTCTAAAATTTCTTAGCTATCATACTCTTAACCTGCCCACTGATTCTGCACTCAAAAGTAATACTATTAATAAATCTCTAAGAACAGACAAGTGATTAACCCAATACTTACTTTAGTAATTGAGACAGCTTGTTACTTGAGCCAGACTGTGGTAAATTAGTTGTTTTTATTGTTTTTTCTGTGGTGACCATACTGTGATATGTAAGGTTAAAAAATCATTGGGGAAAAAAAAAGGCCTATGTCAAGTAATAGAGATGGGATTCACAATACATGAAACAGAGGAAATGGAAAAAATTGACTTCACTTTTTTTCCCCAAATATTTTTAAGCCAATAATGAACGCTATGTATTTCCTATTTACTGAAAGTTATTCCTTCTGAGACTCAAGCTGTCAATCATGACTTCTGTTTAGTAGACGTGGTACAATGCAGTTAGTGTTACAGCTTGACATTTTTTTCCAAATGAGGAAATGTCATATTTAATGACACAACAAAGCCAGAAGTGGTGAATGAGTTGAAGTAAAAAATGACGCATTCAGTTGATTAATTGAAGGGTAGACTAAATGCGTCTATATAAAATCATACCTTTTAATGGTTCTGTCTTTGACATTCTGAACACAAGCTTAGGTGCCTGCTTTGTCTGAGAAGAGAAACCTGGGAAGGGTATATTGTTTACAGTCACAGCAAACCCAAATTTTTTCATGGTCCATTTCTCCTGCTGGCTTTTTTTCCCCCCCAGTTTCAGCAGGTCAGGGTGCCAATTCAACAATCACTGGTGTTTTGAATTAGTGTCCTGATGTCATTCATTTAAAGACTAGGAAATATTTTCCCTCATTGCCTGCTCTTCTCTCAACATATTTCTTAGCCATAGCATCCTCCTAAGAGGGGAAAAAGCTGAAACATGTTTGATACTTGTAGAAGGCAGAAAGAACTTGCCCAGGAGATGCTGTGTGCACTTGCTGGAACTTTTAGTGGCTTTGGGAGGAAAGAGTGTAACCTGATCCAGGGTAAACACAATAATGATAACAGTTTTGCAGTGGCTACTGGCGCTAAGGTATTGATTCTGTATTACCAGGACTGTTTGAAGTAGGCTATGAGCATTCAGGAAGGAAAAAAACCCCAGCAATTATTGACAGCTTTCACCAGGCATACAATGTGTGGTGGCAAAGACATGAAGAAGTGGTCTCTGTTATTTGGGTGTCAGACAGTAACCTGACACAGGAGCCAGCACTACTGCCTTCATTTAATGCCCTTCAAATTTCATGAAATGTGATAAATAATTGACAATCTGTGTTAGCCTAAAAAAAAATTAACTCGTTTCATGCACATTTCCATTGTCTTTTTCCCACAAAATTAATACGAAATTCAGCCTTTGTAATAACTGCATTCCACGAGAAGCAGCACGAACCCTTTTAATGCCTTTTGAGAGAAAGTTTTGTTAGAAAAGATGCTGTCAAGGGTCTCTTCCAAGACTAAATTATATTCAAGATAACTCTCTTTTTCAGAGTTCATCTTATAGAGAAGCATAGGAGTTCTGAAAAGGATTAGGATACTTGACTTGTTTATGTTAATAAAGCTCTTTTTACTGCTTCTAGTATAAATTTTACTGTCAAGCATACACCTATAATTTTACATTTCTTGGAAAATGTTTTGTCAGGAGATCTTGAGATTTTATTTATGAACTACTTTCCACAGAGGAGTTAAATCTAATTGATATGCCCTGCCTCTCAGGATGCCATTAACTCTGTGACACTTCACAGCCTTTGTTAATCAAAATTGCTTTAGCTTACTTTTAGTAAAACAGAGGCAAATACAGCCTTCCTTGTCAGTACAAGCTTGAGGTATGCAGATTTACAGTCTTGTGATGAAGCTGGTTTGGAAAGTTCATATATTTAGAAATTTCATATCTTTAAATTTCTCCTCTACTTTTTCCAGTACATTCCATGTAGAGTTTGTCCCTTAGTCAGACTTGGAAGTTTTTGTTTATATCTATTAATTTCAAAATGCAATTACTGAAGCAGAAACATTGTACTCAGTTTTATTTTCACTATCTTCTATTCTCCTTCCAAAATAATAGCACCTAATATAGCATTAAAATCTCCATTAAATATGAAATTGTAGGAGTTAATTTAAACTTGTTACTCTGGAAGCAAAATCTTGCTACTGTGGAAAATACTGCATTACCTCCATGCTTTCTGGACTGTCAGCTAGCTGTGCCTTGACAGCATGCTTGCCAATGTCCAGACACCTAAATTGCATTCTGGCAACACTCACATCTCTGTTCTAACCCAGACAAAGTCCCCAGAGAGAATATTTTTTACTAGGCAACCATGTCTTATAAAGAAAATCTGTGCAATCCTTTGACAATTTATATTCCAATAAGTTAACAGAAATTAGATGGTTCCCAAAATTAAATATCTCCATTTCTTGAATCACATGTAGATACTCATTAACCAGGAAAGACAGGTGACTATGATTCAAGATGGCATTCTGCATAGAGCTTGTACCTGACTTCAGTGGATGCTAATATAGGAGAATAAGGTAGAAACAAGCCAAATAAGTACCTTGCTTAAATAAACACTCCTCAGTGTTTACAGACCTGCAAGAAATGGAATTTCATTCAACCCAACAAGCTTTGGGCATTTTTCAAAGCTAGGTCTGACTTCTGCATTCAAATATTCATGCCTTGTTTCAAATTGTATTCAGCCTATGCTCTTGGACTATATAGCTTATTATAGCATTAAAGCTCACAAATTAGATTTACAGACATACTGAGTCTACACTGCAGACACTAACTACACAGGATTATAAGGTTACGAAATAGGCTTGTAGCTACTAAGAGAACTCCTTCTTTAATAAACATAAACAAATTGCACAAAATGCTATTACTAATGGTCAATCTAAATGAGGGCAAAGCCAACATCTGGGGAAGGGAAAGAGGAACCTTTTACTTTTTCCCTCTGTCAGAAGCCAATTACATGCTTTTATATCCCCCTGAAATCTCTTTTGTTATCTGTCATCTCACCTGCATCACTTTTTGTTTCCCTTTTATCCAAATGTACAGCAATTCCAGTATTCAGGCTCTCCTCCTTCCAACTTTCTTTGACTGATGCTGCTGCTTTCTTGCAGTGGAACCACACCAGCCTCATGACTCTGGTCTCAGCCTGCTGTTAAGATAGGCTCCTTTCCAAAGCCATAGCTAGGGAGGTTTTCCTTGTCTTCCATAAATATGCAGTTATGGAAAATAGGACTGTTTTGCTTCCCTGTTTAGAAGAGAAAAATATACTTTTTGTTCTTCCCAGCTGAGACAGTCACAGACAAGATAAATATCAAGTAAGCATAAGTAAATTACTGCTATTTTTTCCAATGCAAATAATCTGCTACTAATCAGAGACAAACTGCCATTTTCAGTAGTTCCTGTGCCTGCAGTGCCAAATGCTGCCAGCTCCAGTGTGGCTCCTGTCAGCTCCAGGGTGTGCTCACTCTCCCCCAGGGTCACAAGGCCTTTTTTGCAGAGCTGCTGCCCAGGCAGGCCAGGTCTAGACTGCCCCCCTGGCTGAGGCTCTGATTTCCCAGAAGCAGGGCTTGGCATTTCTCCATGCTGAACTGTAGAAGGCCCATTCCAGCAGCATGACCCAGTTCCTCTGGATGGCAGCCCTGCTCTCCAGTACTGACCAGTGCTCCTGGTTTGGTGTCATAAACCAGCATGAGAAGAAAGTGTTCCTTCCCCAATCCCTGGCCATCAGGGAAGATGTTAAACAAGACGAGTAGTGGTATGGACACCATGTCTCACCAGGCTCTAGGCAGCATACAGGCCATTTGCCGAGACTCCCTGAGACCAGCCACCCAGTCAGCTTTTTGTCTAGCTGATGGCTTTCCATTCCCACTGTGGTGTTCTGACCTACGAAAAATACAGTGGAAACTAAGCGTCAAAAGCCTGGTTGTGGTAAACGTAGGTGATATCTAATCCTTCCTTGCCCCTAAATCTAGTCATTTATCATAGAAAGCAATCAGTTCATTCAGACATGATTTAGTCTTGCTAAATTCATGGTTACCTCCAAAACACTTCTTCCCTGAGTGTTCAGAAATGTTATTCTGATGTTCATCCTCCATGAGTCTTATAGTCTCTTGCAGTAGATGCTGAGATTGTCAAGACAGGTATCCAAGCCAACACAACTGCATAAATTCAGAATCCTTCTTTTCAAAAAAAGCAACAGTTTCAAAAGGATGAATCCTTTCAATGGACATTACAGGTTCTCAACACCTGAAAAATGGACTTATCAGAGACTTATCTGTGTCTGTGCACAGTGCCTCCAGACAAGCTGGGAATTAAACCCTCTTTGGGATTCATTTGGGAATGACCTCATCTTCACCAGTACAGGGCAGTCATTTCTCTCTGCACCATAAAGCATGGTTTTAGGTTTTGCAACCAGTTGTTAAAATGCTAATACATCCAGATGTAACAAAAAGAGGTGTGAAACAAAGGCATGTGTTCAGTGTCATCAATCAAACAGAATATAATCTGTCAGTAAACATAAACTGGAGGGCATCTCAATTAATAAAAGGCAAGTACAGCCAGAGCCAGCTCTTTTGAGAGGTTGATTAACCAAGAGCTGGCTGTGCTGAACAGGCTACACAAAGAATCTCCTGAGCATTCTCTGTCTCCTACTATATGTCAGAACTGATATCCTCTGGACCACGGTTTCATCACAGATGCTGGCTCTCCACACCAGCAGCCGGGCACCAGCAGCCTATATGTGCTGTTGCCTGTATGAGAGCCAGAAGCACATTTTCAGCTTTCTGCCATAGGGCCACGTATAAGCATTTGATACCTGCTACTTACAGCTGGAATAATATCTATGAGATATTTGGTAACAATGGATTGCTGACATTTCTTCATTTCTTCTGCTGTGAACTCCATGTTCGGAGGCATTTTCTGAGAGCATCAGTTGTCAAGAATTGATAAAACTCCATTTTCATGTATGACTTTATTACTTACAGTAGCAGAAAAAAAATTGGTAGATGAGAATATTTTTTGTAAGCAATTTAAAAAGAATTTAGATGTGTCTTTATTACATTGAAATGGCAGTTTAAAATTATTCTAATAGTTAGGTATTACGATTTCCATAAGGGTTTCTATTAAATGAAATCATGGTCTATGTTTGTTTTTTGCAGAAACATCTGGAATCTGATTGCAAAATCTGGTCCCATTGCTCCCATTTTGACTTTAATAGTTTTGTTCTAGTCTGGATTTAAAATCTCTGCTTATAGGTACAAAAGTCAGATCTGAGACTCTACTGAACCTTTCTGGATAGCGAGGGAATTGAACTGTTCCAGATCCATGGCACAGGTTGAAGGGCTGGTACCAAAAGACAGTGGCAGAACATATGTCAGAGAAACAACCACATACTGAGAAGGATTTGATAGACGTTAGATAGTATAATAATTTAGTTGATAGTCTAAAAGATAACAGAAAATCAACTTAGCTGTTTTACAAAACAATCACGAGTGGCATTTTCACAGAACCACAGAATCAATTAGGCTGGAAAACCTCTGAGATTGTCGAGTCCAACCTATGACAAAACACCACCATGCCAACCAGACCATGGCACTGCCACATCCAGCCTTTTGTTAAAGACCTCCAGAGATAGTGACTCAACCAGCTCCCTGGACAGTCCATTCCAATGTCTAATCACCCTTTCTGTGAAGAAATTCTTCCTAATGTCCAACCTAAACCTTCTTTGGTACATCGTAAGACTCTGCCCTCTCATCCTGTCACTGCTTGTCTTCTTTCCATATAAAATGAGATTCACAGAATCCCAAAGGTTTCATTTAGGTAAGAGAGGAAAATGAGATCAAAGGGAAACAAATTGATGAAGAAATTAGACCTTGACCTGTAAAAGGAGACATTCTGTGAAATCTAGTCCAAACTTTAAAGCCAAGCCTTTCAAATAATTCTAAAGTCACTCCCCAAACTGCCAGACTCTAGAAACATTTCCAAATAAAAAACAAACCACAGGAACAAGACTTGGAGAATGTTGATTGTATCAACACCATACACTCAACAGCCATAAATATAAATTCTCATTCTTTAGAGAACGAGCTTTTTGCTAACAGAAAGGGATGAGGAAGGCAGACTTTACAAGCTTATTGACATATTTTTCCTGTGCAAAGTCTTTCTTGAAAATATGCCTGAAACATCCACTGCTAACCAGTATCAAAAAAATCTGACATTATCTCATTAAATGAATATATGCAGTGACAGTTAGTAATTGCTGTATGAGTTCAACATGCTGGCAAGTTTCACTGATCATGGACATGCCAAATGATATTGGTATTTGTCAAACACTGTGTTAAACAGCATCTCAGACGAAGAGAGAAAGACAACTGTATGCTTTGAGATAGAAAACAGTCGCTCTATCTACTGTAATACTATGGTTGCACGGTCATTTATTAGTAAAAGATCTGGAGGTGAAATCACTGAGGCATGAACGTGGCTGTACAGCAAAAACAGGTCTGCATGGTAGCTATCAGCACTGCCCACAGAGTGCAGGGCAAGAAAGGCAGCACAGCAGCAGCAAAACTGTTTAACATAACACTGAGTCAGGCTGTGCGAGACAGGGGCTGGAGACACGGCAGGTAAAATGGGACACAGCAAGCAGGGAAGGCTGTGGAAGTGCTGACTGCTGAGCATCTGGTAGTTATTTAACACTCCAAGATAGATGTCCAAAGATCTAAGAATCAAGGTACTTTAAAGAAAAGTAGATAGAAAGCACATAATCTGAAGCTATTCCAAGCTGAACATTGTGATTGTAAAAGGGACAATTAAAATACATAAAGCAACCCTAGACCATAAATTGGCCATGCTGTAAAATGCAATAGGAATGGTATATATTTTAAAGTTCAGCTCTAAAAAATGAGCTGTAGATAAGTCCCTCTGAACTGACCTGTGATTTTTTGGTAAGTTTTCTTTTGGCGGCGGGTGTGAAGATAGGTGCAGGACTTGTGGATTTTTTTAGGCGCAGTGTTTTGAAGAAAATATGCTTTTAACTCAGTAGATATCTGGCCTCTACATGATGTTATTCTATATCAACAGCAAAGACAATTTGGTGAATTTAGGAGAAATTTATCCATAATGGTTGTGTAGTTGCCTTAAACCAGGACAGATGAGGAAGAAAAATGAATATCTTAACACAACACAGGAATTATCAAGTAAAATGATCATGTATAATTTGGTTATGGATGTTTCTCATATTTAGGCTGTTTTGGTGCAGCACCTCCCAAATTAACTATTTTCTTTAAGTTTCTTTCTTTGCTCTCTGAAGCTTTCAATGCCTACAGCTGCACACATTATTTTCAACAAAAGTTTACTATATGAATATTAAAGTGTAATTTTTTTCCAAAGACAGAACAAGATTCTATTTTCCATAAATCCTATATTTTTTTATACTGACCTCTGCAACTACCAGCAAAGTATTTAATGATTTATATTGATTTTGTCAATAACCAGGGTAAACTTCTCCCAGTCGTGCTTCATTTCTTAGAAGGTGCCCAACTTCCAGCAACTCTCTTTGTGCATGAAAAGTCTATTGAAGGCATTGTGTTTACATGAAAATGAACAATTTACATATTTATTGCCTGTGATTTGTGTGCTAGCTGAACCATCAGCAATGTCCATAGAATGCTATGTGAACTGGAAGGGGAGTGATTCATGTGGCTCTGAATGAGACCAAAAGGGCAAAGAACAAGTACATGTATAAAGAGATTAGCAGCTGAATATTGTTCTGAAGAGGAAAGAACGAGTATGTATGCAGAAACAATATCAGTGAAACAGTGTATTTCAAAGTCTATCTATCATATTTCTAAGGTTCTTATCACAGTGCCACCTAATTACCATATATATCAAATCATTTATCTCCCTGGATTTCATCTCTTTGTGATTCTACAATTTCTCTTCATACAGAGTTCCTGAATAGAACAAAAGTCATTTAATTTTTAAAGATATGGATAATATCAACATCCTTCTTTTATCGGGAAATGGTGTTTTAACTGTTAGCTACACAATGGTATACAGTCCCAAATAAATAGAAAAAAGTAGCAATTACATCATATGCTGATCTACATACATCATCTCACTTATGTAATCATATTTACTAATTTAATCTCACTGAAGGAAGTCACAGAGACTTCTACATCTGCAGAATTCAATTCACAGGTACAGTAGGCTGTCAGACTTTTGTATGTAGTGTCTTTGAATGTAGAGAAATGAAAACAGGACAGTTCAGCAAATGAACTTCAGTATACAACCTAAGGTAACTTGCATCTACCCCTTATTTATAACATAGTCAAGTAAGAGTAAGGCATACTGATAATTTGCTTTTGAGTGGATAAGAGAATGTGACAAGTATGAGTTATGGCTGTTGGCATTTTTTCTTGTGTTGTATATCTTTCCTTTAAGTTGGTGACCCATAGGCATGGGGTTTTTTATCAATAGCAGAATTCTTTCATTTCCTCTAAAGCATTTTCACTGGTCCCTGTTGGGGTCTGAAGCCTGGACCAGGTAGATTTCAAATTTTATATCATAAATAATTGTTATTTGCAATAAAAATAATTAACTTTTTCATATGAAATGCAATTACATGATTTAAATTAGTGCTGTTAGATGTAGGACAGAGAGTTTGTAGAAATCTTTTGTGTTAGGTATGCCAAATAGTTCTGTTGTTATGCTGATTTTCCTACGTCAGAATGTTGGGTGTGATTTTTGTAAGGGCTTCAATTATGACTTTTTTCTCCTTTTGTTGTCAGTACATGCAAACATTTGACATCAAAGGTAGCATAGGTTTGAGATTTTTTTCCATAACATGAGATAGAGTTCTCTTCTGATCTAAAGACACCAGAGCTTGTTTAAAGGCAAACATTTAATGCAACGCTTCAAGCCTTGCACCCAGTGGGAAGAAGAAAGTGGAAATTTCTTCAGGATAGCAATACAAGCTGTCTCACGTGCAGGTAGAAGATGGCAGCTGTCTCAGTGTGAAGTTTTCTTAACTACCCTGACTGCTGGTGCACATGTGGACAATAAACACTTACCCATATGAAACTCATTTGTCCTGTATATTACACACAATGCAATCGACACATCATAAATGTTATCACCCTGCGTGATAATCGCTTTATATATTTACTGATTCCTATTCCTCCTTTACAGGAGGGATTTGTTTCAGATAACTCTCCTTTGTGCCACTTGCAGCACTGACAAAGGGCATAAACAATGTGCACCGTCAATTCTTGTTAAAAGTTCATTCATTTTACTAGATTGATAATGATTGTACTTTATCATTTGGCACAAAAGACTTGTATTTAAAAAGTATATTGGCTTACTGGGCACTCATTTATAAAAATTACATTGTTAGAAGTCCTGCTGGTGACTTCACCATGGCAGACTCCTTTGAAGTGCAGACTTTCCTTTAGCATGTTTGCACTTTTAAATGGACATATCACCAGCCTCTGCTTACATTTTGCTTCACGTATCTCCGGGGGCTGGTAGTCATGGTGGTAAATATTAGCACTAATAAGCTGGCAGGCTGCAGATGTGTGCATGTGGGGGGTTGGTGATGGTGGTGATGGTGGTGGAGTATATTTGATGGTTTTCTTATTGTCTGCTCTCAACAAAGGGGCTAAATTCTGCTGTCTTTACTGCTGTGGTCTATAACCAAGCAGCACTGTAAAACTATTGAAAATTTTCCCAAACAGGTAAAATGTGCATCTGGAGCAGAAGTGGAAGGGTGACAAGTTTGCCTCAGATATTTTCTTTTGCTCTAGAAAACATTTCAATCTGACTGTGGAATAACAGGTACAGGTTAATTGCATTGGCTAAATTCTTCAAATTTGCTATAGCGTGTCATAAATGCAACAGTTATGTTAGCTGTTTACCAGCATCTCATTAGCAGTGTCTGAGAACATTTAAGGCATTTCTAGAGGGTGCTATTTAACTTCCTTCAGAACTGAGAGATTTGAGCAACTAGAGGTTAATCTCTGCATTTTAAAATATTTGGAGTATGACTTCAGATGCAGAAGCAGATCTGATTCAGATGTCACAAAGCAGACTTCCTAAACAAGTTGAACAAAAAAGGTAATTTCACAGAAACTGGGCAGTACCCTCTTTCCAAATCTGAGAAAAAAAAAATCATGGGAAATTTCATCTGAAATCATGTTTATGTTGTGCCTGAGCAAATATTCCTGAGGAACAGGATTTATTGCATTGAATAAAGGATTTCTTTAACATGGCTTTGTTGCTTCTAGACCTGATATATTCAGGGACAGCTGTCAGTCTCTTCAGCACTATAAATTCCTCAGCTGCAAATTTTGCATGCAGTGTAAATATTTGTTATTCAGACCTTTAAGATGCAAGCAGACTCTCACCTCCTAATTGTCCGTATGCTTAACTTCATATATTCAAAAATTTCATCTTAAGTCATCTTGCTCAAGATCAAATAAGAGGTGGAACAGGAACATAAATGTGAGTCTCTTAAGGTAACCTACTAGGATGTTAACTACCACTATGCAGACTTGATAAAACAGTGAGAAAAGAAGATATTCAGATTTTAGACAGAAAATATTGAGAATATTTTGATTTATCTAAGCAGTTTCTGGGTTGTATTCTTATTCTGAAGAGTCATGCCATTATATTGTCACCCACTATCATGCTATGAGGATAATTCTCCAGCCAAGGACTCCCAAATAAAACTATTATGTGGGAATCGGTGATACACAAGTTTATATAAAAGACCTCTATAAGCTTGGCTTGACATTACATTGTAATATTTGATAAACACGTTTTTTGCCAGTCATAACTGTGTCTAATATGACATGTTTCACAAATTCTTAATTTTCATAGGCAGTTTGGTTGATTTTAGCAAAAAATAAAATCACAAAAATTTATTCCAAAGGAAAAACTTAAATTCAATTTGAGCCATGAAAAAAAATATTCTGAGAAGGCATTTTAAGGAAACAAGTATAATTAATTATCCTTGGAACATGGAGTGCAACTCTGCACTCAAAAGTATTCTATGAAAACTGAATACAATAATAATTTTAAAAGCAAGTGTGGCAGAAAAAGTCCCCATTAACCTGTAAATTCTATTTTATAGGAGGATGTTTCAAAATCCTTTCATCTTGATTTTGCTTATCACTATATGCTGCATGTCTGTAATGTGCCAGGGTATTTTTAGGGTTGTTCAGTGATATTTATCCAACCTGTCTCCTTTTTGGCTGCTCTTGCCAGTGTTCCCTTCTCGTTAGTTTAATTTCTGTTTATTTGTCTTCCCCTCAATATGGGGGAGGCATATATTTCCATTACATAATTTCACCCGGCCACACAGCAGTTAGTGCATCTGCTTTTGTCTTTGAAGACCTCTGTTCAGATAGACCACACTATTTCACTATAGTATAGTCTGTAGAACAAAAAAAATCTATCACTGTATTTCCTAATTAAGGCAACTATTATGGAGGTATTTGCTAAATTTTGCAGACTTAATATGTACTTTTCAATTTATTACAACTTCATTTCACAAATAAAGCCCAATAAATTAGGAAGAAAATAAAGATTTACAAGTATTTTTATTCCATAGACAGCTGATACATATTCTTCTTGAGCTAAGAAAGTATTATTATTCCTATTTTACAATTAAGAAAACCAAAACCAGAACTGGAAGGAGATATGTCCAAGAAATTCTAAGGAAAAGGCACAGATTACAGGCACTTGTGGCTTCTAATTATATATTTGTTTTTCTAGACAGCTGTGAAGACAAAGTGCTGGACACATAGGAATATACTTTAGGATTATTGAATTCATAATCTTGAGGAACATGGGCTTGGCGAAGAGCAAAACCAGGACCCTGAACTTTAGAGCAGTAAAATTCCATCTGAAAGAACTGGTCAATGCTGCTGCCAAGCCACCCTCTATGGTATTTGAAAACTCATGGTCCTCAGGTGAGGATCCCAGTGACTGGGAAAAAAGAAACATGGCTCCTGTTTTTAAAAAAAGAGGAGAAAGGAAGACTTGTGTGACCACGCACCTGTCACTTTTACCTCTGCATCTGGGTAGGTCATGGAGCAGATCCTTATGGAAACAATGTCTAGGCAAAACATGCAAGACTAGGAGGTTGTCTGAGGCAACCAGCGTGGTTTCACCAAGGGCAGTTTGTGCCTGACCAAGCTGGTGGCCTTCTATAGATGGAGTGAGTGCGACAATAGACAAGGGGAGGCCACCTGATGTCATCTCCCTATACTACTACAGGTTTTCTACAGGGTCCCACATGACAGCATTATTACCAAATTGGAGAGACATGCATTTGAATGATGTACTGTTCTGTGGATAAGGGTGGACTGTTCTGTCTGGATGGACACAGCCAGAGAGTTGTGGTCAATGGCTCCATGTCCAGGTGGGGGCTGGTGATGAGTGGTGTCCCTCAGGGCTCTGCCTTGGGACCGGTGCCTGTCAATATCTTTATCAGTGACACAGACAGTGGGATCAAGTGCACCCTCAGCAGGTTTGCAGATGACATGTAGATGAGTGGTGCAGTTGGCACAAGAGAAGGATGGGATGCCATCCAGGGGTTGCTGGTCAAACTTGGGAAGCGGGCCCCCAAGAAACCTTGTGAAGTTCATCCTGTCTAAGTGCAAAGTGCTGCAGCTGGGCCAGGGCAGTCCCAGACATGAGCACAGAGTGGGAGAAGAACTTACTGAGAGAAGCCCTGTGGAGCAGGATGTGAGGATGCTGCTGGACGATGAGAGGCTGGACATGAACCAACAATGCGCACTCTCTGCCCTGAGGTTTAGCTGCATCCTGGCCTGCATCAAAAGAGGGCTGGCCAGAAGGTCAAGGAAGCTGAGCACATCTTCCAGGTTCCTTGCCATTTAAACTTATCTTCATTTTTTGTGGTACCATAATAAACCATATGGAAAAAAAAATGAAAGGTACCTCCCAATTGTCACTCTAAGGGTAAAAAAATCATAGTACTTATATGACAGTGACGACTAGGAAGAGAATAAAAGAACTTCCCTCTAAAAGGATACTGCTCCTCAGAGCACCTTAACTCAGGCCTTAGGCCAAAAAGTAGAACATTCTGGACAGATATACAGAGCAGCAAAGTAGCAACAGCTGCCTGTAAAAAAAAGGCCAAGACGTGAACAGACCAGATAACAAATCTAGAAAAACAGATCTCAAAGTACTGAGGAAGAAAACTAATTGCTGGTGCTCATAAATAATAAAACCTTTGCATTGTACCCTTATCTTTCAAGATTCCTGGATACTGAAATGACTAGGGTATTTGCAAATGCTAGAAACAAATGAGGAAAATATGCCCGCAGACAAGTACAAATCCACTGCATACGTCTTGACAACCCATTAACAAAAAGATGGAGACAGTGTAGTACTACATTTTCATTACTTTTTACACCTAACATCATCCATCAACTAAATAATTTGAGCATGAAAAGTCAAATCAATAAATGAGTGATCTCAGCTTTTTTGATTCACATTCTTATATTACATCATCTATAAAGCCTCTCTTAGTACAGCTTGTAGTACAGATGTCTGAATATGAAGAAATTGGGGAGAATATCTGTTGAAGTGACAAACAGCTATTGGTTCATATATCTACATTAAGTGATCTTGATAAGTGAGCTCTCCACTTGGACTATCATTCAGCACCAAGGAGTATGTGTATTACCTCATCAAATCTTTTGGCTTGTCACAATATCATGTTAATTCAGATTCAAGACCATTGTGCATTCCATTTCTGATTCTCCTTTCATGCCTCCTTCCCCGCTCTTTCTTAGGAATGCATAGCTACTTAGAAAAAAAAAAGTTAATGTTGGCGTAATTTCACAGCTGCACTGCATATAAATCAAAAAAAAAAAAGTTTTGTTTCATGGGTCTATGTTTTGTTTAGCCAAAGGGAAGAAGTGTTGCCTGAAAATTAGGGGAAAATAAAAGGCCAAAGTAATGTAGCAGTGGAAAAGGAAATATATGTATTATCTTTCTAGGTTTTTTTGCTATAGCTTCCCACACTATATTATAGTCCTCTAAATATAAACCTATAAACACAATATAAACCTTAAGCCAGACATCTAATCTAGAAAACGTCTGATATACATATCTAGTGTACTGTGAAGCCTAAAATGTTGTTTGTCTAGAAGAAGACAATGCATTTGCAAGGTGAGTTGAAAAGTCTGATTGTTACGTGATTGTTATGTGATAAAGAACAAAGATGAGCATTGTCAGTGTATTCTATTCAAATTCATTCATGAAATGCTTTCAAAAGCTGTTCAAAATGTGAGTGAAAACCAACGTGATAGTATACATTGAAGCACATATTACACGCAGAACTTAGGTTCCCAAATCTGCCCTGAAAACAAACAGGAATCTGTCTGGTCAAAAGGTAAAGAATGGTAAATGCCTTACGCTCAAATTCATAACCTCATCTCAGGGAACTTCCAGAAAGCCACTCTAAAATTAGAATAATTTTACTGTGCATACCATAACTTTTTTCTGAGACAAGGTTAAAGAGCAGGAACTGGGAGGATAAGAAAATAGATACCATCCAAGTTCTTTGTCCCATCTTAGTATGTGCGTGGATCCCAAAATTTATTTCACTCAGACTACTCATTGCTGTGAATCTCAATAACCTCTAAATATTCTTCAGGCAATGTGTTTATATCTAAATTTTGTTTATCTTGTACATGTGAAAGAGCTAAGAATACAAGCATCTTCTAGACCCAAAAGAGACTTCAGCAAAAACAACACTTCGAAACCTTTATAATAAAATACAGTACCTTGACTCATGCAGAAAGTATGTATAAAATTGTATGATAAGGAATAGATTTATTTGGCCAGGAACAGAGAAGCAAAGTCAAAGTGGAACATCCTGTTTGTGGTATTTTTTTATATATAGTCAGTATGTACTGTTTGTCTGGACTTTAAGGTACACACTAACACACATTTTTTATAGTGATCACTCTCCTGAAATGCAAATAGCACATTCTGCTAAGTCTTTCAATAGGTTGCTGATTGTGTCGTTATTTCACTCTTTGGGGAAAAAAAGTTAATAAAAGATAAGGTGCTTTTGAAGAAGGTGAGATTACATTATTTAAAAATTATACATTTTATAAGATAAGGTTTAAACACATGTCAGGAGAAGTCAACATTGTGTTATGAATGGTAGTGATTGTGTTATCTGTAAACTTTGAAGCTTTACATACTGATGCGAACAATTGACTTCGTTGTTTTGTCATTACCATCAGCATTCCTCTTTCAGAGCTGCTGAACTGACTGCTGTTTGCATAGCAAGAAGTAAGGAAAGTTTGTTGATCCTCTAATATTTCATTGACTGTTTAGCCTGTGTTGATAGTAATTTTTCACCTTCCTGTCTGCGGGATCTTTTTTTTTTTGCCTGTATTGTAAAATTGACTGGATAGCTAACTCCTTCACCTGAATCATTAATTTGAAATAAAATTTTACTTAAATTGTCAAGAGCAGTTCCTAAAATAACACAGTTTGTTAAAGGTTACAGACATTGCTACTACCATTTTAATCTCATTTCTTTATTCTACTATGTTGGAGGACAGCACACAGCAAATATTTGGCCATTGGATCGATGTCTAGTGGGTAAAACACAAGAGTATTTTTTTTGTTGTTGCTATATAGATTTTGCCTGAAAGTGGCAGGTACTTTTATTATGTATTCTACAAACTGCAGTGTTTTGAGAAGATGAACAAATTACAGACTGCACCATATTTTCTTAGTGTGTTTGATAAAGTATATCAGAAAACATATGAAAATCATTTTCCCTCCTTCGTTTTTCTATTCTCCAGGCTTAACCTTCCTGCACCATTACTCAATGAATGGAAAGCAAAATTAGTCCCACTCAATCCCATTTCAAATCAAAGTTTAGGTAAGAAGAGAAGAGCAGAAGTGGGAAAATCTTTGGCTGAAATGGCACCAAACCAATAGCAAGAGGTCTTATGACCCAGAGACATGTTGCATGTTCCTTCCAAAGAAATTAATGAGGTTTACTTTGTGCACTTGGACTATCAGTGGATACTTCTTTTGTTTGTTTGTTTTGTTTGTTTGGGTTTTTTTTTTTTTTTTTTCCCTTTTAATCTTCTTTTCTCAAGTTTAAATTGTTACAATGTAGATGGCAAAGAATTTTTTTCTGGACATGTTTAAATTTGTAACTATTTAACTGCAGATTTTACATTCTTAGTGCTCAGTTCTCAAAATTTAAACTGGATTTTATTGTTAACAGTAAAGAATATTCAGGAAAACATGCTGACAAATGTTCCTTTATAAAAATCCTGTGGATACACTGTATTCATTGCCAGAAAAACACAGATTGCTGGCTTTTCTGTAATGAGAACACTGAGACTTAATAAGCCGAGTAAGGCCTCCACGTGGAATCCCCTACCATGCTATTTTGCTGTCCATAGGATGTAATAACAGAATGTATTGCTCACTGTAGTAGCACAAGGGCTTTTTTTTCTGGTCAAAATTAAAATGCAACAGGAAAACAAGGTAGAAGTTTCCCCCGCCTGCCACAGGACTAGTTCAACATTTTTCAAGAGCTCTGAATTTATATGGTACAGCAAACACATAAATTGAAGTACATTAAAGAGAGAAAGGGCATGCAAATAATTTCAATATTTTCACATAAATTAACTTTTCAATGGACTAAAATGATGAAAAAGTGTCATTGGCATTTTCACATTATTTGTATGACATTAATTTTTTGATCTAGTGCTGTTGATTTTAATTCAAAGAATTTGTAGGAATAGATTATTTTTACTTCTAAGAAAACAAAGAAAATTGTCTCCTATCCTCTAGAAGGTATAAGAATAGTATTCAATTCCAAAAATATATATAGTTTCTATAGTCACAAATATTTTAAGTATTTTTCCGTACTTGATAAAAATGTGGCACTTATAAAAAGCCACATAGATTGCCTTTAAAAGTAGAATGAAAACCCAAATTAAAAAGTCATAAGAGGTCATAAAAGCAACCTGATCCCATTTTAAGGTTAGAATATATTTACAGATATCCATGCCAGTGAGCTCAGAATTACCTGCAAGTTTTATTAAAAGGAAGTGTTTGTTTCTGCAGGAATAGTGCCTACTTGTGTTGTTACTGTATTTGTCCTGTTTTCCTTTCATAGGAAATTTATGATTATATGTACCAGAAGGAAAGACGTAAGTGGGCAGATTTGATATTACATGTGACCCACATGTCAAAGTGTGCAGCTTGCAGAGTAGGAACTTAGGAAACTGGGAGGACTTGTGTCAAATTCAGTCTTGTGGCTTGTAAGAAAGGATTTTTAAAGGGGGATTTTTTAAAATGAGAACATAAAGACTTGGTTTTCATGGTAGTTCTGACAGTCTTGGCACACTGTACAGTCAAGGTGAAATAAGGTAACTCTGCTCTGTGTTGCAGCAACAGTCTCCCTTAGAATAAAATGCTGATTTAGTTGACAAGTGATTGGATGACAAGGACAATTAGGAAAAAGCAAAAGGCAACAGTGAGTGTTGATCAGGATTAATTAATATTGCTATGTGAGAACGTCGGTGTTTTCCCATTTCTTTTCTTCAAATGGATTTTGTAGTAAAATTTGTCTCTTACGGCCAACTCAGACAGTTTGTAACAGTGTCAAATAACTAAGACCTTGTCTCCACTCTCCTTTCTGAACAGGTGATATTGTTTTAGTTCCTAAATGCTTCTTTCTTGTATTTTGTACTATTGAATTTAATTTTCTGTCGCTCATGTTTGCCCTGTAAGATTCCCATCCTCTCTTTAGCGATGCCACCCTGTTCTCCTTCTTTCATCAGCATGTGCCCAGCTTTTGCGCAACTGAAATTAGTAACAATATAAAAATGAGAGCCATTCAAAGACCATTCCATGAGGGAATCCTCGAGCAGACCAGTAACTACTTCATCAACATGTTGTCTCCTTTCATTATAATTTGCTCTTTCTCCTCAAAGAACTTATTAACTCACCTTATAATTAATGTACTAATCCATTACTTCCCTGTGTGACCTCAAAAACTCCCACACAACACTATGTCAAATATTTTACTGAAGTCCAGATTAAAATTATTGTATTTCCTCTGTTTAGAGTAATTTATCTTATCAAATAAGTATACTTAGCTGTTTTGGCACAGCTGACCCTCAGTAAATCATTTTCCATTTACTTATGTAGCTTTATTTCTTGTCTAGTTCAGAATCCATTCAACAACCTTGGTATTATACTTGGTGAGTCAGTTACTCCACTTAGCAAATGGCAGCCAAAATACATGACTTTCAGATAGAAATGCACTGGCATTGCTAAAATGTTTTGTGGTCCTTAGCAGAAAATGATCTGAACTACAAAGTACTCTTACCATGGTTTTCACATGATACATTCAAAGAGATGCCTCTAACAGTTGTGTTATGTCTATCATTCAAAGAGTTCTTTGAGTGGATGCTTTCATTTGTGAATGCTCTTTTTAACGTAAAATATTGTTTTCCTATTTGTCAAACTATATCACTTTCATAAGCTGTCGATCAAGAGTAATTAAACTCACACTATCCTTGTGTTATACGTAAGATATCAAGCTTTCATCAAAAAAATCAAAGTATATGTTTGCGTATATATCTATATATACGTATAAATATGTATATATATATATATATAAAAGCACACACATGTATATCACAAGCATTGTCGGATTAACCACTTCAGACTCTTATCACTCTGGTATTTGATACTTTCTGACTAAATTGTGAATATTCGATTCTTTTAAATTTTAAAGCTTTCTAATTAATTAAAACATCCATTCATATATGTCTAACTAGAAAACAGCAAAGTAAATTTTATCATTCCGTTATTAAAGAGATACATTCCATTAGTCTAGAGTATGCTTAGGAAAAAATGAATGCAATTAACACAGAAAATTTTTAGTAAATTCACATAATATTGGTTTTATGATTACCTTTTGGAAAAAATATCAAGTCATAGCAATCATTACACCATAAGCAATTACTTGTACTTTTCTTATATTTCTAGAGTTTATGTGAAACCTAAATGGCATGTCTGTTCTCCCTCCGTCTATGAGCCTAAGAGAGAAAGGAAACTATTGAAAAGGAAAAAAAAAATTCAAAATGAAAAAATGAACTTCTCTCTTGAACTATTCAGTGGAATCATTGCATTTGTCACAATATATTCTGCAGATTTTAAGAAAACTAACACTGAAAAGTGTTTTGCAGGAAATATTATAAAAATTCATAGAACTGAAGCAGTCCTAATTTTTTCTAAGGTTTGAACTATCTCAAATAATTTTATAATATTTTGTATTTTTCTTGTAATTATTTTAATAATTTTATTATTTAAAATATACAGAATATAATTGCAACTTTTGTCAGCTATCATCCAACCTTTTAAATATTGAATACGAAAAGCTGAAAAAATAAAGTGTAGCTAGAGCATATTTATTTCAATATTTTAAAGAAAGTCCTGAGCAGTTCCACTGAAATTTCCTGAGCTGGCACCACTCCTTCCTGGCACAAAGAGCTCATTTCAAGTTCACTGTGTCCATACCAATGAATACGGTTCTGAGATTGCATTATAGGAATGCACAAGGATTCACAGAAAATCAAAGATATCTTAAGATAATTTTTACCATATTACCTGAATTGTTCGTTCAGTTAATTCCATAAAGTTTTCTTGTTTCAAAGTACTATTTCTTTTAAAACACACTAACAGACATAATATTGATTGGTAAATTTTATAGCATCGTACCTTTTTTTGAAAGACACAAAACATCATTTTAATATGAGAATTTTTCCTACTTTGGTTGTCAGTGTTCTTTACAGAAGAACCAAAAATATGTATGAAGCCCTGGAAACCTGTCATAGGTTTTCAGGTGATCATGAGTGGATGGCAGTCTAAAATTATAACCGTAATTGAAAATCCCAATATTTAAAATTCTTTGTGCAGTTAGACTACAATTTTAAAGGAATATAACAGTTGCTATCTCAATTAAAAATTGTTAATATCAGTAGATGCCAGACTAGAGCATTTCTCACTTTCTAACACATCTTATTTCTCAGTTTAGGTTTGTCTAGAGAAACTTCATTGTAGAGGAGTCAAATGAAGTTTTCTCCAAAAAATGCCTGGATGGTGGTTTCTAACTCCTATCAATTTGAAAAGATTCCCCTTGAGTAGTATATAACATGCAGAGTGTCTGCAAAAGTTATGTGTACTGGTGGCCTACTCCAGGTGACCTCCGCCTACTCCAGACCTACCATCCCAAAACTGCCTTTCTTAAATGTTTTTTCTCAGTGAATTTTTGCTAGGAAACTCACAATTACATTATCTAGCCTCTTTGTGGGTCGTTTAATCTTTAATAGTTTTGACTGCGCTTAACTGACTTTCATTCCATGTTTCTTCTATATGCATAAGTTCAGATTCATAAATGTTCCTAATATTTCTCCTTGTCTCCACACAACTTCCATTATGAATGGAATTCTCCCTTGAATGCCCTCTAAGAAATTTTATTTGTTGCTTACCATCAGGCAGTATTTGTAAAGAAATTATTAAAATATTAATTTTTAAAGGAATTTTCTTTTTTGGCATACTTCTCCTTCTCACTTCACTTTTTTGAATTGACCTTAGTGTGCCTAATGAACCTGATTCTAAAAGCAATTAATAATAAAACTGTTGTGAATAAGTACTCATTCCTGTTTCAACACTACATTGCAAATTATTTTTGTGGGATAAGAGTTTCATAATTAACTTTTGCCAATATTTGTTGCTCATCACCTTTTATTTCTCAGATACTAATGAATGAGATCAGTTACAAAGGAGGAAAGTTGTTATGAAATTGAAACTTGAGATTGCTTTTGACAGTTGCTGCTGAAAAGTGTAAACCCAAATGGACGGTACTTCAGACACTAAAATGCAGCAGACTAAACTATTATTTCATCCCCTGTGGGCCACCGTCTCTGTTCACTCCTACTTTTATGTCATCATGTTAGTTTGACACCTGTGATATGTTTAATAGGTTTTTCTCTGATGTTATTATTGGCTAATGATTCTGCTTTTCCCTGGGGATGGCAAAAATGAGAAGTCACACTGGTTTGTTTTATGTAGCTCTACAGGGACAGTCTTAACCATAGTACTCCATGGGAGTATGTCATCTTAAATCAATGGATGGGAAGTTAGCCTTTAACATTTGGATCATTTGCTTCAGTTTTATAAATCAGGCTAAAAATTATATGTATCTGGATTAATATATTTTACACTCTTATTGTTTAGAGGGAACTAAACCAAAGATTGATTTATAAAACATTGTCAATGTTCTTCATGCAACAATTTGTTTTCTAACAGAACAAACAACAGTCGCATGCTGATAATAGCTGCAGATTCTCTGAGATCTTGTTTTATTGAACCACCTGTTTTATATCTGACTCATCTTATTGATCTTTAAGGCTTTCTCTCCCAAAATCATAGGCAGAAACAATTAAATTACAGCAAGTTTTACACTTCAGAACTAATCATAAGAAAAAGATAAAAAACATTACTACAAGTTGAATTATTGCCAAGCTTGCTACTATAAATCAGCAGTAAAACATGCATTCCCAAATGGATCAAATGTTCTAATGAGCTCTTCAGTAATCTTAAATTTTTAATTAATTTTCATTTAGAGATCAAGGAATAACAAATATAGCTAACTTTGCATTCTGTGAGCAAAAGAAAAGCTTTCCTAGATTTTCTGTGTATTTAATCTTCACTCCAAAGCCTTTCCATCTAACTCCAAACAATTCCTCATTGTGCTGGAATGCTTCCTTAAAAAAAAAACAAAAGACATTAAAATCTTAGGAAATATGTTTTGGTGGCTCATATGAGGGGTTGCAGTGAAGAATTAACTGCAATACCATTGTTGGTTAATTCCTTCAGTTTTCCAGCCCTGTCCAACAGAATGTCAGCTGCTCTCTGAGGTAGATGCAAATTGTTATTTAGCTATAATTTTAAAAGCTGTTAGATATTCACCATTATAAAAAAAAGGCTATTGATTTCAAGTTTATAACTTCACTTTCTCTAAATCAAGAGTGGCTTAGTAAATAATTTGTGATTTTTCAGTAACATTTGAAAGCATTTCAGCGTGTATGTCTGCATTATCTGCAAAATAGCTGGGAAATTATAAATTTGCTCCAGAAATATTTTGGATTAATTTCTTATTAAAGAAATATTTTAGAAAAGTTCTATCTAGTAAATATTAAAAACTAATAACAAACATTAGGTTAACCAAAGAAATATGTTTCAATTGAAGAACCTTTTCAAAAAATGCAATTATAAACATATACGCATTTTAAACAAATATAAATTTTCCGTTAAAGAGTATTCACACATATTATCAAATCTGAATTTTCTTGTTCTTTGCACTGGAAAAGTTCAGATGGGAAGGCATACAAGGAAGGATATAACAGTAAGACAGCCCATCAGAGTTAGCCTTGTGTAAATTTTATACAGTCACAGCATGTCTGAGCACTTCCATTTTGTAGGTGAGGTGGGGAACAATGATGAGAAAGCTGGGGAGATGCAGTATTAGAGTTAACAGAAAATTGCTCATGTGGATCTTTACCACATATGCCTTTCCACATTATATGTATACATACAACTATGCTCATATTCTAGCATGTATTCTAAGCAGGAATGATCTAGCTTGTAATTACACTGTCCAAAAAATTATATTTGCTATACACATGTGGAAACCTACTTTCGCAGACTGACACCACTACCACAGAAACTGCTAGAAGTAGTAAAAAGCCAAACAAAGAGCAAATAAGCAATGGTGAAAGTTAGAAAGAAATTTAGGAAAATGCCTTTAGCATCATTAATATATTATTCACTTGTATGAGACCTGGGTCAGAAAACTACATCTTGGATAAGAGCTTGAGACACCTGCAGTTAAAAGCCTGCTTCTACCTAAACAATGTAGAAAAAAATTAGGTGCATATGTTAGGAATATGTGGTAAACTAACCTTTAGCATCAATTTAAGCCATAGTGTTCCTTTTTTCCCTTTAGCTCTTCTAAGAAGGGAAAATCCTAAATGTACCTGGAGATAGCAAATCCACACTAATCTGAAATGATTGATCTTGATCTGTTTGGGAAGAAAGTCAGAAGTTGTGAACTGAAGAACGGAACAGAGAACAGGAACTAGGATCAAAAAACCCAGCCCTGCTCTTTCTCCCTGAGACTTCCACGCTTTTTGGTTCTCAAAGCCTGTAACGCCATATAAAATATTTCAGTACTTAAAAAAAGGAGTACAGTTGCAAAATTGTCTTGTGCAAACAACATCCATTAGAAACAGAAGAAAACAGACAATAAAAAAAAAACTTTCCAAGTCAAATAGTGTGCTGGTTTCTTCATTCTCATCCAGAGTTTTATTTATTATGTCCTTCAGTTAAAAGAATGTTTACTATCCTATTTCTTTTCACGCTTTCTATGTGTAAGAGTGTTGCAGCGGCCCAGCCCACTTTTGGGCTGCGTGCCAATCAGCACATCCAGTGGGTGGATTTCCCTGCCCAGGACAGTGAATCTGAGGGCGGATCTGAAGGTGGTGCTGCGGGTGGCACCAATGTGCAGACCACATCCCCCTGGGTGTCACTTCAGAGGGTGACTCCTCCCCCATTCCAGAAACCTCTTTGTTATTCAGTTGTCTATTGGACTTTGCTCTCATGTTTATTCGTATTAGCTATTGCCTATTTAATTAATGTCTAGAAAGTTCTGCCTGTTGTAGTTCCCATTGGCTTGTTTAAACAAGACCCTCCCTATAATTCTTGTAATCAGGTACCCGTTAACACGTGACTTTTCCCTATCGGTTTATCCCTTTGTTCTGCCCATTTTCCGCGCACTGTATAAAAGAGCTTTGTAACTGTCGCCTAGTGCTTTTTGTTGCTTGCTCTGTTTGCTTCCCTGTTTCCCTGGCCCCAGGTCGGGGAATAAAGACTTGGATAGCTGCTACAAAGAGTCCCTCTCTCCTCCTTTACCTCTGCCTGTTGCAACAGGAGCATCTTGACTGCTGCCAGCTCCTCGCAGAGGCTTAGGGCAGACTGCCCTATCTGGAGCCTACACTCGACTGCCAAGCTGCAGGTTGTCCTGACTCTTGCAGGTCGCCTGCTTGGCCTTCAGATGGTCAAGCGGTCAGCGACAAGAAAGAGAGAAGAGATGCTAAAGAAGAGCCTCTGTGGCCTTAAGGGAACACTGGAATCTTAAAACATCATTCTGTTGAACAGCAATAATAACCCAGTTAAAGATGTTCCAAGAGCAGATTGATGGTGAAAAAAAAACAAGGGAAGAAAATACTACGTGAAATTTTTTTGGTGTCCAAATACTTGCTATTCTGAAAGGGTTTTCTAAGGTAAAATGGTGGATGGTAAAAAGACATCAGGTGGTGTGCCAGATTATTTTGTACTCCTTTTTAAAACGGGCCTTGGATATTTTTATGTCTTTGTACTACATTTTCCTCTGAAGCATCTGACAATGAAGTGCAAGGGTGACAATTTCTGTATTTCTACTGTCATTTACAGTTTGGTGAGAGTCCCAGTGATGTTCGTGGGAGGTTTGCTTCTGGCTTCTTTGAGAGAAGTGTCAATCCTAGATTGATTCAGTGGAACATTTAAAGTCACATTTTTAAGACTTCACAGAATAAAAGTGAAATATTTGCGGTCAATTTTTGCTGGTCTTCATGATGAACAGCTACAGTAACAGGAGAAACCTCAAAATTCACTGAGTAGAGAATTTTCCCTGAGTCTCCTTACGTCAGGATTTTCTGATTTACTGGTTATAAAGATGGTGCAGAAACAGCTGTGGGTTTCTGATCTGAAAAATCAAGACAAAAATTATAGAATAGATGAAAAGATAAAATAACTGAGAGCATACTGGTCATAAAATTGATTTTCTGAATCTAATTCTAACTCAGGTTCTGCTTTGCCATACTAAACCCTGAGCAGCACCTTATCCTAAAAATAACTTCATTAACCTGTCCTGTAATAAATACCTTTCAGAAAATGATTTCAGATTCCTTCCTTGACAGTGCTAATTAGTGTTATTTATTTTATATTTTTAATGTATGCTATTTGAAGAAAGACTTTCTCCTTGAAAAGGGGTGGGGCAGCAGGAATGGAATCCAAATGCCTAAAACAAAAATAAAGCAAAGAGGTTTTTTGTAATTTCAATACTATGTATTCATTTCGCTCTCTTAAACTATATTCCATTTAAAAAAATGAAAGTTCAATACTCATGTTCTTTTTCATGCAAATCCTAGCATGAGTTCTCAGACGTGCACCAGGCAAGAGAAAAAGGAGAAACTGCTACACAAGTATTGCTTGTTCTCCCCCTGGCTATGTTGCCAGTACAACCATCCGTCACTGAAGAGCACTCAGTCATAAATTTGAATTGAATAGGAGAATTGACTGGACTGTCTGCTGCCTCAACTAAAACCAAAAGGCTTCTCAGTAGAATTTGGCTTTCTTCTAATCACTAATGATATGATGCTTTCTTTAACATGCTGGCACTAGGCTAAAAATAGAGAGGAGGAAAAGGCCATTTTAAAGAGCACAAGTGACATGTAGGCTGACCTCTTGACTGCATGTGTTACAGCTATAGGCTACCCAAATGGTGCCAGGTGGAGATTACACAGGGCAGAGCAACATCTGCTTCACTATCACAAGGGTAAATGATAGTTTCTCATGTTATGCCATAAACAGCCTGAGGTAAGAAAGAGTGGTAGAGTTCCTGTCGCAAATTAAACTCTTGCCAGCAGGTAGGATTCCACTCCATCTGTCCATGTAAGTAGCTCAAACAGAACAGAAGCTACATAAAATATTACCCAGAGAGATAAAAGGCAAATAATGCAATTTATTTATGGGATGGAGCCAGAAATGAAAGCAAAACTAAATAGAAAGAGAAGATGTTTTTCCCTATGATGAATGGAAAGTGCTGTGCTGTTATATAATCTGTTTTCAGAGGTAGTGGCTAGAATTTCTGAAATGCTTTTTTCTTTTTTTTTTCCCTTTTTCTTTTTATTGCAGCATGTTTTGCACACAGACGAGCTGCAGAGGCACAGAGCATGTATCTTGGACAAACACATCTCATAGCTCCCAAAACTATATTCCAAATGTTTATTTGGTCACTTCCCCTTTTTCTTTTTTTCCTACTTGAAGGTGTTAATAAGACCAAGACCAATAATTGCGGTTATTCAGACCAATGACAACTTTGTGAAGAAAACAGTGTGAAATCATTAATACTAAATGCCTCCTTAATGCTTAAAAAAATGCTTAAAAGAAATAACTGTAAGTCCCAAGGGGCACTTATATATTGGATAGTAATCATGATTGTGTCCAGTGGTCTAAACAGTCCATTACTTGCTAGACATTTTCTTTTTTGGTACACAGATGAGTTTATTGAATTGTTCTCACCTATTTGGAGACAGTAGATAAATTTAAATTTCTCAATGGAAATGCAAAATACACACAGAAGAAATACATTGGGCAGGATAGAACTAAGTTATGCAGTGAAAATTTCTTTCAGTTTCAAAATGCTGAATATCCTCAATTCCAACATCATTTCCATTTCCACTAATGACCAGTTGTGACATGTATACAAGAAAAATACACATTTTTATATCTAGGGAAAATGTATTTTGAATATTCCATATGGGTTACTTTACTGCAAAACACGCAAGAAGGGGACATAAGATATATTCTAAAAAGAAAGTTTTTACCATAAAAGCCTGACCTACTTACCAAATTTGAGGAATAGAAATAATTTGAAAATGCAACAGTATTTTTAGTGAGTAAAAATTATGAAATGTTTTGTAAGTGTGTGGTATATTTTGGAAGTGTCCTAAACTCTCATTTTCCTAAGCTTCACTCAAAGCAGAAAGAGCTCTGAACAGAAATTAGTAGAAGTCAACTTTTAAGATACCTATCCTAAGTGTGTGAATCAATCCTAATGGAACCTTCCATATCCCATTAGGATATACTATCCCAATAGTTATGTCTAAATAGTTCAAAAAAGTTTTACCCTTAGAATCAGACAGTAAGTATCTGAATCAGTTAAAACATTTTGGAAAATATTTCCTTTTACTTCTCACAATAATAAAATGAGTTGTAGACTTTTGTGAGTGTTGTGGTTTCTAAGAACATAAAAGTTTGACTCTGAAATATATAGCTTGTTTATTTATTTGGTTAGGATCATAATAAATACCTTTCCAGAGATACCTTAAAATGTTGTTTTTGAAAAATTAACACTAAGTTACCATGTATTTTTAAATGGCTTTCTGAAACAATAAATTGCTTTAGTTTTTAAGGTCATCCTGTGCTCCTTTTAAAACATTGGAAAACCTGACTTAAGTATTCTTTATGTGCTTTTAAGCTAACCGTGAATTAAGACAGTATATTTTTTGTTTCCTGAATGAGAACAAGGAGCAGATATTCTAATTCTTCAAAGAATACCTCTCTGTGTAAATGGCTTTTTATTAGAACAAGCCAAGCTGGACGTCACAATCTAACACCATATGTATATAAAATTGTCATTTTGGTCAATATTGCTGAGGTTAAAATATCAAAAATATTGAAGTACTTGTGCACGGAGTCATTATAAGTAAAAGAAGATTTTAGTGGAAAATTTGCATAGGAATGGTTCTACTCCAGTAAAAGAGGAGTCCAATGCAAATGCAGGTACAAGAAATTATTGAAAAAACACAGAATTAGGGTTTGATTTTCTTTTGGTAGAAAGGCCACAAGTCAGGAGATGTTCAGGTAGAACTAAACATAAGATGAGTCAGTTGTCTTTTGGAATATATTAGAAAAGAAAATAAAACATGATATTCATTACACTTTCTGTATTCTAACCTACTAGAATACACAGTGCTATAAATTAAAAGTAAATATAAAAGTAAATATAGGACTAATTTTTTCTTGAAGCCATTAATTATATTGCCTTTAGTGTGAACAGTCAATGAACAAGAAACTTTCATCACTGCTGCCATAGCAGACTGCTATTGATCCATCACTGCCTTCATAATGCAAAAATAATGGTTATTGTTGGAGATATGCTAACACCTCAGATGATGAATGACAGTCATATTTTAAAGATATCAAAGAGAATATCTGCAGTTATTTCTAGGTTATTGGTCCTAAAGAACACTAGGAAGAGGAAGAGAGAGAAGAGCTTAGTAAGAGAACTTTAAAGATAATTTTGAAATGTTGTATGTATCTATACACAAGGAAGAAGAGAAAGTCAAGTAAAATTTTCAAAATGAAATTTCCAGACCAAAGAAGAAGAAAGTAACTGAATGAGCTCAAAATTACTTTGGAATATGCAAGTTTAAAAAAAGCCTAGCCATGCACATAAAGGTAGTAGGTGGAGACCCTGAGATATTCACTGACTTCAGAAGCAGTACAGTTTGCTACTTTTGCATTTTTAAACTTGGTGAGTGTTAGTCAGGTGTTAAAATAGAGAAAATAGAGTTTCCTGATGATAATGACTCATCCAAACATGGTGAGAGTGGCCTAGAAATTTTTCTTCTAGCATTTTTTCAAATAGGAGTAGGTATAGGTCACTGAGAAACAGAAGAGCATTTCACTAATGACCACAGAGCTGTTGGACAGCACTTACGTTGCTCAGCAGAATACAGATTCAAGTTCTGTCTCTGGAGACAATAATAAGGATTTTTGCTGTAATGTTAAGGTGTTGAGGAACACATTTGGTGCAGGTAGCTCTGGGTGCAGCTGCAGTGCAACTTCAGGTTGAGCTCTGAGTGGCAGGAACCTGAGAGAAGAGGCCCTGAACTGCTGACCCTTTGCTTAACAAAGGGCATAGGGACCTGCAGCCACGGGACCGACAGTCAGAGACACAGCAGGAGCTGAGGACCCCAGACTTTCCCGTGCTTAGACTGAGAGGTTATTAACATACAGGGGTGTCCTTTGTTCAGGATCCCTCCTTGGAGCCACCCAGCTCAAGCTGTTGTTTTGTTATTTATATATTAAACAATTTGAAGGATCTTAATGTCTGAGACTCTGCTGTGGGAAGTCTGGGGTTAAACTGGTAAGGAATCCTTGCCTGAGAGTGTGAGTGGTGTGTGTAGGGAGTCAAGTGGGGCACCCATCAGGTCACTGGAGCCACCAGATGCAAAGGGGTGTCAATCCCAGTTCAGGTACTGGTGACTCTTGGATGGTCGGACAGGGAAGTTTCTTTAACAGAGGTAGGTTTTGAGGTCTGTCCTTCCTATGGAATAACCCTGCGTAATTTGGTTAAGATGTTCAGCTCCAAAACAGGAGTGAAGCTAGAGAACATCCAGCATTGAAAGACATCTATTTTCAACCTTGTCGATTTTCAACAATTTTGCCCTTTTCCTTTGCACTTTCTTCATGTACAAGTTGCATTGTTCCCTCTAGTCTGGTGACTTCATGTGATGGTTTGCCACAGGGATTTAACTATTGCTATCAATACAATGAGGATTGTGCCTGTCAAAAGCACACATGCTCTCACTGTGCTGTAGTTTTCCTGCCATACATATTCTGTATGATACTTTGAAGACCTCAGTCTCCATGCCTCCTCAACAAATTATGATAAACAGTACATTTCTTTCATGAGACACACACTGAAAGAGAGGGAACATTGCTGTTACTGACAGTAAAAGTTTTATCAATCAGTAAGTTTTATCTGTCATTAGTTTTAAGAGTAACTAAATCAAACGCATATTCATTTGAGACAAAATTTTAGAGGAAATAAAATCTGTAGAGCATCCTGTAAGTTGATGGACAATACAATTTCTTTAAATGCATTTTTTAAAAACATAACTAACTACATATGCCCACCTGGGTATATGCTTTGCTGAAATGATTAATTTTAAATTTCCTGAATACTTCTTCACAATAATTTACATTTCAGAAGTAATAGGGCTCTGCAGCCGTAGGTAGGTGGCTGCCAGCAGGGAACAGTGCCTCTGCTTTCCATACATGCTGGTCTCCAGGCAGCCCCCAGGCAGCTTGTCTAGGATGGTCCCCCTGTGGCCTGAAGTCTGCTCCCTCAGCACTCGCTCAGCACTCTTGGACTCCACGTTCACATTCGCTGTCCATTTGAACAGCAAATCTTGTTTTAAGGATGGCCTTGGGGGCTATTCTCAGAGGACAGTCTAGACATACGTTATTGTGTACAGTCCATCTCTTTTGTATACAAGAGAGAAAGAGTTCAGTGAAGCTTTTTCCTAATCACCATGTAGCGTACTGCCAGGCACAAAGCAGGATAAGAATGGCATTATGTGTTTTATATAGGAACTAGGAACATGTAGTGATTACTCCTTTATCTCTGCTATCTCACTTGCTGTTGTAATATTCATGTACTGTGTACTCAGTTCCTCCTGTTCACTCAAGACGCAACTTCTTTGAAAATTCAGAATCGCTTTTTTGTTAACGGCAGTGTTTATTAGAAAATAATGTTAACTTTTCTTCATCCAAAACTATTTGTAAACAGCAAGTGCTCTATACTTACACTATGGAGAAAAATAAGACTAAGAACCAGACCTCTTATGATTATAAAGGGCAACAAATTGTTTCTAGGACACTAGTAATTCTCGGCCACATTTGAGGGTAGAAAGTCATATTTTGTCTGTCTCTCAAGTCCACTTGTAGGTGTTTATGTTAACAGATAAAGAGGCTGCCACATACTTCTGCTGATTTGTTGCAGAGTTGCAGTGCTTTATAAAGGAATTGCCATGTTTGGTGAGAGATGCCTACGTTTGCAAGGGACAGGAAGAGTTGTCTGAAGTGAGTTTTCATGGTGCCTAAGTATTAGAAAGAATTTTGTGAGGAAAGATTTTCTTATAAATACATACTTGAGGTAAAAAAGGTAAAACTAAGTCATTGTTACTAACATGAAAAAGAAAAGACAGTCATATATTATCAGCATATTAACTGAAACATTGGAAGCGTAACAATTCTGGTTATGAAGAACTTTGAGTAAAACGATACAAATTTTAAAGCTAGAAATTCTGTGCATGTTTAGTTTCATCAAAAAACCTCTAGACAACTCCCCATGCTTCTTTCATCACTACTGGATACACAAGTGGCCAAGAAAGACTACAGTATCATACCTGGGATGCGTTTGGCCAGCAGGTCTAGGGCAGGTGATTCTGCCCCTCAGCTCGGTCCTGGTGAGACCTCACCTGAAGCACTGTGTCCAGTTCTGGGCTTCTCGGTACAAGAGGGAGATACTGTGCTTCTGGAGCGAGTCCAATAGAAGGCTACAAAGGTGATTAGGGAAGTGGAGTACCTTATTCATGCTAAATACTTGTTCTGGGAGTGTGTGCAAACATTTGAGTTGTGATGCCATCAGGAGCTTTACACTTAAATTCTGAGAAGATTCCTGAAATAGGCACCCACTAATGTATTTTCTGTGTTCTCAAAGTCAGTCCAGAAATTTATGTAGGATAAGTTTATTGGATTGATCAGAAAGATGGAGAGAGCTTCGATTTTCTTCCAATGCACTCCTATAGGTCCTTCCTCTTCCACTGGCTGATTTGCATTTGGAATTTGAAGTCAATTATTTTTCTCGCATCCTCAAAACTGAGTTACAAGATATTTTCAGTTGGGGTCTGTGTTCTGAAAATATGCCCTCTCTGATACACCTTCTCAGACAGACCTCTTATTCTCTCCCAGGTCAGATGTTTTACTTTACAGAAAACCCTCAACTATTTAGTTCCTTTTTCTGGTTTTCCTGTATATGTGATTAGACACATAGAACAGATGTTCTCATTATTTCATTCATTAGACTTTGATTCAGCAGGGTTTGATCATGGGCTTACTACAAACTGTGATTTATACTGAGAAAAAAAGTAACTTATAAAAAATGATGAAAATAGAAGAAACAGATATCTACTACTATTATTATTTATTATTATTATTATTATTAATATATAATAATATATAATACAAATACTACTACTAAAGTATTATAGTGCAGGTAAGGTACTGCCTTAGAAAATTCAAAGGTCTATTTTATAGGGCTATGAATGTACATAAACTTCTGTAACACAGGGAAAATACAAACATCTTAGGAGAATGAAAGCCCCTGAAAGTGTCTCTTAGTGACTGAAAAATGAGCTTGAGCTTTAAAGCTCTAACTTGGCAACTGCAGATAATAAATGGAGGTGTGATAAGTGTGGGCTTTGGTGCAATTTCTTTTTTACTTTACAGATGTCGTTTATGAAATGTATTGCAATATAATGTAATTATGTTCTTTCTGCAAGGTATTATTTACAGACCTGGTTGAAACTTGGTTATAACACACTCTTAAAAGCTTTAAGTTGTGTGGTGTTATGATGCAAACTGGAAGCTTAGGCAGTGTCTGCATTTAAATTAAGCTGGAATCACCTCTTTAGGTTAATACTTAAATAAAAGTAATTTATTTATATTTCTCTGCACTGCACTGATCCTCTAGTGTGTTTTACTGAAAGCAGATCTGTACTAAACAACATTAAATGAGATTAAGGTCTATTATGTCAGTGACCATCTTAATAAGTCAAAGTTAGATTTTTATTATCTTTGAGAAAGGAAAAATTACATTAATTTCTGATTCTGCAGAAAAATCTTGCACAAATTGTTTTTTACTCCTGTTTACCGAAATTAAATATGCATAAGGCTCTGCCATTTGGTTGTTAGATGGCAACTGCCCACTTTTGGTCCCACTTGATTTCACTGTTCTTGTAGTCATATCATGAACCTTCTAGTGCTCAAGTTTCCCAGGCTGAACCAAAGGACATACAATGACATTAATATTTTTTATTTTGAATAGACAAAAAATATATTTCTTAAATTAAGGGATCACTTTCAGTCCTGGGGGAGTTTCTTTTTGAAACTCATATGAGAAGGAGAAAAAATGTTAATTGAATCTTCTCATTTACACCTTCCATCTGTTTTTTGTTCCAGCTGCATCTGCTTAGATACTTGAGAAGCAGGTCAAACTAACACTTAATGGGTCTCAACTGATTACTGTAGTAATTTAATAAAATTGCTACAAATAGAAAGTGGAATGGGAAAGAGTGCTTACACTTTTATATTAAATGGAGAAAGTTTAAAGAAATTTTCTTGGCTTTAAAGGTTATCAAAATCAGTTGTGGAAAAAATGCATAATTCTCTTCCATAGGGAATTTAGTCTCCTATTTTTTTTTTGAGCTTTGTAGACCTCTGTCCTTTGTTTTCAAATAGTACTTCTTATTGAGAAGTTGCTATTTTGCCTACATTTTTCAGTAAGTATTATGCTTAAGATTTTTTGTTTTCTTCTGAATCTAACTTTTCAGTTTAGTATTCTGCCTTTTCTTTGCCTTTTCTAATTCTATGTGTTTAAATATTTTAATATTTTATATGCACTCTGGTAGTCTGCATGGTGTGTCTGAAGATATATGATATGGTAAGTTTTTTTTATGGTATTTAACTTCTACCTTTGGAAAACTAACCCCTTCACTTCAAGGATTTAATGTTGTAATTGCAGTAGCTTAATGATGTAAGTGAAGCATATTGTTTAGACATGTAAAGGATATTTCTTTCCTTCTAAATATTCCTCTTTTTAAAAAATGTTTTTCTCTTATGAAGGTAAGTTTCAGGGTTGTATCACCTGTATCTTTCTATTGATAGAAAAAATTATGGTTTCCTAAGGAAGAAAGATGTACTTTTTTCACTGGTAAGCATTATATTTTCCATCTTTGCCCATCTAACAATTCGTTTCATTGATTATTTCTTTAGCAGATTTCAAGGGACAAACACCAGTAGAAATTAATTCATTCCACTTCTGGACCCCATTCAAAGAATCAAATATTTATATATATATATTTTTATATATATATGTAACTATAATTAATATAGCAGCTAAGTCAGTCTGAGCATATTAAGACTTTGCTATCCTGTGAGAACTTGTCCAACCTGAAAAGAATATTTGTGAATGTGCTGAAGATCTGCTACCTATTTCTTACTCACAACGATATGTGCTGATTAAATGTTTGCAACTCAATGGAAGGAATTTTGCTCCACAAAAGAGTGAGTTGCTCTTACAGAGCATCCTGTGTGAGTAAGAGGAGAAATTGTGGCAGAGGCCACAACAAAGACTTTGGTGACGTAAATACTACCAGGTGCACACATAGTAAAAAAAAATGATGGCTGTTCTGAGCACATTTATCAAAACAGATGCATAGGCGGGAAACGGTGGAAGCATGTTCATGTCTTAACAGACTGGTGAAGGAATATCCTTCACCTGGTGGGGCTCAGAGGTGTAGACCACAAAGAATCTAGACATGGAACTAAGTTAAAAGAAAATTAATAAAAAAATAGTCCCTTTAACAGATTTTCTGTGAAATGTTGGTAATATGAAAAAAAAGTGGTGGTGAAATCTTAAGGACCAATGTTGGTGTGAAGATTACAGAGAGCAGGCTGATGATGCAGAGTTGACAGAATGGCAAATGAGGATGCTTTTCTTGCACTGAAGTTGTAGACATTTAGCTGAATGGTTTGGAAGTCACAGGGTCTGCCTAAGATAGAACAAGGGCAATGTTGTCAAATTATTAAAAATACCAAATGGAATGAGTGTTGAGTACCCCTGGAACTGGAGTAGAATCTAAGGTTTGTGTGGTATAGATAAGGTGATTAACGAGGAGCACACAAGAAGACCTAAGTGCCAAGGAATTAATGTGTAACAATTCCTTTCCTTTCCCTCCTATCTTTTTCCTTAAAACCAAGTTCTCTAGCTTCACCTGGCAGTAATAATTATCCACTATGTTTATTCCTGTTCTGAGCACTCATCCTTTACTTAACTGTACCTAAGCATTCCTAAGTATTCTGGTTCACACAGACACTTTTCTGAGCAAATACATGTCTAAATTTCTTTGCATCAGTATAAAGTTTAGTTCATAGTATATAATTGGTTAGAATGTAAAACACATACTGGAAATCCATAGAAAAGAATTTGAGGCTGATTCAGTATAAAGGGTCAGAATGATGAATGGAGGTACAATCAAATCATGCTTCATGGGGCTGGGAGGGGAAAGGTTTTGAAAAGGAGTTTTGCTTCAGAAAAGTTTTGAAATCATAAAACAATGGAAACCCCCCAACTTAAATGAGGATATAGTCTGGTCACAGCTCAAATTATGTGTGTTTTAAACGTTATTTACGTAAATCAAAAGAGGATTCCTTCTGAATGTCAAACCTCTGTGGAAGTGAAACTATGACATTCTTTGAATGTTTCTGTGTTTTCTGACGCTGAGCAGACTACCTCCCTGAACAGAGGGTGAGTCAGAAATGGAAGCTAGACAGAAAGTACATGAGCTCACATTAAAAGAAGGGTATATGGGAAGGCAAGAAGAAAAAAAGAAAAAAAAAAAGAAAAAAAAAAAGAAAAAAAAAAAGAAAAAAAAAAAGAAAAAAAAAAAGAAAAAAAAAAAGAAAAAAAAAAAGAAAAAAAAAACCCAACAACCCACTCCACCCCAAAACCCACAACAAAACCAAGAGTAGAACAAGAAGCCAGGGTTTATTCTTTCTGATTACTAACAATTCCCTTCTTTGCCGTGCCTCCATTTTGTTTAAATTCCCATGAAGAGGAATACTGCAGAGTGCCTGCCTTTTTTCATATAAGATACTTTCTCCTGTTTATTGAACCATAATCTTTGTCTGACTGATGGAGAAGTAGCAAAGGCTCACAAGGCTTAGAAGCAGCACTCCTGATAGTATTTGTGTTAAGAACACTCTTAGAAGCTTCCACTCTTCTTCTCACCAGGTACGTCAATGTTGAATGCAGAGAAGTACCTCTTACATTAACTGTCCCTTATAGTTTTTGTCCTTTGGAACCACTTTTATCAAAAGGTCCCATGGAAGAGGGAAAAACTAGAGGGTTAAATTAAGTCCTAGTGGAATTCTCAGGTTCAGAGAGTCATGTCCATAATTAATTTGATGTCTCCTTTACATATCAAGTACTCATCAATATGTACACAGAGTAGAAGTTCCAAAAATAATTTTTTGGACTGTAGAAAACACGCCACCGATGATACAGTCTACTAATAACTAGCAGAGACCTTGAAATAATTTTCTCATTATTTTCCAATGTTATTATTTGTTCACATACCCATTATTCAAGTGGTTTTTAATACTTGAAAAAGGTAAATGCATCTTTTAGATATCTATTTTCCATGATAACAATAGTCAGAGCTATCAACATTTTGAACTGATACAGTGTTTTTTAACCTCAGCCAGCCACTCGCTTGCTCCCCCACCAGAGGGATCAGGCAGAGAATTGGAAGGATAAAAGCTATGAAAATCATAGGTTGAGATAAAGGCAGTTTAATTGGGAAAGCAACAACTACACACATGAGCAAAGCAAATCAAAGAATTAAGTCACCACTTCCCATGGGCAGGCAGGGTTCAACCATCTCCAGAAGAGCAGGGCCCCATCACACTGAAAGTGACTTGGGAAGACAAACTCCAACACTCCAAATGTCCCCGCCTTCTTCCCCCCAGTTTATACACTGAGCATAATGCCATATGGTCTGGAGTATCCCTTTGGTCAATTGGGGTCAGATGTCTCAGCGGTGTTTCCTCCCAGAAAAGGCCTTGCCTCTGCGTAAGCCCTGCTCAGCAATACAAAAAAAATCTCTATTATCAACACTGTGTTCAGCCCTATACCAGCCACTGTGAAAGGATTAACTACCCCAGCTGAAACCAGCAGGTACAGCTAGCTTCCTACTAAGGATCAGTCTTTCACACCTTCAAAGCAAATAAAGAATGTGATTATTATCATGATTTTCCATCATGGGCAGAAATTGTTCATAATGGCTTTTATAATCAGGATATATCCAGTAGAGTTTTGACATCTAGTTGAAAGAAAAGGAAACCAGCTGTTCTAGAACTGGCATTGAACAATCAGTGCAGATTATATTTATATTTATTTATGCATACTGTGTTTATACACGTTTATTAAGAAATATGGCTGATTTCCTTCTCAGACCTCTATGCCCATGTACCAGAACAACACGGAAAAGATATCTGTGTAACAGTATCTGTGAGGAATCAAGTTGGTCTTTACTTCCCTGCTCCTTTTTATTGGTTTGATTTATTACATTTAGAGGCATGATCTTTCATCTTGATGGTTATAATGGCACATCAAGAAATTTTAATTAGTACCAGAATTTCAACACAGCTTTTATGTAAAAACTAAGATTTATATACATCTGAAATAATCATGAAGGGCTTTAACATTCACTTTTTCTTTTAGCTGCAAAAGGTACAAACTATCAGAACCACTTTTCTGTTTCACTTGTGTCTCACCTGGGGTGAGTAAGGGGGAAGAGTTATTCTCCTTCACTGTGCAAATCAGGAATGAGACTTCTGATAATGTTGTGGGAGGACTCTGAGTTTCCTCCCTCCTTCTTGGCACTTGATCTTGTTCCCACTTCAGCCTTTTTTTGTTTGTTTTTGTTTCCCCACTCTAGTATCCCTCCAAACCAGGTGGTGGGAATTTTCTAAAGGCATGCACTAACCTTGGCTAGCCCTTTCCAACCCACTCTCTCCTCGGGATATTATATTTCTACTGCTTTTGTTAATCACGTTATTATAACAGTGAACTGTGCTAGGAATTTGAAAACTGTTAAAATAAAAAAGCCAAAGGTCTTACCTCTCCTTATGTCATTTGTCTGTGCCCATCTGCTTTATTTTCCTTGGTTCCCCAAATGGTCTGCAAGGTCTGCACAGGCATCTGATGGGAGAGCGGAAGAAAACAGGAGTATTGTGAATCTTCTGAAGGTGCAAATGCTGTGCAGAAATAATGAGGTAAAAAAGGGATTGAAAAAAACTCAGAAATTTCTTGCTCCTTTTGAAGCACAGTACAAATTAACAGTTTATTTTCACTTGCTTCCTAAATGTTTGGGGTTTACTTCTGAGACTTCTTTTCTGTTGCTCTTTTTACTGAAAATATAGTAGGAGTTTAAAGACAGGACTTTCTTGAATAATTTATCATTTCATTTTCGTTGTCATTCTTTGACTTTGCATACATGTGGCTGTAATTTTAACTTCAAAGAGATCTGATAATAATATGTAAGAAAGGAGTCATTTGTAGAGAGATGGTCTTGAAACAAGCCCCAAATAAACACATTCTGAAAACATGATTTGGATCCTGTTCCAAATATCATATTTGGTAGCTTGCTTCAGTACGTCACCCTGCATATCCTGTTTATCCCTCTCCAGTGATATAACAGGAAAAAGCTGCCAACAGGATGAGAACATATTTCTGTAATTTGCAGGGCAGTTCAGGCCACAGAAAAATTGCTGTGAAGCTTGTTCTTCAATGGAGGCACTAGTCAGCCAAATATTTTTACACATGCTGAACATTATAGGTGTTCTTAAACATAAGCTTATTCAAAGAAGTTCTTACAGACTGACTGACAATGGAGCACGTTTGTCCTCTTTAATGTGAAGCATCAGTTCAGTTGGGCTGTGGTCCTATTCTTTCATTGCTGGGATTTTTAGGAGAGAAGGAGTTAAAAAAAAGCCCAAACAACTTTAACTGGCCTGAATTACCCTCTGATTTTGAAATCATGGAATCGTAGAATACCCTGAGCTGAAAGGAACCCACAAGGATCTTCAAAGTCCAACTCCTAGCCTGGCACTGGACAACCCGAAGAAGCATACCATGTGCCTGAGAGAATCATCCAAATGTTTCTTGGACTCAGACAGGCCTGATACCATGGTTGCTCCCCTGGGGAGCTGTCCCAGTGCCCATCCACCCTCTGTGTGAAGAACCTTTTCCTAATATTCAACCTAAACCTCCCCTGACTCAGTTTCAGGACATTCCCTTGGGTCCTGCCACTGGTCACACAGAGAAGAGACCACTGCCTGCCCCTCCGCTTTTGCCCATGAGGAAGCTTTAGACTGTGATGAAGTTTTCCCTCAGCTTCCTCTTCTCCAGGCAGAACAGACCAAGTGACCTCAGCCACTTCTGGTTGCCAGGGCACTGCTGACTCTATGCAATTTGCCATCGTTCAGAACTTTCTGTGGCTGTTCTCCAGCCTCTTGTTCATGAGTCTGTATGTACATTTCCCATATAAGAGTGTATGGACGTGTTTGAAAAGTAATTAATATGACAAATGATTTAGAGAAAAATCAGATCATATTATTAACAGTGGTGAAAATTTTTAGAGCAATTCCACTTCCAAAAGTCCTTGGTTAGATGATAGGAATAACAGTCCATATTTTATGATCTAAGTCTGTTGATAAGTGGAAGGACTTTTAAAATCTCTGCTAGTTCTAGGTAGCTTTCATGCCATACTCAGCTTTCATAAGGTGTTTGAACCTTATGTAATGCACACACATGTGTGTGCATTACTATTGTTAAATTTTAAAACATAAAAATAATTAATCGTGTTAGTTTTCCTCAAATTCCTTTTAATTTGTCTGGCATTTTTTCAGCATCCTGTGTCTTCGAATGTCAAATACCTGCACCTAGTAAACCAAATGTAGTGATGTACTGTACTGTTACTGCTTTCCAAAATCAAATGAAGTGATGTACTGTACTGTTACTGCTTTCCAAAATCAAATGAACTATGTTTTGAAACCTCCCTGCCACACAATCCTTTCATTTATCTTGGAATAAAATCATATTATTTTATTTCTGTCATATATTCTTACTAATGCTATTATAGCCTGACTCCATGCTCGCCAGCCAAGCAGAGATAGATTGCATTAGGACCCTAAGCCATTACTGTATGCACTCCCCCAGCACACAGTCCTGCTGAGTGAGCATGCCATTTTGTGGGACTGAGCTTCTGCTGACAGAGACCTAATGCCCTTAACACTGCAGAAGTCCTTCCTTACTCTTTGGCTGTGGGTGGGCCTCTCCATGCTACAAGAAGATCTATTAGGTGTGGTCAGAAGATTTTGCCTCTTTGATTTTTATTTTGGCATGATGCGTTAACAGTCTGGCTGTACTGCCTGGGATTTAGCATTTTTTGAAGAAGAATTGAGCATTGTTACAGGCTTTGCTGTCAGTTGCTCAGCTTTGCAGTTCTAAAGGAAGATCTTCCTACACCTTCCCTATTAACAAGCAGGAATAAAACGAAATTCCTTGAGACACAAAGCGAGGCAAGTCTGGAATGCTACCAAGGTTCTTTGAAGGCTCTTCGGATATCCAAATATCACTTGTCAAGCGGGTGAGGCAGAAGGCTGGCTTATCTGAATAGGAATCTTCTCTTGGAAATAAGGCAAAAAAAAGGAAAATGTGTGTCCAATGGAAACAGGGTCAGGTGACATAAGAAGAACACAGAGATGCTGCTTGTCATTGTTGGGAGAAAATTGTGTGGCCAAAGCTGAACTGGAGTTGAAGCTTAATAAAATAGTAAAATAAAAAGACTTTTTTCAAATATATTAGTGGCAAAAGGCAGTGTAAAAATAACATCAGCTCATTACAGTATAAGGGTGGTCACCTCAAAAACAGGGACATGGACACTGAGGTGTTTAACACATTCTTTGCCTCTGTCTTCAACATGAATGATGGAACAAGGGGGTCTCAGTGCCCTGAGCTGGAGGACCATGACTGTGCAAAAATTATCAACTCCCATCAACCCTGAAACTGTGCAGTATCAGCTGCTGCAGCTGGATCCCTACAAATCTATGGGCCCTGATGGGATTCATTCCAGGATCCTCAAAGAACCGGCTAATGTAATTGCAAAACCTCTCTCAATTATTTTTGAGCGGTCTTGGGAATCTGGAAAGGTCCCAGCTGACTGAAAGCTGGTGAATGTTTGTTGGGGTGGATTCGACAAGAGCATCATCGTGGTCTCTCCGGAGACCGCCTCCAGGGAGCCCGTCCCGCCTACACCAATGGGCGGATGAATCCCTGTCTGAGGGCGGTTCCCTGGGAGGAGACTCAGATGCCACCCCGGTTTAAACACCACACCTCCCCTGGTTATTCCCACCTCTGTTTCCAGAACATTCTCCCTAACTCGGTCCCTCATTGGTACATGTCGGTTGTCTCCGCCCCCAGTTCAAAGCTATTGGCCTTNTTAGAGAGATGGGCAATCACCAACCGTATGAAGTTCAACAAGGGCTAGTGCTGGATTCTGCACTTGGGATAGGGAAACCCTGGATGTGTGGACAGTCTGGGGATGAGAGGCTGGAGAGCAGTGCCATGGAAAGGGCCCTGGGCGTCCTGGTCAGTGGCAAGTTGAACATGAGCCAGCAGTGCCCTGGCAGCCAGGAGGGCCAAGCGTGTCCTGGGGGGCATCAGGCACAGCATCGGCAGCCGGGCAAGGGAGGGGACTGTCCCCTCTGCTCTGCACTGGGGCGGCCTCACCTCGAGTGCTGGGGCAGCTTTGGGGGCTACAATATAGGACATTAAATGATTAGAGAGAGTCCAAAGGAGGGCAACAGAGTTGGTGAAAGGCTTTGAGAAAAAGAGCGGCTGAGGTCACTTGGTCTGTTCAGTCTGGAGAAGAGGAGACTGGGGGGAGACCTCATTGCAGTTACAACTTCCTCATGAGGGGAAGAGGAAGGACAGACACTGATCTCTGCTCTGTGGCGACCAGCAACAGGACTTATAAAATGGCCTGAAGTTCTGTCAAGGGAGACTTAACTTGGATATTAGAAGAAGGTTCTTCACCCAAAGGGTTCCAGTTGGACACTGGAACAGGCTCCCCAGTGAAGTGGTCACAGCACCAAGCCTGAGAGACTTCAAGAAGCATTTGGGCAATGCTCTTGGGCACATGGTGTGATTCTTGGGGATGGTCGTGTGCAGGGCCAAGAGTTGGACTCAATGATCCTTGTGGGTTTCTTCCAACTCAGCATGATCTGTGATTCTGCGATCTTTTTGCATTAAACAAAGACTCAGTCTTGAGGTACACAGAGGTGACAGCAGTCAATTCTATAACTGAGTGCTGCACCCAGGGGTATGAGAGTGTTCCCAGCGTCAGGGAAACCCAACAGAGAGCACAGAGCCCCACCTGAAGCTGGCAGCTCTAGCAAGGGAAGCTGATGCAGCTTGGGCTTGCAAGGAGCAACTGCCTCTGGGTAAAGTTGAGGGCAGGGAGGGCAAATGAGAATCAAGAGGGTCCAGTGGTTCATGCAGGAGGGCATGTGAGAAGGTCCCTGCACACTCCCTGTAATGCCACAAATCAGTGAAGTGCTCTAGGTCCCTGTAAGGATGGTGAACACTCACCTCAGAGTTGAAACCAGTGTTTCTAAAGAGAAACAATTTGAGATCTTATGCTTACACTCAGATGGGGTCGATAAGGAAGCAGACTAGCCAGCAGGTAGTAATAAATGCACACACCCTTCTCCTAGAGGAAGGGCAAATACCTGCAAAAAATGTGCACATATCTGTTGAATCAGCTGTCTGAGCTGAAGGAACCAGTTAAAAAGCTGTGTGCTATTAGAGGGGCCAAGACTGGGATAGACAAGTGGTTTCAGATCCATGTTCCTATGAGGGACACCACTGAAAATACAGCAACTCATGACCCACACTAACAGGATTGTACTTCAATCTCCACCCTTTGATTTTTTCCAATCAAAAGCAGGTATGAAGCTTTAACCCATGAGCAAGGTCTGCAAGCAGAAACTGTACCAGAAACACACAGAGTATACACAGAGTATGGAACAAAAGCGCATAGTGGGTGACTCTGTTATGGGGTATTGAGATGTGCATCTGCTGGCCTGTCAGGGAATCACAAGAGGTGCTCTGCCTTCCAGGAGATAAGGTCCAAGAAATACTGACTACAAATCAATGAGCCCTGAAAATATCTACCAAAGGTGTTAAGAAAGCTGACTTCATTGCGAGGCCACTCTCCATAATCTTAGAGATATCAAATAGATTGAGGCGTGTCTCAGAAGAATGGAAGAAGGTTAATGTCACCCCCATTAGCAAGAAGGACTTAGAAGAGGATCCAGGAAATTACAGGCTCATGTCTTGCTTCAGTCCCCGGGAAAGTTACAGAATGAATCCTCCTGGGGACTGTCACAAGTCAGATGAAGCATGCGACTGGGAAAAGCCAGCATGGATTCAGCAAGGGCAAATGGTGAATGTCAAACCTGATTGCCTTCTACAATAGAGTAACCTGATAAGCTGACATGGGACAAGCAGTGGACATGGTCTACCTGGATTTCTCCAAGGGTTTTGATATGCTTTGTCACAGTCTCGTCCCAGAAAAACTGCTGTGTTGAGGTCTAGCGAAGGAACTGGCTGACAGGCAGCACACAGAGGGTGGTGGTGCATCGCTCCTTTTCACACTGGCAGTCTGTCACAAGTGGGGTCTCCAGGGATCAGCTTGGGGCCCAGCACTGTTTGATTTCTTCGTAAGTGATCTATGGTGGGATCCTGATAAACCCTGATAAAGTTAGCTGATGATACCAAACTGAGCGGGGAAGTGGACACTTTGTAAAGGAGACATCCTGCAGGAAGACCTTTTCACATGGAGTTGCATAAAAAAGAGCCTAATGGGCCCAAGCTGCTCCTGGGGAGATTCCAGTTGGACACAAGGGGAAAATTTTTCACAATGAGAACAATCAGCTATTGGAACAACCTCCCCAGGGAAGTGGTGTGTTTCCCAATGTTGAACACTTTAAAGATTCATGTGAACAGGGTGCTGGGCCATCTTATCTAGAATGTGTGTTTGCCAAGATAGATTGGACCACATGATCCTTGAGCTCCCCTTCCAACCTGGTATTCTCAAAGGCAGCTATCAGGTAGAGAGCATGTTTTCAATTTCTGCTAATGCCTTCATAAAAGCTCATTCAATTATTGGAAATATCTTTATATGTAAATGTATTTATAGATTTATACATTTTCATAAATAGAAAATGCATATTGCCTAAAAATCATAGTTGATTTTTTTTTGCTTGTTTTTCTTTCCAGAATTTTTCCAGATTAACCAGACAAAATCAGGTTAAAATAATAATTCAAATAATTCATATAATTCAAAAATACAGCTTTTTTTCTGCTCATATTTATGATCAGACAACTACTGATTTCCCTCTTCTATTTTGTTCAAAATGTACTGTTTATTAAATAACCCCAAAACATCTAGAAAGCATATATTTTTGTACTTGATCTCTTGCTTCTCCTTGATATATTTAACTTGTTGTATAGATTTAGAATTTTTTTTTTCTTTTGAAACTTTCCTTCAGTTTTTAACTTCCTGCCTGGCGACTGCTGGCTACCGAAGTGCTGAGCACAGCACTTGCTGCGAACCAATAAAAAGTCTAAGACTTGATGTCAGGCTCTCTTAGACTTATTTAATCACTATGAGTGGAAAAGAAGACAGATTTTGATTAAGACCAGCTAAACCGATCAATAAAGTCCTTGAACTTGCATAAGTCACTACTGGTTACTTTCAATAACAGTGATAGCCTGTACCTAGAAAGAAATATCCGTCAGTTAGGATCTTTACATATGAGACATACATGTGGATAACTGCTGAATGCTCCTGTAAGAGAGTGCATTATATTTCTTAACAGTCCATTGCTGTTGCTCTTGGGGGTATAGCTTCAGCCAATTTCTTTTGCACTGAATCTCTGAGAAAACTGAACTGGAAAATGGCACTCAGATACTCTATATAAACACAAAAGGAGACTAAATATATAGCGAGCAACATGACAACCTTGAAATGTGCAATTTTCACTAATTCCATTCTTGATATACTAGTCCAAGTTCTAACAGGGGAGAAGGTCAGGGTGGAGGTGCAGTACTTCAGGATCCTCTAGATCCATTGGATATGAGACTTAAACAAACAAGAAATTACTTTCATTGATTAAATGCAGATTGAATTAGTGGGAAAAAATGACAGGCCCTGCTAAGGTTGTGTCCCCCAGTCATTGTTTAACTCAGCATGACAGATTCAATCTGCTCAGCCCAAAGGAAGGCCAAAGATGTCACTCACAGACTCTGCACAATGCTACAGCCATAGAAGAGCAAAATCGAAAAGTTGCACTTTATCAACTCACAGCCTGGAGCCACTGTTCTCATTCGGGTTGTGTTAGCAGAACAATGAGCTACAGCAAGCGCAAGGCCGCTCCACATAATAATTATAGGTATCCCACAGGCAAAGCTCTTGTTGCTTTTAAGACTTGACAGAATGTGTCTTGTAGGCATGACCTAGCAGATGGGGGACTTTTTTCTTTCATCTTTTCCAAAAAGCTACCTAGGAGAAACATATAAAGAATCCTGATAAGGGATATATTTTCTCCTAAACAGGTAGGTTGATTACTATAAGCTGCTCTTCTTTTTCATTCACGCTTAAAATAATTGGAGATTACCTTAGTGGAAGGAAGTCAAGTATAGCAACAGAAACAGGCATAGACCTTTTGCTCTATCCTGCTAATTTGTGTCACCTACTGCACTGCCTTATGTATTGATGGTAGAAAAAATGAAGCAGAAAATTAAGTCTGAAAGGCATTTTTGTCCTGCTGTCACTTTGTACAACATTTAGTTCAGTTGACATGACACTGTGCCTTTTGTTACATAAAACTGTCACATTGTCCCCTTCTGGTTAGCCACAGTTGCTGACCAAATCGATAATGTCTGTCAAAACTGTCAAATAAGGAAAACAGCTAAAAATATCTGTTATAATAGATAATATTTTTATGACCATTAAAGGATACACACAAAATTATGTTGCCAACAATATGAGCAAAGAGGTAAGATAAACTTACCAATTAGCACAAACTGAAGAAGGATTCTCTCTGATATATTGTCATATCTGGACATTTTAATTATTTCCCACTATTTTTTGATGTTTTCGTATGCTACTAATCTTTGAATAGAGTTTATGGTTACTGCAGGGCACTTAAAACATGAAAGTGTATGTGTTTGTTTTGTGTTAGAGTTTTTAGGTACAATTTGTTCTGCTTCAGATTTTACAGATAAAACATAAACTACTAGCAGCCTAGAAGAGTACAGAAGGAATCCAATGAAAACGCACAGATACTGATTGTCTTTTTCAGTCTTCCACTCTTGCTTGGACCATGGTTGATACAGAAATTTAAGGACAAGAACAGTGAGATTTGCAAACCATAGCCAACATCTTATGATTGTATTTTCTTTTTACCCTCCATCATTTCAGCTTAAAATTCTCATCATGCTTTTTTGTTTATAGTTTCAACCCAGAGGCTCTGGTAAACATGTAATTTATGTAGAATGTGAAAGAGAAGATTTTTGCCCCAAAAAGGCACAGTTTGTCCAAAAGACACCGCAGTGCTGGCATATGAGATTGAGCTTCCTGGCTGGATACTGCTGGAAGCTACACAGTCAAATTTGCCTACTGTTCCTCCAAACATCCACAACCATAAATATCAGTCCCATCCATAGAACTTTCAAAACATTGTAATTTTGTTTAGTATATATTTTTAAGAGTTCATTTAGGCTTCAGACTTAAAAAACTGTGGGTTCTGTGGTTATTTCAGATTCTTTCTGGAAGACACAGCAGGATATGCAGGACTGATGTAAATGGTGTCAATTATGTCCTGTTTTGTAGAGAGAAACACATGGATTTGAAAGCCTTTTGTAATTTTTTTAACCTGGACAAAGACATTCCTGAATTTTTTGCCTTCAGTGTTGTCATAAATGTGATGTCAGCTCCATCCTGCTAAGTGTCTTCACCTAGTCAGGGAAATGTATCCATTCTTTTATATGTACTTTGACCACATAGAGGTTGAAGAGGAAAGGAAAGATAAGGCAAAAAAAGCATTTTGCAGATCCAAGAACTCTTTAAAGCCAATTGAAATCTATTAAGAACTTATCTTGTGTCAATAAATGCCAGTAAGATGGGATTTCCATTTTGCTTTTTTTTCAGCTCAGAAAAGTTTTCTCTCTAGATTTTTCGTCACAGAATCATAGAAGCGATTGGGTTGGACATTGCTTTTAAAGATCATCTAGTTCCAACCCCGCTACAATGCACAGGGACATTCAACAAGATCATGTTGTTACATGTCCTGTCCAACCTGACCTTGAATATTTCCTGGGATGGCACATCTATCAGCTCTCCAGTCAACACCCTCATTGTAGAAAATTTCTTCTTAAAATCTAACCTAAATCTGCCCTCTTTTAGTTTAAAAGCATTACCCCTTGTTCTACAGCAGCAAGCTCTGCTAGAAGGTTTGTCCCCACCTTTCCTGTAGGCCCCCTTCAGGTACTGAAAGTTGTAGTAATGTCTCCCTGGATCTTTCTCTTCTCCAGGTTGAGGAACTTGAACTGTGTCAATCTTCCCTCGCAGAAGANACAATGCACAGGGACATTCAACAAGATCATGTTGTTACATGTCCTGTCCAACCTGACCTTGAATATTTCCTGGGATGGCACATCTATCAGCTCTCCAGTCAACACCCTCATTGTAGAAAATTTCTTCTTAAAATCTAACCTAAATCTGCCCTCTTTTAGTTTAAAAGCATTACCCCTTGTTCTACAGCAGCAAGCTCTGCTAGAAGGTTTGTCCCCACCTTTCCTGTAGGCCCCCTTCAGGTACTGAAAGTTGTAGTAATGTCTCCCTGGATCTTTCTCTTCTCCAGGTTGAGGAACTTGAACTGTGTCAATCTTCCCTCGCAGAAGAGGTNTTTTAGTTTAAAAGCATTACCCCTTGTTCTACAGCAGCAAGCTCTGCTAGAAGGTTTGTCCCCACCTTTCCTGTAGGCCCCCTTCAGGTACTGAAAGTTGTAGTAATGTCTCCCTGGATCTTTCTCTTCTCCAGGTTGAGGAACTTGAACTGTGTCAATCTTCCCTCGCAGAAGAGGTGCTCCAGCCCTCTGAACATCTTTGTGGCCCTCCTCTGGACCTGCTTCAACTACTCCATGTCCTTATGTTGGGGCCCCAGAAATGGATGCAGTACTCCAGATGAGCTCTCATGAGAACAGATGGGAAGCATTATCTCCCTTCACCTGTTCTCTTTTGATGTAGCCCAGGGTACAGTTAGGTTAAACCCAGAACTCCTTTCACTATGTTTCAGTGCTGTAAATGTGGAGGTTTTAGTTGTGTACACTCAAAATTTAGATATATGCAAATATCTTTTGTTTATAGCGGTTAAATTATAATAATAGTTTAATTTTTAAGTGTTTTTTAGTTTTGAGGGTGTTTACCCCACCATTTAGATGCAATTCTGGTTTTACTAAATTCATTGATTTAATTCATGAGCTGTGAGATTCCTTAATATAGAGTAAATTAATTGGAATAATTCTCAGTCTGAGAATGTCATAGGTTACATTTGTAAACTCATAAAGTAGAATAAAGCATTGACATCTTTGTATTCTCTGTGTTCTGTTTAAGATCTTCAATATACTGTAGTAAATCACCTTTATATTTCACAAAATTAATTTATTAGACTTTTCAAATTATAGATTTGGTTCATACTTTTTGAAGGTTTAAGTCAGCACAAAGACAGAAACTTAGTTCTTGTGAACTGATTTCTACTATTTCCCAGTGCAAGGACAAGAAAACCCTACGACAACAAAAACCAACTGACAAGATTTCGTTTCACCTGATTTGATCTAAGATTATATTTTGTAGTGTTATATCATATTTGTGAGCATATTTGAATTAAGTAGCTGCAAAAAGTAACATATTTTAGCATGTATCTTAGAGAATTAACATTTTGGAAGATTAGTATGCTACTGACACAACAGAAGTATGTTCAGAAAAGTGGAGCTTATTCTCTCCTAGATGAGACCATCTGTACCATTCTCTGTTAATAGCTTGGAATACTAAACAAGGAAGTGACTCAATTTTTTACCTCTTCTTTTTTTTTTATTTTTTTTCCCTTGAAAAGAACTTGCAATGTTGCCAAATCAGCTTTCCCCAATGTCTGAAAAAAGCAAACTTCTGTATTCTCATAGAATACAGGGGTTTTTTTGACCATGTTATACAGACTGATCTTGATGAAAATAGGCAGAAATTTTGGCCTGCAAATTTCCCAGTGTTGATACATATTTCTTCGAAGTCCATGTTCTAGAGTTCCTACAAAGGTCTCTGACATTCTTTTCTGTCACTACTTTTGTTTCAGTGCAACTTGAAAAGTGAGGTCTGACACCACTTCCAGAAAGAAAAATTCTCTGGGGGAATCTCCACAGAATTTTTGTCTGGTGGAGATAAGTTCTACCTTTTTTTATTCTACTTTTTTTTTTAAACTAAGAGATGAGCAAATTGAGTTCCCTTTTACCTTCTGGAAGTGTAACTGACTGGAACAACTCTTCATTTATAAGTTGAATTTCAGCCAAGAAGAAATGAGTAAGTCTTCAATTCTGATTAGTACACTTGTGATAATTCTTCTTGTGGTGAGAGTTGAGTTGAGAGCCATCTTTCAGTCCTACTTATTGATGAGCACATTAATATTTTCAATAATATAAGGTACTTTGACTCCTTGACCACTTGTGCTGCCTTTTAAAGGCCTCATGAGTCACCCAGGAAGCTTCCATATTGAAAACACACATTCACATTGATAAGATGCTTTCTTATGGCCCTTATAAGGAAACATAAATAGGTTATGTGGCCAAAAAAATCTATGGCTCTTGCACAAGGTGCTAATGAAGAGCTGGATCGTCTCTAGGACTGACACAGCTGTGCTCAGGAGTGGGAGGGAATGATGTCCCACTTGCCCATCCCTTAAGAGCATTGTGGCTGTGGACACCTGTGATAAATTAATCAAAGTCCTAATGAACAATATTCTTCCCCCATCAGCAGATGGATGGGGAACACATAAATGGCTCTATGTAACAAGCAAGCTCTCCAAGTGAAATTCAAGCAGTAATCTACAATCTCTTAAAGGGTTGAAACAATCTAAATGGTCTTCTCTTTCTTGAATACCTGCCAGATCTGGAGGGTGATTGTGGGCGAAAAGAAGAACAAAAAAACTAAACCAAAACCAAACCAAAAAAACCAAACAACTCCCTCCACTACCTACCCCACCCCTGGAAAGAAAGGATCATTATACTTCTTGTTTAAAATATGACAGTCTTTAGTGCTTCTTGTGTCCTCAATAAACATCATTAATGGATGTGGGAAAATTATTGATATTTTTTTATTTTCTAAATGAACTACAGCCTCTTAAGTTCACATTTAGTTCCCCAACAGATCTTTAAGCTGGTGTTATTTGGTTTAAAACTGCTATTTTTATGCCTTGAAGTCTGTGTGGGTATGTAATGATGGGAAGCACTAAAGACTGCCCCAAAAGTCTAAGAAAAGTCCTAATATCCTTAAAGAAACCATTCTGCAACCGTTTAATCAATTTTTTAATATTTCATGTAGTTGATAATATGTTAAAAATTACTGAAAATTGTCCAATACGGTGCAAATATTCCAACAAACAGCCTGTTTACTAGAAATAGAGCACTGAAATTTACTGTAGTTGAACTTCCCTGGGGGGTCTAGATTTTGGTAAAAATAGATGAAATTTTGTGTTTCTTTAGCAAATTTTATTGCATTACCTTTATATTGCAAAGCAAGAGGTCTTGTCTTCTTCACGTGATTATATTTCTCATTTCCTACCTTCTGACATGTCAGAAAGTCACCTTCAAAGACTGCTGTCTTGTTTACCAATCAAGATTCATTTGAATAAACTTTTTTTTAATTCTGTTGTGCTCTATGTCATCATCTTGATATTGTTATCCATTATAGTGGATCCTCAGAGATGGTAAATCTCTATCCCTATACAGGTTATTCATGTCTCAAGAAGCTTGGCAAAGCAGAAACAAGTTTAACTGAGTAAATTAATGTATTAAAAACTAAACTAAATGACATAAAATGGATAACTGGAATACAATCACTGAAGGGAAGCAGTGGGGGTATCTAGGATGTTAAAGGGGCAAGTGTAGAAAGGAACTTGGATGCCAAGAATATTAATCCTTTTCTTTATTAAAAATGTGGTGTCCTTGCTGTTTATGAGTATTTGCGGCAGAGATGAAAGGAGTATTTTTTAAAATGTTTGATCTTTTCTTCAGCGGCAGTAATCTTCCTGACCTCTGTAGTGACAGAGCTCTGGAGCTGTCAGGCTCGTTCTGAGCAAGGAGGCAGTTCAAAACATTGTGTCACAGCCTGTGTCAAATATTGAGCACCAGCAAAAAGCCATTTATGAATCAGTTCAGCCTCAATAATTATGCAGGCATTATTTGGCATGTAATTATGAACAACAAACATATCCAAGAAAATTTCAATTTATTTACAGATTTCACCATTTACAAACAGAACACAAAAACTATGCTTCTCACACTCTTTTTTTTCATTTTGAACTAAACAACATGCTCAGTTTACAATCAGCACCAACATGGTCTACATGAAACAAAACTCTTATTAGTTAATCCTCAAATGCACCTTTCTCATATTTTCTTTTACTTCTTTGCAAGCATTGTTTATGGCAAAATTTTTTTAAGAACATCCTGTTACGTAGTAATTTAAGACTGGAACTGAGGAAGGAATGGTTGCTGTATTCCATGGGTTTGAGTGAAGAAATTTACCAGTTTTGTGCACAAGGAAAATTATTCAGTTATGATGATATCGAAATTACAGTGAGGATTTTTTTTTCCTAGATGAGGTAATTTTCCATTTCAGTCTTCTTTTCACAAAGAGCCATATATATTCAACATGCTTCATCAGTGATTCATTAGTGTAATGAACCTCTGCAGAAAAGAACAGGAAAAAGACCAATGTTGTAGTAATATTTTTTTAGATACAATGGAAAATTCTTGCTCACTACAGCATGCCACACTGCTCAAAAGAATATTACGTTTTAAAACAAATAATTTTTTCAAGAATGTTTATTTATTATGAGCAAAAATACCTTGACAAGTGGGCCCACGTGAATTTCATGAGGTTTAACTCTAGACCCAGAGCAATGTGCTGCATCTGCTTTAGGGTAACTTCTGACTGGGGGATGAACAGATTGAGAAAAGCTGTACCAAGAAGGACTTGGAGGTGATGGTGGATGCTGGACATGACTTGGCAATGTGTCCTTGCAGCTCAGAAACCCAGTTGTATCCTAGGCTGCATCCAAAGCAGCGTGGACAGCAGGGCAAGGGAGGGGATTCTGCCCCTCTGTTCTGCTCTGTGAGACCCACCTGGAGCACTGAATCCAGCTCTGGTGTCCCAGTAGGGGAAGGACCTGTTGGAGTGAGTCCAAATCGATTAGAAGAACGAAACATCTCTCCTGTGGAGAAAGGCTGAGAGAAATGGGATTGTTCAGCCTGAAAAATTCAGGATGACCTAATTGCAGCCTTCCTGTACCTGAAGGGAGCCTGCAAGAAAGCTGAAGATGGATTTGTTACAAGAGCCTGTAGTGACAGGACAAACCTACTGAAAGAGGCTTAGATTAGATAGTAGGAAGAAATTCTTTACTGTGAGGGTGGTGATGAGACACTGGAACAGGTTGCCCAGAGAAGCTGTGGATGCCCCGTTCCTGGAAGTGTTCAAGGCCAGGCTGGATGGGGCTCTGAGCAATCTGATCTGGTGGAAGGTATCCCTGCCCATGGCAGGGGGATTGCAACTCGATGATCTATAAGGTCTCTTCCAAACCAGGCCATTCCATGATTCTATGATAACAGTTCTATCCTACTTATTGGTGTGTTGGAGATTGGTCAGCATCTGGAAATATACCTCTCCATGAGATTAGCAAGCCTCTAGACCTCTAGGCTCTCATGGGCTATACCAATCCCCTCCCAACATAAGGGGGCTCTTCTTTAGCAACTGAAGAATTCCTACACCATCATTTTTATGCTTACCAACTCAATTTGTTGAGAATGTAAATGAAAAAAAAAAGCACACAGAAGAGGAATTATAAAGACCCGAAGTCATTATGAAAAGAATAGCCTTTTTCAGATTTGGAACTGAACCTTTCCATCAAAAGAGAAATACGTTGAACCTTTTACTTACTTTCTCTCTAGTCATTAATACAGACTTCATAATTTGTGTGTCTACAGCAGGGAACAGATGGCACTTGAATCTAGTCTGAGCTGGTTTAACTAATTTCTGCCAATCAGGAGGGCCCATTTCCTTCAGTTATGATAAGCAGTAATGATAAGAAGGTAACCTTCTAATTGACTGTGACATACAGACATCCTAATACTTTTATCTCTTTCTGCTCAGAGATTTTTCTCAAGATGTATTTCTCCTAGGTTTTATTCAGCACTTAGTTATTTGTCTTAATAACTATTCACAGAGTAACTGAAAAATAACTCTGTTTTCTTCTGAAATGAAGACTTTTTGCATCTACAATTACCTTTACAGTTTCAGCTGTGCACAAACTCTGGGAGAGAAGTGGGTGTGTGAGTAAACAGTCTTCCATTGCCTAGCGCTTATGGCATTCATGTAAACATGGAGGTCTCCTGGGGCAAACTTCTGCTCCCACTACCATTTATGGTTTTTGTGGGTGGTTGGTTTTCCTCAGTGGCTATGTCACTTAAAATACACGAGAGAATCTGAGGGCAGGGATCAGAGGTAAGGTCTTCCTCTTCCCATACCAAAACACTCCAGTTTAAAGGGTAACACTCACTAGTTGACTTTCTGGCCTGCTAAATTCTGAATGTTTGTATGCAGAGTTATAAATAAAATAAGACAGGTGGGGAACAACCTTCCAAACACAACTGCTATTATTTGGTGCTCCAGATATGTTTATGTCACAGAAAATAATACTGGGCCCTTTGGTCCTATCAAAAGTGTAATGTTGGAAGGACAACCAGAACTTCAAATCTGGGTCATCAATTGAACTTGGGCTTGCAGGACCAAGTAAAGCCTGAAGGGAGGATTTTTCAAAACTGAATTTTAGACACAAACAGCTAAGCCCTTTCTTACATCTTACCCTTACTAGGCATGAAATAGAATTTAATAATGAAGGAACACATCCTTAATTTGAAAAATTTTGTTATTGAGCATTTTATCAGCTGTAAAATGGCCAATGCTTAAAAGACCCTCAAGTTTCCACAAAGTTTTAAAGGCAAAATAAACACACTGGCTATGAGTATGATCCTTTGATAATCCCAAATTTCTTAATTAAGTCTGCAAGAAAGGAAATCTCAATTAATCATGTTCCTTTCAAACACATATTTTGCTTGTGTATGTTGTTAATTTCACTATATTTGTCAGTTTGTTAACTTCACTATATTTGTCAGTTTTTAATTGCTTTTACACTGTTCTGATTTGCTAATGAACCTCGCTTCCTAATCCCATCATTTTTTTAATTCATTTTCTAAAATTGCATCTGCAAACTTGTGTATATTGTTTGATGCTCTTTCCTACTGTGCTATCTGTACTGTGCTATTTTTTTTTAATAAATTAAAAATAAAAGGCTATTTTCAGCTAGAGCTTCAGTTATCAATAATGGAACACCTACAGAACAAAGTTTTAGGCCAGTTTTGTGCATTCTTCCTTTCCAGAATGGATATAGCAAGATGCATCTTATCTGTATGATTACATTCATGCAGTGATGGATTTTATTACTTCCTCGTGCGGAATTGAGCCATTATGCGCATCCTGATCTTAAAAGATACTCAATAAGCAGAGCTCTCGAGGGAACCAACAGGAAATGCTCAGCATCTCTCAGAATCAGTCCCTGCAAAGTAAATTGTCATATTGCAAGGACTTAATGGTACGGTGGGAATTATTCTAGTTCTTTTCTTTATCTCCTTAACTAGAAAATTTTGGTATTTTGTAATCCTCTAAGGGTGTTTCTGTATAAAAATGAGTCACCATACTAGATATGCTTTGGTTGGTTTAGGTTATTTGTTTCATTTTTCCGAATGCTCTATTCTGATGTTTGAGATTTTTGTGTGTTTGTCATTATTCACATAATCTTAAAAATAGTGCTGTCTTGAGTTTCATTGCACATTTCCTATGCACCTTTAACTATGTTGGTCTTACTGTTATTCTAGTCTGGCTCATTTTTCTAGAAACATATTATCACTTTAGTAAAGCAAAAGTGTTTATAATGCATGCTCACACAAGAAAGAAAAATTATTAACTGATTTGACAATAAATGCATATTCCTGTTGTCCAGCTCCATACTACTTTATAATATTAGGGAAAATTAATATTTTATAAAACCTGTTACAAAGAATCACATGCTCTCTCTCAGTTTGTAAAAATAGGCATGCATTTTAGGAAATCAGGTGTTTGCTACATAATTTAGGTATTCATCTGTATGCATTTTATAGATGTGTGTGTATTTGTGTCTCTATGTACAAATACATATTTGTATATAGAGAGATATTGATAGATAGATAGATACCTGCACTGCAAAGCATGCAAACACAGTTCTCTGGGTATTGCTGTACTGATATAGAGTGCACATACTATATAGATACTGCACTGCTTCCAAATAATATTTGTCATGTTCCAGATGCTTGAAATGACAGTCTTTGTGTATAATATGTCTCCAGCACAATTTAGACTACCATACGCTCATTTGCCCTCAAGTGGGCCTATTTAAAGTATAATTGACTGCCCTGGCAATTATTGTGAATAGCAGCTGTCTACTGGTAAAAAAAGAGGCATATATATAATGACAGAGAAAGGATCAAATACAAGCAATAGAAAAAGAACATAAAGAAAATATCTATATAAGGTATTTTAAACCAGATTTTATAGTGGAAAACCACAAGCCTATTAGCCATTTCCAATTAAGGACTATCAAGAAATAAAAGAAAGTACTCAACTATTTATGAAAGGCAGCTGGGTCTACCCTAAATATAAAACTGGAAAAAGTTTATTTGTTCGAAAATTGTTACAGCTACCCCACTTCATTTATTTTCATTAACTGTGTTAGGTTTTGATGAAACCTTTGTTGTATCATGTACCTTCTGTTTCAGACAAAAACACCTTGCTTTGTTTTTTTCCTAAATAGCTACATAATTAGATGGATTATTTCATGTGTCTGTGCGTGTGTTTGCTGAAGAGAACAAGCCAGATAAATTAGCACTTAGCAGAACACACAATAGCACATAATATGCCCTTGTGTTTCATATAAAGCTTTATTTGTCATTCACGGGTGGTTGGCAAAACTGACTTTGCTTTTGAAAATGACAGGTGGTACTCTGGTGCTTTCTGTATAAAAAAGAGAAACAACCTTCACCAAAACAGTGTCTTTCAATAGCTCCTGTGATTAAGTATTCAACCCTGGGCTTGTGTTTCCTCTAAACTTTTGTTTCATTTGCATCTCTTAGGTCTGACATCACCAAGCCAGTTTAATAGTTGAGATTCTATGCCACAAGTTACATTGAGTCCCAAAAAGACCTTCTTTCCTGGAGGCCTGATTATAAGACAGGTGAAGTTCAGTATATTTCAATAAGCTCCGCATTCCATGTCAGGAATCAATAGCCCTCCTCCTTTCTTTAGGGGTTATTAAATTGCAGCTGTAACATTAGCCTTCTTTATCTAATTGATTGTCTTTTCACAGGGCTGAGAAAATCAATAGCAGTCAATGGGACTGCCCTGTTTTTCCTTAATAGATGTTTTCTCCTAATTGGCTGCCTGGGTGGCTTCAGTGAGCTCAGTATGTTTTCAGAAGTCCACAATATGTTGCAGTTCTTGTAAACTATTTTACCATGTGCAACGGTTATTGATTTTATAATGAAATCTAGAAAATTCAATAGCAATCAGGAATATAGATCAGGATTCCTAGGTACGTTAAAGCAAAGGGCAAACTCAGTTTGCTACCACTTCAAGCTGTGATCCAATTAAATATGTCATTAAAGTATTATGGTAGCTAAATACTTTCTAAAAAGACAGTTGGTCATCTCTTCAAAATTTCATATAGAAGAAAAAGCAGAGAAAGGTTTTAAAGTTTTATGACCATGATGTCCAAATTACTGATAGGTTTAAACAGGAGATAAAGTAAGACTGTAGAACATTTTCAACACTGTTCTGGTCACTGAGTTTTGTCCATCCTGACCTCTTGAAATATTCAAATAAGATACCTACTAGAAAATCAAGTTAGGGAGAAAAGGGGTGAGGTAAGTGTGGAGAAACACTCTGAGCTACCCAAATTATGCATTTGACCTTTGTTGAAAAGGTCAGCATGTCAAATGCCTGATTCTCAGAGTCCACTCAACACTTAGACACTCACTTCTGCCCACAGACAAACTTTGGAAGGTGGCTAAATTTCGTGAGCACTTATTTAATATCATTTCTCTGTATCGCATTTCTGCTCAAATTTTGTTCTATACTTTAGTGGGATATCTTTACCTTGCATGACTATCAGGCAGAACAGCAGCATCAGCAGCACATCAATCACAGCCTGCAGAGATCAGCAGTCAGTGGTGTAAACAGCAGATACTAAAATGCAGCCTACATTACATAAATTTGTTACTGACTTAGACTTGCTCTGCATTAGGGCAGTACATCTGCAATAAAGCTCTTCAGTTGTATACCATGATAGAGTGACAGCAGCTCAAATTTCTCTGGTAATGACATGACCTCAAAATTTCTCCATTGAGGAGAAGCAATTCTGTCATTTAAAGGATAGGAAATGTTTCACATATCTTTGTTTCTTAATCGGCAAAGAGAACAAAAAGAAAATAAAGGAGAAAGAACATTCCATGTCACTTAAATGACATCTAGAATAGTATGTTCTCTGATTTTCTTCTTTTGTATCTCTGTTTTATGTCATTGTTGCTGTTCCAAGTAAACAAACCAAACCTTTGTTTCCCATCTGCGGCAAAGGGCTCTTCAGTGAACTGGGTCATCCTGACGTGGCAAGTTTTTGGTTGTATAAAGAGACAGTTACTTATACAGAAAGGTATATTATAATGAAACAAGTTTATATCTTTACACAAAAGAGTGGTCAAATACTGTACCATTAAAAGGAAGTAACTTTAAAAAACATATGAACTGTAAACAAATCACCAGCCTATTCTAAAATCACAGAAAAGGTCTTCTTCTTAGTATGTATTTATCACAAGCATTATGGAAATGTGCAATTAGAAGTATTGAATTCCCCATAAATTTTCCTGTTTTATATGAAAGTATCAAAATTTTTAAAATGAATGATAATTTGTATCGGTTCTGTAATTTGTATTCGGCCATAATGCAGAACTACATGCATGATTGAACACATTGCATAATCCTTGAGAAAAGCCAAATCAAATGTATATCCATATTAAATCTGGCAACTGCATAGCCTGTACAATAAGAGTAACATAACAAAAATCCTGAATCTGCAAAATAATATTCCTTGGACATGCTTTAGCCAGAAGGCAAATATTTGTAAACATGCAATAAAGGATCTTTGATTCTATCCCAGATTTCTTCTATTCTGCATGCAGACTAACTTAATAATTGTCAGACCATCTATCTATATAAAAAGTTTTCCTATGCTTGCCACTGTGTTCTCTGTACTGCTAGTTCCTTCTAACCAATCCAGCACACAAACTCTGTGTATATCTTTTGTGGTTGTTGGGAAACCATGTCAGATCTTCATGTGGTCTATCCCTGGGACCTTCCTGAATCTTTTGGGCACACAGGACATGTCCATTTGCCCAGCTGCAGGAAGAAAAAAATGGCTTAGAGGAGGCATTGTTCCTTTGCATTCCTGTTTTATTTGGGCTACATAAAAGTAAGAAATTGGGAACCTGACCTGATGAGATGTTGGAGAGAAGTCTCTTCAGCATGTTCTAATAACAAATCCTGATGTTCTGGCCAGTGACACACAGAAGCATAAACTTGTCTAATTGTTTTGTGGCGCTATGGCCTTTAGGTCCAGTATGGCAGAAGGACATGGCAATCCTTAACATAAATCTCTCTGTTATTCTTGGTGGAAATTTGATTCCAAAATTAAAGTGAGTTTTTTTGTGGCCTTTGTTAGAATAAAGAAATGTGTAAGAGCAGCAAGAGAATACTAAGCAATAAGCTCAGAATAAGGTGTAAGCAATTTTTTTCTTTTTTGTTTTCAAAACCCAGTCCAATTCCTGGGGTGGAATGGGGGAAAATCTTCTATTCATTGCAAACTTAATTATGCCTGCAGTTAATGTGGTCAAAGCAAGAACAACAAATATGAATCAGATTTTTTCTCTGTCCAGCTGATGATGTAACTGACTGAATGTAGGCCAGAACTCATCCAGATTGTTCCTACCAGCACTTCCATCCAGTCTGAAATATGCAGAGAAATGGTGCTTGCTTCATTCACTTCTTGCTGTATTTAATTATGGATTATTATGTTTTCAATCTCATTAGTTACTTGAAGGATCACAAGTTAAAGACAGTCCATTTCACTTGGATGAATATGTATATTGAATTGCTTTGATATTTAAACATTTCAGGTTTTATAGCCTCATCTATTTTTGTTATTTCATTATGTTTTACCTCCGCATAAATTCTTGGAATCAATGTAGGAAGGGATATTTTAGTTAACTACATATTTCCTGTGATTTAAACATTTGGCTTTAGGTTTTTCTAAAACCTGAAATTTCTCATAAGACAGGAAGGAAGCATCAGAGAAAGGGAAAGGAGAAATATGAAGACAGATAATAACAAGCTGTTTTTTATTGTACCAGTAGAGGGACACAACCAAACACTTAACCAAATACCAAAAAAGTATGTGTTTTTTCATAGTATCAGAAAACATTTTTTCCCTTTTTTTAAAACAAGAATAAACAAAATAAAAACAAATCTCTCTTGCATATGGGGTAGGTGTGAAAGCCAGAAGTCAGATAGATTTCATTACCCAAAATTTTCAGGAATTTTATCTGCAATCTTTCAATCAGGGTATTGTTTTCCCTTCAGTAAGATCTACTTGGATTTCATCAGAAGTATCCATTCAGTATGAGGAGAATGGCTCTGCCACTAGCACTCCTGAAATTTCTCAGTATGGAATCATGCCATAGAATCATAGAATACTGTGAATTGGAAGGGACCTTATAGATCATCTAGTTACAATCCCTCTGCCATGGGACACCTTCTACTAGACCAGGTTGCTCAGAGCTCCATCCAGCCTGGCATTAAACACTTCCAGGAATGGGGCTTCCCTGGGAAACCTGTTCCAGTGCCTCACCACCCTCACAGCAAAGGATTTCTTCCTAATATCTGGTCTAAACTTACTCTCTTTCAGTAGGCTTGTCCTGTCAATACAGGCTCTTGTTAACAAGTCCCGCTCTATCTTTCTTGCAGGCTCCCTTCAGGTATAGGAAGGCTGCAATTAGGTAGTCCTGGATCCTTCACTTTTTCAGGCTGAATGATCCCAATTCTCTCAGCCTTTTCTCACGGTGTGGGTGCTCCATCCCTCTGACCATCTTGGTGGCCTCCTTTGGATGTGTTGCAACAGGTCCATGTCCTTCCTCTGCAGGGACCCCAGAGCTGGGTGCAGTGCTCCAGGTGGGGTCTCACCAGAGCAGAGCAGAAGGGCAGAATCCCCTCCCTCCCCTGCTGCCCACACTGCTCTGGATGCAGCCCAGGACATGTTTGGCTCTCTGGGCTGTGAGTGCCATGGCTGGGGCATGTCCAGCCTCTCACCCACCAGCACCCCCAAGTCCTTCTGGGCAGGGCTGCTCTCAGTCTGTTCATGCCCAGCCTGTGCTGGTACCGGGGGTTGTCCCTCCCCAGGTGCAGCACCAGCACTTGGTCTTGTCAAACTTCAAGAGATTCCTGTGAGCCCGGGAGCTTGTCCAGGTCCCTCTGGATGGCATCCCATCCTTTAGGTTTGAAACAAAAAAATGTGAGTTAATTGTGTAAAAGAATATCAATTTTCATGTAGAAATGTGAGTTTCCTAGAACATTAGATGTAGCCATTCAGTATTTTAGTCCTGTGACTACTATGCTTGACTGGAAACTTATTCTGCCTGCAGAATAAGCAAAATGAGCAAGAAGTAGATGTAGAAGATGAGTCTTAAAATTAGCATACTAATAATATTAATGTTTATAACAATATAACCTGGACAGATAAAATACCTTCTTAGTGTATGAAAGAGAAACCTTGGTTTAAGAAAAAATATTATCTCATGTAGGATCTTGCAGTATTGAAGGTGGTAACAAGTTTTTCTCCCAACTTGACTTGCACCTTTTTGCACACTTTTCTGATAGAAATGCCTACTCCAGTAAGGTGCCAGAGTATATAATTCTTGATAATGCTCTTTCATGTGCACAAATAAACTGCTTGATTTTTTTTTAGAGTTCTTAAAAGTGTTAATGGAATCTGAGCAAGATTTTACTGAAAGATTTCTTAACTATTCTGTAAAATGACATTTAAAAAGTGAGATAAATTTGTAAATTACTATTACAGTGAAAATATAATATCGCAAAAGATTTCATTTTGAATTACCTTTATGTATTTACTCTAACCCTTTTGGTAATAAATAATTGCTAAGAATTTGCTAACAATTTCTCTCTGTGACATTTTTCCCCATATAATTGAAAGAAGTAATTAATATTGATTCATATTGTACTCTAGTATTTTTGCACTTGTCAGATAACACTCTGTTCCTCATGCTCGCAATTTCTGTCTCAGAGACATCTCTGCTAAACAACAGACTTTCTCACGCAAATCTTCAGTTCCTCTGATATACCATATCTGATATTAATCACAGTCATTAATCTGATTCTATTTCTTCTGAGTACATTTATGCAACAGGCAGACTTTCCTAACATGTAGATAAGAATGCAAATATTGCATAATTTAAACCAGAGACTTCATCACATTCAACCACATTTTTCATTTAAATTTTGTGGTATATTTAAGTCACAGCAGAATATGATTCATTTAACCTTGGTCATTGTATTTCTACAGTAGGCTGTAGGTGAAAATTATAATCAGGTTTCACATTTAATAAGAAGTGATTGTTCCACCTAGCTATTTTCATCTGGAGGGAATATTGCCTTAAATATCTGCCAGCTTGCTATACTTCTGCTACAAAATCGTAGTGGTCCTTAAGGACGTGCACACTGCATTAGGGCCAAATCTAGTAAGGTATTTAAAGGAAGCAAGACTAGGACAGAAGTTAGACACTGAAGTTGTAAACTGTGGCTCTATTCTGAGTTGCTAGCTGTCTCTGGAGGTGTCTGAATCTCATAAACTGCTCTGTGACTTTGAAGTTTCCCAGTCATCCAGCTATCCCTTAGAGAGATCTAATTTGTGTCCACCTTTAGAGAGTGAGCCTAACACTCCCTAACATGATTTGCATTGTTTTAAAGTATTGTTGTGTCAGACATTTTGATCTAAAGTACAACCAAAGCAAAAGCTGTTTTTGCAGCTCAGTGGATCAAGTTATTATTTATAAAAAAAAAAAAAAAGAATCACCCACCCATCCCAACACACCCACACCCACACACTCACACCCACACACCACACTAGCTGGAAATGCAGATTCAATCTCACTCCCTTGCTGTACTTCACATTTCTATTAAAGCGATCAGAATACAAGCTGCCTGGGGAGGCAAGGCAGTCATACCCCTTCTTCTTAAGATGTGCCACTGTGCAGAAGGAATTCAAGATTTATTCAGCCAGAAAGAGTGCAAAAGAGTGTGATTCTCTAGCCCTGTGAATAGGGCACTCATTTGTGAGGTAAGGGACCACAGCCCTGCTCACAGGACTCCTTCTGTATTTTATCCAATGACTACTTAATGGATGTTCAAGCCCAAGAGAGCAGGTAAGAAAGCAGATCTTCCACTCAGCAGATGAAGGCTGGCTTTTATGTTCTCTATGTAAGGATAATGAAGTGGTTTTTTTACCCCTTACATCCCCATGTGGAACGCTCACAGTCAGAACACAATATGGACCATAATAATTGTACGCAATAACGCACTTTTTAGTCTGCACAGGTTCAGACTCAAGTGTGAATCACATTATAAATAATAGAATCTAATAAAGCAAGACAGGGCAAAAGAAAACAGAGCTGCAGTCCTGCAGCAAGATCCTGCAAGCTTTTGTCTTAATAATTGTATACTAGTGCCACTACACACTACCTGAAATATCTCCCCTGGAAACAGGACCTCTCTAAGGTGATTTTATGAAGCAGAACATGAAAACTCGTGCTGTTTCATGTGAAAATGTGATTTATTATTTCTTTAATATAGAGTAAAAAAAGTCCAGTCCTTGCTAAGCTAAGAAAAAATTATATTCTGCGAAGTTGATAGTAGATGAGGCAAAAATTACTAGCACACTGCTAGGTTGGAACAAAACACTAAAGGATGCAAAAAAAAATTACTTTAGAGCTCGTTTGACAGGTCATTCAGAGCAGGATCATTTCATGACTCTGTATTGCCTTGTACAGCTATCCAATCTGATTCAGAGTGACTCCCTCTCTGTTTTCCCTGGATACTGTGTTGAATGCCTGCCTACTGCTCTGAAGTGGGATAGCAGAGAATGAAAGGTAGGCCTTCTGCTTTGAAGTGGAATAGCAGAGAATGAAAGGTAGCCATATGTGCCAAGCAAATGAGACCAGTCCATCATTGAGGTATTCTTGTCTCTTTTTGTTCTTTCTTTCCTTCTCAGTCTCTCTGTGTCTTTTAGAAGATGCATTTATTTGAACATAAATGTTCACTAACTAGCAGAATTCATCTAACAGGGTTGTTGCTGAACTCTAGTGGAAGAAGATGGTGCCTGAATATTTCCAGAGGCAAAAAATAAGTTCCAGCAGGGGCTCTGCAGGGGCTATCAAAGGGTGTGTTGTCCATGGAATTAGCAGTCCTCTCTCGTGAAGGAGAGAGTTGCTCTTACCCCAGGCTTTCCTATGCCTCAAAACTACACTCTTCACACTTTCTCTGAACTATCCGACACAGTTCAGAAAGGTGGATGTGCCAAATGTCTGTATCCCACCTACATCTCTGGCAGCAAGTGACTTCTCTCATGGTCTATAGTATGTGGGTTAAAGAGGGTATCTCAGTGCCTGGACCTTCCTGTAGCATGGGATCCTTGTAAATCTTCTTGTTGGCATGTTCTTATTAAATCGCTGTGTGTCCTGACTCTGTAAAGACACAGCTAAGTGACTTGATTAGTGTTTCCTGAATTGTAGGTGCATAGATTATAAAATCAAATGGTGCTGTCTATTCCTCTCCTTTGAGCCACTGAATACGTAAGACAGAAAGACTTCCTACCTCAAACTCTTGCTTAAACATGAATTGGTCCAGTTACTTAAAAGAGGTCCCATATTCTGAAAAAAGATGTGCAGAATAAATACCACCCCCCCAAAAAAAAATCTCAGGAAGTGATTGACATCAGCACAGGGAATTAAATCAAGCTGGGAAGATATGACCACTTCTTGGAAATTCTCAAGAAAATTTCCACATCTAGTGATAAAGGAATATTTATGTATCTTGAAAGGAATGACATGATAAAATACCAGTCATAAAATATCAATACATATGAAATGATGATTGCTTTGAAGAAAAAAGTAGCCTGATCACAAACAAGGATGGTTGACAGCTGGACTTGATGATCTTAGGGATCTTTTCCATACTTAACAATTCTATGATTATATGAAGGATGAAACATAGCTGTTCATGAGAAAATTTAACTTGTCTGCCTTTCTGGTCAGAATGGCAAAATGGGAGCCATGAGATTTTAGTGTCAGTCTTTTTCATGGTCTCTTTACAACTAGTTATAACAGCACTAAATCTATGGAGAAAATTCAGCCCATTAAAAGATAATTTTTTCACTGACCTAAAACTGAAATAATTCCTTTTGCCTTACACATTGGTTTCCCATACTACTACTTGATGCACACCTGTGGTATGTTAGCTGCTGCCATTTCCAAGTGTTATAAGTAATATGTATTTCAGACACTTGATTTACAGCATAGCCAAAGTTTCAGTGAGATGCACTTTTCATTGTTCATGGCAGCTCTGCCTGCAAGCACCTGGCAGAGCATAGCCTGTGGGAGGGAGGGAGGATCTGGTATGTGGAGCCTGAACATGGCTATTAGTATAACAATAGAAACTGCAGAAAATTGTTCCTAGCGAGTTTATTTCAATAGTACTGGAAGTCGTGTGTGCGTGTGCGTCTGTGTGTGTGTGTCTTTATCACTGAAGGAACAGTTGGATGCCTTTGAAGAGCAGTTTTAAAAGGTGTGATGAAGAAAAGAACTTTCAAATAGGAAAAACTGTTGGAGAAAATCTGCCAAAGAAAATCTATCTCTAAAATTCTTACGACCTAAAACTAGGCTTGATAGATGGGACTGTCAGAAGAAAAGCCTGCATGCACATTGTAAGCAAGCATCCTAAAGAAGTCACCTAATGTTCCAAAATCCTCTCTGGGCACAAGTCTCAGAGCATGGAGGGCAGTTGCAAGCTCTCCTCTGGGTCCTTTCTTCCAAGAGCCGGACGGAGTGTTAATCCTGGTTTCCCATTAGCAGATATGCTAATACAATTTGTAACTGTCTGAGGGAAAATTGAAGTGTTTCTCGCTCCCCGTTTCTCCTTCTGACTCCTACAAACAGCTAAGCCCTTGCTGTAATGATTGGGGATGGCCAGCAGAAAGTGAAACTGTACTCTCGGAGCCACAGGGGATGGAAAAGCGATGCAGTAAGTTAGGCTCAGGTGTTCAAAGGAGCTCTCCTGCACCAACACTGCAGACCTTCAGACCTGTGAAAGCAGGGCTGTCCCTGCACACTGCATGGTCCATGAAGAAAAACAGTGATAAGCAGCTTAGCAAAACAGAAAATAGCATGTCTGGAAGCCTCACCACACTAATCACATAGCTCATGTGGACAGTTCTTTCTTTGTTGTTTGGGGAGATGCCATAAAACAGGACCTAGCTCCATTCCCACTCAGACTTAATATTCTAGAAAACTGAAGAGTTGTTTGTTATATTAGGCAGTTTTCATTCATCATGAAGCACAAGATGTACGCAGAGCTCCATTAATATTAATGTACATGTACTTAGAAATGAAAAACATATACTGAATGATTACCAACATCATTAGGCAACCAGCAATTTCCTTATTGAGAAAGAATGGTAATGAGGCTCTTATTAGATCTCAAACACCACCAGAAATACTTGTGGTGTGTTTCCTTCATGTTCACAGGAAAGCTGGCAGGCTACCTGAGCCCACAGTTCCATATGCTTCTGGCAATAAGGTCAGTTGCAACAATCCAATGTATCGCTTATGTGGCTGCCGAGTTTTAATTGAAATGTTGTGAAAAATTTCACTGCCTAGGTCAGACATTATTTTCAGGTTAAGGAGGGTTCAAGTCAGTCTCTTAAAAACAACCTCCTGATTTTTTTAGTGTCCAGTGATCTGTTCCTGGAAATTGACTTACCACTGATATGAACTACTTACTCTAGGCTGATCTCTTCCAAAATTGTCAACACTCAGGTTCATTTACAGACATTGGCTAAAAGTGCATTTTATTAAACTGGGTTCCATTTTATTTGTGTGAAAATAGGCCTTACCAAATCAATAACACAGGAAGCCTTCATTTTATTGCTTTAGACTAGAGACTTAAAGGTCAAATAATACAAACAGTTAGGCACATAGCAAAGACAGCAGTAAATGCTAGAAACCTCAACACAGATAATCTTGGTGGCCTTTCATGGGAGAAAAAATCAAAGACATCTTTATGTCTTCTCTTCACAAAAAAAAAAAATGCAACAATGCAATATGAGTTTGGATATAAAACATTTACAGAGCCAGTGTACTTTTATGAACATATAAATTAAAGGGAAGATTTCAATTACTATGTTGTTTAAGAGGCAGACTGTAAATTATGTGATTCCTTGAATAAACTGTGTGTGTGAGTAGAATTAAAGTAGAAGCTGTAAGTGTATAAGGTATCTTTGTGAAGTACCTGTATTCTTAAGAATTCAGTGCATCAAAGGATTTTCTAATACATGGTTTGAATCTTTTTGTATATATACTTACAATAGACCTGTTAAATATCTACAGTGTTGTACATGTGCTCAACAACATAATTATTTCAAATTACATGAGTTTCCATGTAACAAAACTGCATTTTACTAACTACACAATATTTGGTAAATTAAGGTTATTTCTAAATGGTAACTTTTTGCAGCCTCAAGAAATAAAATATGTAATTGAAATCTTTTGATAACAATACCAAAGTAGAAAGAAATATACCAGATTAGCTATGCAGAATCACTAAGAGTCACACAAAATAAACTGGACAGAAAATGATATTTATTATCCAGTGTTCCTGTTTGTTTACTGAAGAACACTTCAGGAAAGCAAACAAGTAGATTTATGAGAAAAAGCTAATCATATTTTGTAATACAATATATATTAAATAATGTATATTATATATAATATATATTATATATTATACATTAAATTCCTATAAAATAAATATTTTGTGTGTTGAAACATCATATTATTCCTGCTGTTATTCAAGGAAAATAGAATTCTGACTTCCACAATTACCAAAAACAGATAAACCGCCTTCATAATTTAATTTGTGTAATTTGAGGAGATTTAAAAAGGCTCAAATTGCTATCTTTTATAAAACATCAAGACATTTCCAAAGCTTGCAATTGGAAATTGCAATTATTTCCAAGGGAATTTTTCCCTCCAAGTAAAGTTTTCAATTGCAACTATTTATGGATATAAAGATATTACTTTTTTAGAAAAAGAGAGATACAGAAAGAAAGAGAGGGAGAGAGACACAGAGAGGCAAAGAATGTGGCTAATTAAACAGTTTAATGATTTTGCTTAATAATTTTTTTCACAAGATTTATATATACATATGTAAAATGTAAAGTATAGTCATTGCAGATCCAAATGCTTCTACCTTTCAAAGCAAGATTGTTATGTTCATCTGAGCTGCTCCAATGCCATTACAGCCTTTCTACTCCATGTTTTATCCAACTTGTCCAGACTGCATACATTCCATATCCCTCTGGCATATTGTAAGCAGGAAATTACAAAGTCCCAGTAAATCCAAACTGGCCTGGCTGTTTTTGTGTTTTATCTGTTGTTGTCACATCTCCTCTGGGGCATTTGCATTTTTATCTCTACCCGTGCACTAGAAGATGGTCCTGTCTGACAGTTCAGCATCCTTTCCTGACACACTTCTTGCTGTCAAGGTGTTGTGTCCCTTAAAGGACACTGTCAAGCATCACAAGCCCTAGAGGTGGACCTTGACCCTTGCAGGCTACTAAGGACTGGAAGCTGTGGTGGCTAATGGCCAGGCAGAGGTCTTTGAGCAATTCACACTGCGTCATGAAGTAGTGTTTTAATGTCCCTTAAAGATTGCAGGGGATCGCCTGAAGCGGGGAGCTGAACAGGGAAGAGCAGCAACATTTATTATACTGAACCCAAAAATGCCAGCCATCAAGCTGATCCATTACAGGGCTTCTTGTGCAGGGATGATCCTTGTCCTTAAAAGCATTCAGACCTATTGCTTGCTCTAAATTCCACAGCCAGTTTACTCCATTTGGTCTTTTGACATAACACTCGTGGTTGTCTGTCCATGAAGTAGTTACACAAAAATACGTTCATGGATTTTGCCTCCAGGGATGTGGCAGAGGTCCCCTTCTAAGGGACCCTTCCAAGTTTAAACACAGAAGAGGGCTGAAGATCAGGTCAGGGGAAAGTATATTCCTAATGCCTTGAATTTTTCTTTTGTTGCAATTTGATCATGAACCGTTGCGATCTCTGTGGAAATTTGCTGGAATTTTAATAGGAAGAATAATTCAGTCCCTCATTTTACAGTGGGCAATCTTCAAAACACTATTCTGTCATTGGATAGTTAGAATGTGCAAATTTCTGTAAATGCTAACTTCATTTACAAGGACTCAGTGGAAAGGTGCCTGTTGGGGCACCAAACATTCCTCCTTGCTGGCAAATTTCAAAGTGTGTCTTATATCACATAACCTTTCTCTCAATAATCATTGAGAACTGGCATAACAATCAGAAGTATTGTTCCTGGACTGCATTAATTTTCGCATGGCACTGCAAAGAAATGGTGGCATAGTGCAGTACAATGCAGAAGAAGCTTTGATCACCCAGTGAGGACTGGGAGAAAACAGGCCAAAACTACATCCCTAATCCTAAATGGAATTAGCTCAACCTTGTGCCACTCTTTCAGTCATATCCATGTTTCTCTAGGTGAGACCGACACGACCTTCCACCACCGTACAAGTGTGGAAGTGCAGTGTGTGCAGTTGAGGAACTGAAGTTCGGGTGCAGATTCATAGTTAAGAAAACTGGATCAGTTAGATGTAATTACTGCAGCTGTAACCTGGTAATAGCTTAAAGCCAACTGCACCTTCATCAAAGAACTGTAGCCTCAGGATGCAAAGCACCTGTCTGCTACACTCAAATATGCTTCACTGTCTATGTTCGTCTGGCATTGCCAGCCTTCCTGCAGCCAGGACAAGTTCAGTATGAAAACTTCATATTATTATAAACTTTGACCTGGTTATGTATCCTTGCTTAATGTAGATCAAACCTGTGATACTATAAGATCCATTACAAAATAGTCCCTATACTCAGACTCAGTCATCAGAATATGGCTTCCCGAAAATCCATATCTGCTCTATGGCAACTCATTAATCCAGGCTTGTATGCAAAACAATTGCCTTTGCAAAGCTGGATTAATTCCAGCACGCCTTCTGGAAGCAAAATAATATTCATCAGGAAAAAGGCTGACAGAACCTAAGCCTTGTGACAACAAATTAAGATTCTGAAAATCGGTTATTAGTAAATATTTTGCTTTCCAAACCAAGCTTCTGCTGATAATTAAAAATGCAGACAGGCTTTCCCTTGTGCCTATGGTTCACATATAATTTCTTTACACAAGGTAGGGCCTTAGTTGTTCTTTTCCAAAGGATTTTTATTGTGGTTCTGAATTGGCACTCTTCAGTTTTCAGTTGGCTTTTTTATCCCTGGAATAATAGTTTTAAATGCAAATCAAGTGGGCTCTGCTCCTGTGTGATTCTGAGCAGATGCCAGCTGTTTACAAGCACAGGTTGTTTGTTGCAAACACATATAAACCATTCTTCAAAGTACATTTACTTTAGACCTTATGGGAAATGATCATCTTACAAGATGTTAATCAAAGTAGAACTAACTGTCTTTTGCTTTGTCAGCTGCTTCTCTGGGATTCTGCCATTAAAAATCCTTTCCTATTTTACTGGAAAATAAATGGCAGTTATGTCTTTCTTGTTGGCCTTTTTTCAGAGGAAAAGTTCCTTTTTTTCAACTGTAGGTGGTCTTGAACAGCTAAATGCTACCTGTGCACTGGCACTTAGGTTGTGGTCTACTTGTCATATGCACTTGAAGGTAATTCAATTATTTATTACTTCTGTTCTTTCTTCTCTCTACTAGGCAGTGAACTTGGAGAAGAAGTATAATTTTATTCCCTCTGTGAGAGGAAAACTTACAATGAAATGTTAGATTGACAGGTAAAATCTTTGGTCTTAAGAAATTCAGATTTTATTCTAAGGCCACATTTCTAGACAAAGTATATTCAAATGGATAATCATCAAGCAGTCAAGCCCTCTAAATGTGAAATATTGAGGAACAATTATGTGGTGTTATACAGACAAGTAGTTTTTTTCCTCTCTTTGTCCAGTCATTGTTGCTGATTTTACTTCTTATACAAATCATATGCAATTAAACAAAAATACTGCAAGCCTATATCTTAGCGGCAGGATTTTTAGAGGCGATAGAATTCTAGTTCATAGAATATGTTTTCAGCAACCACGCACTGTCATTTTTCAACTGCTGTTTTAGTGAGTATTTTTCAGGACATATATAGATAAAAATTGCAGCACAAAGACTGTGTGTGCACGTGTGTGTGTGTGTGTGTGCATGCACAAGTCTGTAAGGAAAGGGAAAGAGTAAATAAAAGGAGAGAGTCATACATTTAAGTATAAAGTCTGAGAAAATAAATGAAGACAAATATTTTGAGGAACACAAATATTTTCTTTAAAATACCACAATAAGTTTAATCATCAATATTTACACCAATTTTTACTTTCAGACTTTTATCAACAGAAGTGCTTCCTTTAATTAAATCTCTTCACATGGGATTCATGCCAGAAGGTATTTCTAGTACTGGTTATCAGCATGTCTTTTGGTGTGCTGAAGAGAAGTGAAGCTCTCTTCCTTCACATCCAAGGTTTCTGCCCTGAGTGTCCTAGTACCTGATGTGTGGGTGGAAGTTTCAAAATATCAGTGCTGCAGGAACTAAATTATATTCAGAACAAGAAATACTGAGCCTTTGAACTTAATGTTGAAAACAAACTAATAAAAAAAAAAAGAAATCACAAAAATAAGTATTTGAATGTTTGGTTGCATTTCTTTCTAGAGGTAGTCAAGAATAAAGCACCTTTGTCTGAAGTAGTAAATTCTCTATGTTGTCATTACTAGCCAATGAGCACTATCTATTCATTGTCTGAAGAACTGTTTCCATAAAACAGCAAAAAAAGTTACAAAATGTTCTTTAGTGGAAGATCTGCTTTTTCCCGGAAGATGTATTTAAATTTGGAAAACAAACTACAGAAACATTCAAAGTTATCAGCTAAGCAGTAATTATTTCCATAAAATCTTCAAGAATATTTAATAATAAGTACTCTCATAAGATTTCAAAATCCCACTTTCAGCTCTATATCATCATGGGAAAACAAATTTTGGTAGCAACACAACAAATTCTTAAGAATAGAGAATAAATCTATGAACTAAGACTAAGTGAATAAATCTATGTATTTGGAAGGGAATATCCTCTTCAAAAGAGCCAATATCTGAAATACTAAAATGTAGCTGTCAGGTTTTAGAAGCAAGTAAATGATCTGTGAATGTCCTCATAAGGGATCTGGTTTTTTTTTAAATGCAGCAGAGCATGTAAGAACATGTTTACCTGTATTCTTGTGGTCAGTACCATCGAAATTCACGATGAAATGGTTCACAGGACTGTTCAGTGCCTTACAGAAGTGTAGTGTGTGAAGTCATTAAGTTAATATGCAGTCTCAAGTACCTTCAACAGGTTAGTGATAACTCATAGCACATATCTTTCTACAGTGTCAGACATCACAAAAAATCTGAAACAACTTTGAGGAAAGCAGAGGTACAGCCTGACTGGTAATTAAAGTACAAGACACCTGGGTGTCATTAAAAGTACCAGGAGATGAAGAGCTATTCACGGTACACATTCGTCATCAGAAGTGTTGGAAAGTTACCGTGACTTTGATAACTTACAATGGATAAAGACAGAAGGGAATGAAAAAGATTTATTGAGCAGTAAAGATTAATTCCAAGTTATTGCCAGTGAGGAACTCCAGCAGCAACTTTTTTCAACACACATGAAAAAGTCACGCATATCTTCATAATCTCTAGATGCAGTTGCAGAAAGAGATGCATTCTTCAGTGAGAGCAAAAATTATTCAGGTTTTTATGAAATAGCTTTAATATGGTGTATATGTTAAGAACCTACATTCTGAGATTTGCAGAGAAAGATTAGTGTATTTCCATCTGAAACACAGTATTTAACACATTTATACAATTTCATTTTATAATTTTTATTTTAAAATATGTATTATAACATATATTATATACTGTACATATTTTACATATATATTTTTACATTCCATGTTTAGAATAAAATATTTAGTGTAAATAATTGTAATTGCACTCGCATTAATGTAAATTATTATGATTAGCATTCTGCAAATCACCTACACATACAAATACATGAAGATAATGTATATATGTATGGTATTAATTGCTTATTAGAACTTATTGCACATCCCAATATCTTTACACATACATACTATTTAAATATTGTTGATGTTTACAAATACCTGTGACATAACTGAACATGCAAAGCTGTTGTACTACAATTTTGGGGACGGGTTGTTTCTTTATCTTGTATTTTCTTACGAATGGATCTCAGCTGCTCCCTTCCTCGATTTTACTCTGAGGCAATAAATAATTCAGTGTGCTAATTTGACAGATGACTCTCCAGGAGCCTCCTACCATTACTAGCACCATTAGGCCATAATATGCATGATGGGCATAGACCATTCAGCAAATGTCCTTCACTTGTTTACCCCTAAAGAGCTGTGCTCTGCGCAATTAACTAATGAAGCATTATGAGCCTTTTTTTCCCTTTCCCTGCTATTTCAATATATCAATGCAGATTGTCTAAAGGCAAAATATATTTTGTTTTCTTTTGGCAAATGAGTATTTATGTTGAAGCTGTAAACTTGCCTTAAGTTCCACCTCTGCAAATAAAGACAAAACAATAAGACGCTGAAAAAGAAATTTTTTTTTTTTTTAGTAATTTCTACAGCACATATATAAGGAATGTATTGTATAGAGATGACAGAAAAATCTGAAGTTAGCTTCAGTATCATGTCAACAGAGAAACAGTGAATGTATAGTTCAGGGTTTTGTGCCGCCTTTGTGCTGGTTGCATTCTGGATAGCTGCAAGAATCAAAAGAGGATCATATTTAAATTGTGAAAACCAATCAGGAATAAATAGCAATTATAAAGAATGCATATAAGATGAATACCAATATTGTGAGGTATATTTTAATCCTATGTACATCACAGCAGCCAAATTGTGTGACATATATTTGCAGAAAGAGAAGAAAGAAGAAAATGTGTAAAGATAAATTTAAAAAAAAATTAATGGAAAGCTATGAGAGCACCTAGTTTTGTTGGCCATCTTATGGCATTGTAGTTTTTCTTCCTTGGCCAATATTAGAGCCACTCTCAGTCTAGCAGAAATATGGGTAAGCACAAATAAATCCACAAGAAAATCTTCTAAATAGTTTTGTATTTTTCCATCACATATGTGGTTAAATGCATCATGAAAGATATTTAAAACTGGATTTTTCTCTCAAGAGAAAATGTTTGTCTGTCTTTAAGTTTCTTTTTACTTTAATGTCTCCAGTTTCTCACCTGTATATGCCAATTTATTCCTCCCCTTTACCCTTCTTGCTCCTCCTTTCCATAGCACATACCATCCTTCATTTCTACACTTCAAAAGAGTCTCTACTTTCTATGGAGAGAAAATTTTGTGATATATTCTGAAGTTTTTGGGGGTTCTATATTTTTTATAACAAAATATTAATATTGGAATTTAAATTTGACAATTTTCTTCATATGCTCTGTAAAATAGTTTCCATTTTCTTTTCAAATCTGTTTGTTTATTAACTCATGTGCCACTAGCTCTTCTTAGCTTATGTGAAAACGTAACTTCTTGCTGTCCTAAATAAGCTTTGTTACTGGTTCCTATTCCCAACACACTCGTTCCATTTCACACAAAGCCATTATTGGATGAAAAATGTCCTGCCTGGGCTAGTATGCTATCAGGATGGAGAAGGTGGTATGCGAGGTATGCCAGGAAACTGGAGCGCTGCACAGGAGGATCCAGCCTGATTCACTTGTACAAATTCCCTTCTGCTCAGAGTGCAGAGAAACAGGAGGTAAGTTCTATACCCTTCCCTGTACCCAGGTTTATCTGCCTATCACTAGCATAAAAACTATGCAAAGAGTCTTTGTGGTATCCTAAGCAGATCTGCTTTCCATTTAGGTTGTTCTGTCAATCTGATCAGTGAGAAACAGCACCAGAGGAAAGAAAGTGAGCAGGACTCCAGAGAGTGAGGCATCTAGTCCCTTGCAACAGAAGGAAAAGTGGGCTCATTCTCCTCCTGGGGATAACCTGGCACACAAGTCCTGTATTTTTCTAGGAGCTGTCATTAAGCAAGATTAGCAAATTAAAGTTTGTTATGTGTTCAAGTGCTCTAATAATGAGAACTATGCAGAAGATTGAAATATATTCCAGTTTTTCCTTACGTACTCCAGCTTTGAATGCATATCTGCACTGATCCTCCTTAATCCTCAAAAACTACTAATTTTCAAAGTATTTCTTCATTTATAGCATTCACAACCATACATAAATCTTCTCATTTCTGTTTAAGGGATGTAGAAACAGTCCACTAGAAATTCTTATCCTCAGAATCAATAGAGTTTACAGTTGATGCAAAGTGCTCTTAGGGGACATATACACAAATACTTGTAAGTGCTCAGTATTAATCACATAAGTGATTAGAAAATATGCAAATAAGCATGTTCATATAAAATTTCCATACAAATTACTCTCAGTAGCCTGTGGCCTTGAGCAACATTTTTAAAACCTTGATTAAGTTATTAAAAGATAATTTTTTAAAAAGTTAGACATTATTATAATTATTTTTATAAGAAAAGTTAGCTTTAATGAAACTTTCCATCTTAGGTTAAACAAGCTTTATTCCTGAAATGCAGCATACCATGGCAGGCAGAGAGTAATATACATGGGGCACAGGGGATCATGCAAAAAACAAACAATTTGCATGGAAAACAAGGGTTATATGGTTGTAGTGTGCGCCCTATTGTGCCAAACAATGGTATTAGCACTCCCTTAGGGCTCATGGTAAGCAATGAACATGTGGCTGTAGAAAAAAGAAACTTCTCTCATCCCACCTTCTCCCAGTGGCTTTGTTGGCTCACGGCAAGGGTCTGGCTTCGTGTCCTGATCCCGCTTTAAGAGGAAGTCCAGCTCAATTCAATTTGCCTTTCCGCCTTTTAGTAATGAGACAACATACATGTGAGCAAACCCCATGATAATGCAGAACAGATGGGCAGATTTTTGTCTAATTAGATTCTGGACAGCTTGTTTGCTTGTAGTAAATGTGCGTATATTTAGAGATTTCACACTTATTACAGAGACAACAGATTAGCCAAAGACAAGGACAGAACACTTTTGGGGTTTTTTTTGCTGCTTAGCATTGGTGTAGGTCTACTAAAGAGAGCTATTTGGTAAAATCTACAAGTTTAATTCAATTGCTTGTTGTTATCATGCTCTTTTTGGATTGAACGGTCTCAATTTTGATCCTAGAACACAATGAACCATTACAAAAACTTTTCTTTTTGAACAGCCCACCAGTAAAATAAAGGCTTCCAAAATTTGTGCCACATATATTGCAAGAATTTGACAATTAATTTCAATTACTGTACAAAAACAATGATTCTAAAGAATATTTTGTTAGTTACTTATAGCTATTCTCTTAATATATATTTACTAGTGTGCATTTTTTGTTCCATTAGTATCCTCAAAGCATTTCGATCGTTTGCTAACAAAGCACTGAATTGCTTTTGGAGGAAAATCTTCCTTATCTGTGGCGTCATATTGCCTTATGAACAGAAAACACCAAGTGCAATTTATGCAAAATAATATTGCAAGACAGAAAATACACACTGTATCCGAGGAAACATGGTATGGCATTCCCATTGAACCTAGTAAGATTTCTCTACTTGTTAGTTGTTCACCTAGAATATCTGTTGCAATTACATTAAAATGTATGTTCAGACAAAAAGAAAGGCAATTGCTACTTTTAAGCATACTGTGCTATATATGAGCCTAATGTCCATTCCTTATTCATCTACAAATGACTTTTATCTTAAAGTTGAGACTAGAGCAAACATGCCAGATATTTCCAATGTTAATAATACATTTAAAATATAATTCAAATAATAGTGGTGTATAGCTGTCCATCATCCTCATGAGTCATCTCTTAAGAGCATCACAAATGGGTTCATCCTGTTTTTCCTTCACTTCATGGTCTAGACCTGGAGTGGTGATGAGATGAGACTAGCCCTCTTGACATGGATATATTGATGCCATTCATCTGTGTGTCTTGCTTTTCACAGGTGTAACAACTAGCACAACACCCATCACCCGATTTCTGTTTAGCTCGAAATTAAGCTGTGTAAAATTGAAGTAATGCTGCTCAGAGAGGAAGGGTTGCTTTGAAATATAAACTGTTTTCATTTACCGTTCTCTCACTCATTTGTATTACTCTGTTGCAATAAGAGAACTGCACATCCCATATGCATATGTATTTTCTGCATAGGTGTAAGGAAGAGTGTTCTGTTTGGTGCTTGGATTATGGCTCTGTTCTTGTCTTGGTTCCCAGGGTTTCCTCAGTGAAGGACCTTGACAGGCCGGGTGGGTGGGCTGCATGTGCCCAATCTCCTAAGGTCGGTAACAGACAGCTGGTGAGTCTGCTGAACACCCTTGGAACCACTCAGGGGGGTCATGCATCATTTCCGAAGCACCATAACACAGCTTTTTATCCCATTCCCTTGTACCTTCTTTTAAAGAAGAATATTCCACACAATGGAAATGTTATTTCTCTTATTATTATAATAATGTTTATCATTATAAAGGAGATAATTTTAGTATAGCACTGAAAGGGAAGACGCTCATAGTTGAAATCCAGTTTCTAGTACATCATAGATTAGGTCTGGAAGTTAGGCTGAGAGACAAAACAGAAAGCAAAAAATCAGGAATTAGGAAGATATTAGAGAATAAAATAGCAAAAATTTTGGATACTGTGGTATTATCACTAACCAAAGCAGGGACCTTTAATGAATTGTAAAATTTTATTATCTTCCACATAGGGGTTGCTGTGGATTAATTAGTGAAGCTGTGTTTTACTCAGAACAGGTCTGATTTATATCCTTCTGTGAAGTTTTCAGCTTGAACAAGTTTACTCCTGACTTACAATTAAAGTGTATTTTTAATCTTTTTTTTTTAATAGGTCATCAAAATAAACTTTCTAAGCCTTTTCCCCTTTTATATATTTTATTTATTTTAGCTACTGTACGTCCTTTTCTTGTGCATTTTGCATTTAATATTAGTTGATTGGGATAAGTCTCATGAGAAAACTCTTCTTGTACTTTGTGTACATGCTTATTTTCTGCTTTACCCACATGTGACAAAGCAAGTTACACTTACTGGCTTTTCAGAACCTAGAGATTTAATTACATTTGAGCTTTTTTATTCCTTTGGGATGGTGTTATCAATGCTCGAGTGACCTGAACATATTACTGCCTGGCTCTTAAATTTTACACTGTATTTTTGACTTGCTTAGTTTTTATATTATTAAACATTCTGCTCTAAATCAATTGCTCTTTCAAGTAGTTAGAACGTGTCCCCTTCTTCCCATTATAACTGGTCTGAGACTTCACTAGACCAAGCAGGAACCTTGAGCTGTTGCCATCATGATCATACTGCCTTTGTGGAAAAAATGTGTAATTCAGGAACAAACACAGCCTAGCGCTGAGCCTGGGGAAAATACAAAATGCACTGAGACAAATGCGTGAGCATGAGCTACAGGAACTCAAAAATGCTGGAGAGGGAAAGGAGTTGAATTATAGAGTCCTTAACTGAGCAGTCTCAGTCGCAGCTAGTTTCATAAGAGAGAAGGTGCTAAAACTTTGAATGCTTGGGAAACTGTAGAAACACGACAGGTCAATTAATAAATAATAAACAAAACACAGGTCCTGATACACTATGAATGAATCCATGTTTGTTCATCACAGAATTAGCCTGGTTCAGACAGAAATGTTAATGAGCCCTGGTCTTAGCATAAGAAAGCCTGATACAGAATAAACTCATTTACAACGGGAGGCTCTGGAGTTTCTTTTTAAAATAATCACCCCAAGTTTTAACTAACAACACAGTATTTGTCCTCTGGATCTTATGACAACTGAAGCTTCTGGGAATACTACAGATTTAGAGGAGCAGAGAGGCAAAAGGAAAAGTACAGTATATTTGTTGATTATACCACTAGTGAATATGTAGTCAAATATAGAGGGTTGTAACTTGCTTCTGGATGGTGCAGCTTTATGTAATTGTGTCTCACATTAATCTTATTTTATTTTACTGCTCACAATTAGGAAATTTGCAGCCTTAAACATGTGAAATTAAAACCATGGATGATTTCTTAATTGTGCAACTCCTCAGTACTCAATTAGCATCGCTGTTCTTTCCCCTAACAACGATGTAATACTGTACTAATGAAAAACAGGGCTTCTTTATTTGCTATGGCCTTGGGGTCAATTATCAATTTATCATTGTGTCCTGCAGGTTTAAAATAAAATAGTCTGTGCAGTGTAACCATTGTACAAAATTGACATTAAGTAGATTCTGCAAGTATGGACTTAATAAAAAATACAAAGAGTGCTGCCTAAAAGGATTCTACTCCTATAAATTCTATTAGGTTGCCTTTAATATAGGACAGTAGGAAACTGCAAAACTAATTTAAAGGGGTTTTTTTTCCCTTTTACTATCTTTGTGTATTCTGTATGACAATAATCAAGAGAGAGCTAAATTAAAAATAGCCTTGATTGTGTTTTGAAGGTTTGTTATGATTGCAAACTTAGCTTTGGTAATAAAAATGTTGCTATTGCTCTTAACGAATGAAGAATTTAGAGTCTTTATCTTTTAACTGTCAAATACTGCTATAAATTAATGAATTCATAAGTCAATGAAAAATTACTTATGTATGTGAAGCATTAAAACCATCTTATTTAAATTAGACAGCCAGAAAATAATTAATTGGAAATCAAGTTTATTATTTAACCATACACCTGGTTAGGTAGTTCATTTTTCACTCACTTACTGCAAAAGCTCCATCCCTACAAGTTCCAGAATTACCCTTTCTTTGTTCAACTCTGTTCTAGGAAGGTGAATGGACATGTGCTAATACGAGGGCAAATAAAAGCAAATTAAAAATTCAGTATGTTCCTTGTTCCCACCACTTTGGTGGCACTTTCACAAAGAGTTTTTCCCGGAACTATGTTTCAGTCATGCTAGCCAATGCTGAATATTTGTCAGACTTCTCTCTTAACTGCGGTATCAAGTCTGAGGTCCCGTAATTCATCATCTATGTTATTTCTCTGTATTTACATCCAAAATTTTTATTGTCTTTGCTTGCTCTGGGAAGAAGAATGTAATTTCAGCCTCTTAAATTATAGGAGAACTCCTATTTCCCTCTTGTTTCCCAAGACACCAGCAAAGCCTGGAGAGGATAAGCACTACCATGTTTGGCTCAGGACTGAACCTTCAGACCTGACCCCACCAGAAATTGTCCTCTGCTCTTTTCCTTTATTGACAAACCACTGCCACACAATCCAGCTTGTCTTCACACACTTGCATTAAATACTCAGGTGGTCATGCACTGACAGCTGTTGTAGCATTAGTCCAGCTTTGCCGCCAGTGTGATTGTCACTGTGTCTCTCCCCTGCCCACTGAGCGGTACGCTGGTGACAGTGTTTTTGTGTGAGAGCTGGGGCTGCTCTCCCAACTCTGTGTCAGAGTTGAAAGACAGAAAATGGTAGAACTTTGTCACATCTTTCTTTTCCCCTTTCCTGTTTTTAATCTTGGAGCCAACTTTAATTAATCCTGCTTTCCTCCTACTCTCCTGAGACTCTTTTCCTCTGTTATGCTATGGCTAACTCTGAATAAACTCAACAACAGCCACACACGTATGAGGAGGTGATGGAAGACAGACAATACTGAGAAATAGTTTTTCACACCAGACAGGTTTTCCCACCACACTCTCATAGATCTAGTTCAAGCCTCTTGTGGCAGCAAGAGCTTGAAGTGTATATCAATATTTTCATTCCTGAAACTAAACCAGCAAATATCACAAAAGGAGAGTAATTTTTCAACTGGCGCCTTCTTCTGTGGCAGCACACAGGGTGGCATGACTGAGATACAGCCTGTTTAATTGATTAGTGCACTTGAGAGAGGGCTGGGTATGGTCCAGTACAGATCATTCTAAACATTGATAAATTACCACCTTTGTGTGAAACGGTTGAGGTGGGACCACTGCCCTTTGACAAACCAGAAAATGAAATGATTACTATTGGATTCTATTGACTTGTCTGGTTAGAGCAGTTGTGCTTCTTCCCAAAGGTTAATTGGACTTGAACTCAAGAAATTAAGGGGTCAGCTAAGGTCACAGTGACAGCAGGCAAACTTTTAACTTAGCACTAATAATATTTGTCAGGGAAAGGACATGCTGGAGTTCTTTAGCCATGACTATTCAGGGATTTACTATTAAAAAAATTCTTAGTCTACATTATTACAGCAGCTGTAGGTCTATGTGGTAATAATGGTCATTAACATTCTAGTTTTCATCAAATACTGTAGCTTGAACATCAAGACTATGACTCTAGGCTCAAGAAAATTGAGCCAAACTTGCAGAGTTATATCAATGGGGAATCAGAAAAAAAAAAGACTCTTTCAGAAATGTTAAGAAATTCAGTGCAAAATGGTCTGGAAAAAAACTCTGTGCTTATAGTGTCTGTAGCAAAATTCTAAAACTCTTTGCTTTGGGAATTCTTATATTAACTTTGTTATTGTCTTGACTTTGTGTGTTTGATTCTTTCTGATTATGTAAGGGTATATTAAGAGTTATTATAGAAATTCACTACTGTTCTGTTGGTAAAAACCCCAAAACCCAGCAACCCAGCATTAGTTAGGAGAGGATTGAGCTCTGTATTATGTAAGAAGAAAAGGGTCCTGCACATGGAGAGGAATAACCCCAGGCACCAGCATAGGCTGGGTGCTGACCTGCTTGAAAGCAGCTCTGCAGAGAAGGACCTGGGGGTCCTGGTGGACAACAAGCTGTCCCTGAGCCAGCAGTGTGTCCTTGGGGCCAAAACAGCGTGGGATGCATCGGGAAGGAAGGAAGTGCATCGCCAACAGGCTGAGGGAGGTGATCCTGCCCCTCTGCTCAGCCCTGGTGAGTGAGGCACATCTGGAGTGCTGTGTCCAGTTCTGGGCTCTCCAGTGTGAGAGAGACATGGAACTCCTGGAGCAGGTCCAGTGGAGGGCAACAAAGATGATCAAAGGGCTGGAGCATGTCTCTTATTGAGAAAAGGCTGTGTGAGCTGGGCTTGTTCAGCCTTGAGAAGAGACTGCTGAGAAGGGTCATCATCTATGTCTATAAGTATCTGCAGGGATGGAATCACTTTTGTGATTCTATGACATTTGCACAGTTTTTTAATAATATTATTAACATAAGATTCCACATTGATATCCCTCACTGTCTGCATATATAAATGGGATATATGCATATATAGAGAGACACACTTCTTTTTCAAAAGATACTATGCATTTTTTATCTTTCAAGATAAATAAGCATTAATACTATTTAGTGAAAAGTCAGAATTGTACTTGGATGTGATATGCATTAACTTTATTTCATCAGATTAATGGCCCAGATAATTTACTTGATCAGATTTATCCTTAGTACAAACAGAAGAGAGTAAAACTCAGTTTTCTGGTCCTCCCATACTGGAATTTGTTAACTGGAATAGTTTTAAAACATTTGTCTTGTATATGTGCTACACGTAGCTCTAAAACATCATTATAGATTCAGCTGATTTAGGAAGTGGAAGAAAGATCATGATTGCAACAATAAGTAAGTATGCTCACTTACTGTCAGAAAAAAAATCAAAATTTTTGATGATGCACTTGAATACAGATTTTATTGCTTTTATGTATGTGGATTTCATAAGTGACGAGACATGAAACTGTTCTATTGCTTAGATTAAATTTGGACACTGGTGCTAACTGCTCTGGTAATGATTGTGAATGACTTTTTTAGAAATCTGAATGCATGAGAAGAATTAGAGTATTAATATCTGTACCCGACTAACTTACTGCAAAACCTAAGGAGATTTGTTTTCAGTTAGTGGTTTTAGTGGCTTTTGAACAAATATTTTTCACATGTGAGAAATTAAGGACCTGCAAAACATGCAGAGACAATCAAGTCTAAAGATACTGGTTAGAGAGGCAGCTGCAGGCCCCTCCTATACCTGAACTTTAATCCATCAAATGCAGACCAAAGGAAACCAACTGATTTGGTGAAAAGATCTTCGTGTCAAAAATAAAAAGTGTGTGTCGACTTCCTCAAGTAGAAAGGCATGCTACTTGCAAGAAATACAAAAGCAGAGATAGTTGAAGCAAGAGAAAATTTTCACACATTTTGAGACACGTTCATTTAGGAGTAACACTCCCAGGAAAATAAATGTAAATAAACAACAAAATCCCACTTTGGCTTCTATGCTCATACAGGACAATAAGATGGGCTTCAGCATGGACAAACAAGTCTAATCAAATAATTTATATAGAGACAATTTTGATATAATTTTTCTACATTGACACAAAGCTAACAAATTTCCAGAAAATAATCAACATACAAAAATATTTTTACTCAGTGGACTTTGATTAATCCTTTGGGTTTTAACCTAAAATTTCATCTGGCATTATTTCCAAATTAGAAAACTTGAAATAGGGAATTCAATTTAAAAAGTCTTTTCAACTGGAATAACCCTATTAGAGTGGCTATTGTTACTCACTAATATTACATAAAATATATCATCAGAATTCACAAAGGGGAATATAACATATCACTTCTGAAGATTCTGTTGTATTACCAGAACGACAAATATACTATCTGTGCCTTGAATTTTGCTGTTTATAATAATGCACTGCTTGTTTAATAAATAAGGTCTTTTTGAGCACATGCAGTACTGTAAAATTTGCAGCACCTACTATTTGCCTGTTTTGGATGTCATGAGGCAGAAGTTAATTCTTTAAAGAAACATACAAAGCACCTAACCCAGCAGTGGTCTTTGCTGCCCTGAATGAAGCTTGAAAGGTATTCTCTCTACAATATTTATGATAAGATATCCTATACAGTTCAGTCTCATTTTTTTTTCCTTCCAATGAGATTATTCACATAAGAAGGTACTAAACATTAAGAGAAAAAGTGGGATGTATACAGCCTCTTGCTATCTCTACACAGCGACATTAAATTTGACCAAAAAAAAATAGTTTGTTAATGCTTCAGTTCCTGAGTTATAACCTTGGTTTTTCTGTGTTTAGAGAAAAATCGGGTTATGACTATGTGGGGGAAAAGTTACAAAAAGTATTCTTATTATATCACATTGCCTCTGGGTCAGCACTTAATGCAATTTACCTTTAGAAAGAAGTAGAGTTCCTTTAACCTAATTTTCTATTTGGGAAGTGCAGTAAAACAACCCTGTTGGAGCTGGTGCAATGAAGAGTGGAGGAAAGTAGTGGAGCAGCAAGGAGAACAAATAATATATTTCTTCCAATCAGACAAATTAGGAAATTTTACTATATTTGTTGTGGGTCTTGCTGGGTCTTAGATTAGGAGAAACTTAGTGTCTTCAATTAAAATAATGACTGAATTAGTTGTTTTTGTATTTTAGGCACTTTTTAAGTCCTGCTATTAACAGAATACAATTTTGTCAATGTTTCTGAGTACTAAGGCTGGAAAATTCCATGGTCTGCCTAGCAGAAATGTGTCCCATTTTCTTAAAATAAATCCAAAGTCTTACTCTCATATTTTTCTGAGTAATATTTTTCTACAAAAATTTGGTTAAGGCTTTAACTTGTCAATGTAAAATAGCATATTACATCATATAAATGGTAGTTAGTGACCAAATTATGTCTTTGATGGCATTTTATGAGGTAAAATTAGTTTGCATGCACATGGAAAAAAACAACTTATATATACTTTAAATAGTTCTGAAAATCTCCCACACACAGCAGCATCAAAAAATTGCTTTGAGCTATGTACTGTCTACTTGTTAAAGCATGCTTGAATTAAAAAATGAGATAAAACAATTATAGCAGATTATGAGTATTCTGCTCATGTATACCATATAAGTATATGGTATAAAAAAAAAGTTTTTGAATGAAGCGCTATTGCTAGTAATGAATAGTAATGAACTATATATGTATGTATTCACTTAATGTGACTTCTGTTATTGTCACTATTTGATAAAAAAATAGGGGTCTTCACTGTAAAAGAATTTTTCTTCACTCTTCATGCAGAAGATTTTGAGGGTTTTTTAAGAGGTAGTTTCCTTATTTTCATCTTTTCACTTTTATATGTCCTGTTAAGTAAATTCCTGTTACCTCAGACTTTCCTAACTGTTGCCGTCATCTTCATCTCAGGAACCGACACATGAAAACTGTGTTGTTACACCTAGTTTCAGTTTGTGTCTCCAGAATAAACTAAATGAAACTGCTTTTGATTAAGTAGTCAGAAATAAAAGCTAAATCAAGATTTTAATCCTATTTTTCTTGGCATCTCTTTGAACATCTTTTATAATTTTAACTTTGCAATCAAATTACCAAGTTTTGGCTTTAGGGTTGTTTTCATAGAGAAAATCCATTAACTCTTATAAGACACCAGGTTGTCATATTGACACATGGGAAAAAAATTGCTAAAATTGTTTAAAAAAAAAAAGTATGTCAATATCCAGCTATAGCCATGGCCAATTTAGAACAATAGGTACAGGTGTATGTACCCATTGTATGCAACCTATCCATTTAAAATGCTTCATGAATTATTTTTAAATCTAGTGTGAGATTAAAAGTACTGTAGAGAAAACAAAAATGCAGTTGTGGTGTCATATCAAAACCAGCAGGAAAGACAACATTTGTGTGCCCTTGGTGGGACAGGTTCTCCCAGCATGCTGCTCCTAGCCTAGCCACAAATTCAGTGGAGGATCTTGGGCTTTGCTTTTCACTGAGGAGCCCAGGACTGGTTCATGCAGGCACAAAGGTTACGCCTGTGCCACATCCTGGCACACAGGCAACCGCGGAAACCTTTTTGCCTTGATGTGTATAGCAAACATCACTTCAATGTTATCATGAATATATGCCAGGAAAATAAGAAGAGAAATAACTGAGTGTATTCTGATAATATTGTAGGGTTATTCTTTTATGTTGTCAAAGAAGAGATTTAATGTTGTTGTTATAGTCCCCAATTCAAAAAAAGACAAGAAAATGAAAGCAATAAATGCCTGCTTCTCTTTATGAACATATAAAAACATATTGGTTCCCATAGTTTACTCAAGCAAAAAGACAAACTCTTGCTTTAATTTTTGCTGTAGTCAAGACATTAGTGGCAATTTATGAGGTAACCTTAACAGGACTAAAAATATTCTTACAGGTGAATTTCAATCAGCTGGATAAAGCATATGTAGTTGTATAATTTTTCTTCTTCTTTCTAATTTCTTTACTGGTTTAGTTAGATAGTTTCCCTCTCTACCTAGAGCTAAAATCCAGTATTTGGAGCAGTTATTTTTATACAGTGCTGTAAATATTTTAGTGCCCTTGCATAACATCCATCTGAATGCATTATTTCTAATCAGGTTTAAAATGTAAAAGCATTTCAGGCTGAATTTTTTAAAAGTCTCTGGATGCTAGATGTATGTGCCATGCATAATGCTACTGAACTCCAGCCTGAAGTGGGACTTCTTATGAGCCTGTGAAATGCAAAAATTGAAAGAAAACCCACAAGTACAGCTACATGGATCCAGACCTTGTGTTTAGGCAGTCTAGAAGTCTCCAGAGCTGGATTGGCAAATCTCATGCTTATGACAGTAGCTACCCCAGTAGCTGTGTGAGGACAAGAATGGATGAGGTCTTGAGCACCTGGGTGCTTTTCTGTGCTGCTCTGGTTTATGCCAGTGGTGCCTTAGAGTCTGTTTGTCTGCTGGAGCATAATGTGGCTGTCTGCTTCATGCTTCTCTGTTTATTTCTAGACCTGGCTCTACTATTCTACTCTATTTCTAGACCTACTCTTTGGGAGGTAGACAGAGTATCAGTCTTTCTTGGTGCTGAATCCATCTTGTCACTCACCATGAAAATGTCTTAAAGATCATATTCCTCAGTGTTTTCTTCTTTTGTCCTGCTAGGAAGGAGAGCCAGGGAAGATTCTGTGTGTATCTTCCCATGGGTTCAGTTGAAATTGAAAAATCATTTTTACGAATTTTCAAACAATCTGTTATCTTCATATTCCCATTTTCCATAATAAGAACACTTTTTGGAAATTATGGATAGTGAATATTGGTTTTTGAATTCATTTATACACTTGTGTTGTTTGAACATTGTACTCAGCTTGGACCAAGGTTGATCAATTTTTTGAAGTATGGGTGATGGTACCCACATACTGATTCGTAACTATCTGTGCAAAATACTGGCAAGACTGCTAAACTCAAGTAAAGGTTAGATTTTATCAATATTCAAAATATTTTTCTGAAGGGTTTAACATTTAGTAAATGCCACCAAAAAGTTATTGTGTATCACTGCACTCAAAACTTTTATGAATATCAGGTCACTTGTTAAAAAAATCTGTAAATTATTGAAATCTTGGGTTAGAATAAAGGAAATACAAACTAAGTTTGGTTACTCAGGGCTAAAGTCTACTCTAGTTTTTTCTGTTTAGAACAAAAACTTCTATGGACTATAAATTTCCCTTCCCTGTTGCAACAAAACAAGTTACAGTCCTTGTGGCATGGTTATGGACAATTCACTGGTGCTAAGCCCTACTCTTCTTGAGAAAGGACCTCCAGACTTCAATATCATGTATATTCCTGAGTGGTATCCCTAGCTAAACGTGGGTTTTAATCAATTCTCGCCCTATGCAGAGGTTTATTGCCTTTCCTGTTACCGGTAGAGTTATATTTAAAGCTAAGAGCAATATTAAAATTTTTTTTGTCTTTCTTTTTTTCAATGTCACTTCAGCACCTCCATGGCAGTGCACGTCTTGCAGTTCTACCTGTTTCAGTGTCAGCCATACCATTCCCTTCTCGAGCAGGGAGAGGCAGAGCTGGCAGGAGGGACAGGGCATGCTTCTTTTTTGCTCTGTCTTCCTCCAGTGCCATGTGCAATCAGATTTGTGGCATGTCACTTCAATCTGTCAGCATCTCCCTAGTGCGACTCAGCCACCCGTGAGGAAATACCTTGTGTGTTGGCAGAGGATGTTCCTTAACAACACCCAGTCACTCAGTCAAGCAGGCTAAAAGGGGCAGCAGACAGCACCTTCACACCAGCGTATGCTAACTGAGCTCTCTGTCGACGTGTCTTGACCTCATAAGACACAGCAAAAAGGCCTGAGTGAAGAGCAGAGAAAAGCCACCCTTTCCTTGTCTGCTAAAAATGGCAGCTTCCTTTACTCCACTCAGTCAGAAACAAACATATTTGATACGGGTGTTCACATGAGTTCTTTTATATATAGATATATGGATATATATATACAAAACTGCACACACAATTTCCTTTTTGCAGTATGGGAATGTAACCACTAGATGACACCAAGAGATAGTTCCTATAGACCTGATTTTTCATTCTTTATTCATCTGTCGGTTCCAAAGGTGACATTCTTGCTGAGATTGTAATTAAGATTACAGAGGTACGCAAATTAAGTGATCTGGCAATTATTAATAGTTACCTTACTTTAATATTATCAATTACTGTCTTAGAGTGCAAAGAGCTTAGAATTTATGATCATTTGGACAGTGGATCTCAAACATTACCTCTCCTTCCCTGCTGTGCATATCTTTAATTGTCTACGACAGATGCATCATTTGTATTTCCACAGACAAGAGTCTGCTGGTGCTCCTGCAGCAAACTTTCCTGTTGCAGTGGTTTACAATTCATGTCTGAGAATCCACAGGAGGTGAAAACTCATCAAGTCTTGCTGCAAGATTATGTATTTATACCAGATCGGAATTAAATATTTTGCCCTGCTCTGCTACTTTTATTATTATCTTGAAATGAGCTAAAACCATGGGGTTTGATAATAAGAACTAAGAAATGTTTTCCCTTTCTCAAAAGCATGTAAAAATTTATAATTTGATATGAATTTTCGAGATTTAGATTTTGGTCACGGAAAAGAAGCAGGTTAAAATTGTCCTTTTATCAATTAACCGTTACGCTACCAGATAAACAACAACAACAAAAATGTACAAATATCCAAGGCCAACAGTTCTGCATGGATGTTACATTAGATAAAATGGCTGAAATTTCTAAGTGGTGGACAGAAATGTATTTATTTGTGTTGAAGTTCATAAAAGCAACATAGTATGAGACATGTCACCCACAAATACCAATTAGACCCTGCTTGATAATACAGAGAGTTATTCTGGTCATAAAAAAATATGCAAGTCTTAAGGAAACAACACTCTTCGAAGATTTTTAGCCACTCCTACCCCCCACATTCAGGTATTAACATAACTAAGCAATAACTTTTTTACAGAGAGAAATCCTTCATAAATATTCACTGGCTTACAACACCACCACCACCAACAACAACAACAACAACAACAACAACAACAAAAAAACTGGAGGACTGAAGTAGAACAGCTTTTCTTATATGAGTGTGTTACAAATATACTCATGTGTTTCATACACTTTAATATTACTGTTTAGAAAAACTTTAGCAATTCCCACTGTGTCTATTGTGGCCATCATTACAGTGATAGTTAAGGGAAGTACTTTTGAAGAACTTACTGGTGAACTCTACACAAGTAAGCAAAAACAGGGGATACAACACAAAACTTCTACTGGGTTTTTTAACAGTAATTGGATTTCTTAAGAGTAATTGGTATTTTTAAGCATTTTTCTGATGAGGCAATAAATTTACATGTCATGGATGAAACTTCTCATTCACAGCTTGCCTGGATGGTTAACAGTGATTGCCGTCACCCCTGCTCTCTGACACAGTGTGAGCTGGGAGGTGCACAAGCTTTGCGCCTTCTCCAGACACAACTGCTCAGATTTCTGAGTGCTGGAGAGGAACCCACAACCTGGTCCAGATCAGGAGCTACTGGGAGGCACCCACCCTCTGTAGGTTCATGTCCCTGCAGAAATCACAGTGCCAACCACACCATGAATGTAAGTGCTGATGTGATATGAGAAGCCTGCCAAGGCTGACTCCTGGCAAAGTGGAAATAATAAATCAGTGAGTGTATGAAAAGGATGCATTGTGTAAAGAAATTATAAAGGTTATAAGGAGGGGTCACACACCTTTTGTGTAGGACTGAAGAAATGAAGTCTTATTGTAACCCAATGAACTTGGGGATGTGATTTCTGAGAACATACAGAACCCACCATTAGCTTTGCTAATACAATTAAGAAAGACTTTCTTGTCCAATGACTTTATGAAAGTGTGGCTTGCACAATGTCTTAAGATTCTTCAGAATAAAGTGATAAATGCCTGTGAAATATAATTTCTGTGTAATTGCTCTGGTGATTAGTACAGGGGCTCTGCAACTAATAGTTTGCAAATACTTGAATAGAAAAGTTGACACTTTCATTCCGTTTTTATAGATCAGACAGACTTTACCTGAACTTTGCTTTTTTGAGGGGGTTGATTTGGGGTTTTTTTTTTTCAGAAACCACATGGAAACACTTCCTGTAAAAAAGTCTTGGAGATCATGCTTTCTGAACACATAGAATACATGTCATAACTGTGTGATGTTTCGTTTTTATTTAACATCTGAAAAGCAGATCCCATTTTTATGTGGAACAATGACAATTGTCAGTGAAAGCACCACATACTCTGTTTGACTCTCTGTTGTTAAAAATCCAACTTGTTTTGCCCCCAGCAGTTTTACAGGCAGTTCAAATTGCCTCATAAAACTCTAATGGTTGTCTTCATACACAATATGTATTGTGTGACAGGCACAGAAAACACATCTTATCACAGTTTATACTAGGTAAAATATGCATCCAGCTGGATCACTTGTCCACCTACAACTATTTTTAATTTTAAAATAGCTCTAAACAATATACTATCAAGTAATACACATTTTTTAATTTTAGCCTTTTAATTTTAGGCATATCAATATGTATTAAAACTTTTGTGTCTTTTGTTATATTGTAGATGGGAAAATTTTAACAACCTAAAAAAATATTCACAAAATATTAACAGAATATTTATCACAAAATGTTTTTGGCAGAGGTCTTATTTTGGTAGAGAAATAAAGATCTTATTTTGGGGGAGCTTTACATAAGGACCAGCATTAACAGATTTATTTACTGTGTTCAGGAGGAATGCATAGGCCGTGACATTTTCTAACACCTTACAATTGATGAAGGAGAGATGCACAGATGAGAATTCTCCCAGATTATCTCATTATTTTACTTTGTAAATATGATAAATATGATAAATAAATACTATCAATAATTTAAAGTGTGCAAAATCTGAAAGTTATTTCTCAGAAATCAAGATATCTGCTTAGAAGTTATGAGCTTTCTCGTAGTGTTGTTTATCATATTTGCCAGATTCTCTTCATCTACTATCTATATTTTTCATTTTAAAGGACACTGATTTCACAGTTTCAGTATTTTTGCTGAACTGTGAGGTTTAAGCATCTAAATGTTTTTAAATCTTGAGTCTTTATTAAATCTTATGAGTTCAGTAGTTTCGAATATTAAATATAGAATTTAAGATACAAAATTCTGATGCAAGAGTCACCCCAAGACAGGCTCACTGGACTGAAAAACATTTTTAGAAGTTTGTATAGGAGCTGAAACATCTAGGGTATGATTAACCTTAGAAGGTTAACAGGATGTTAGTTTAGTTTTGTGTTTTAATTCTGTTAAATTGCCTTGATGTCCTGCAGAATCATTCAGTCACCTCAGCTCCTCCCTGCCTGGGGTTGGCTGCTCCCTTTCACTGTCTAAGAAAAAAACTACAAATACAAATGTATGGTTCCTCATACAAGATATGATGCTCCAAAATGGATACATTGTGCTCACCCTTAGACTCAAATGTTTAATCAGAATTGACTTCCAAAAACCATGTGGCATATAATATTTTGCAAAATATTATTAGATGTAGTTGTAGTATTAATGATGTTAGACATTATCATTAATAATTATTATCATCATTATAGCTGTTGATAATCAAAGAATACAAGTAATGCAAGATTCATGGCAACAAATAATATATTTTTTATGAGCCAGCTAATGCAGTTTGAAAAAATAAACCAGGACACACACACACGCCTTTGACAGACCTGAAATACAAGCAACAAACTTCAAAGGTGACCTGAGTTTATCTTGACCATATTTTGTATTAGCACCTACAGACAGGCATAGTGGAGATCCATTGTTCAAAGCACTGTACAAATAGAAAATAAGAGACAGTTCCTGCTCCACTGAGTTCACAAGCAAAACACTGAGATGGGGAAAAGCAGGAGGGCAAAGAGGCATACAAAGGTTAAGCTTTAACAGCTCAGTAACAGAACCAGAAAAGAACTTGCATCTCCTGGTCTGCAATCTAGGCCCAAATTGCCCAGAACACATTTGAAAGGCAAATGGCAATTTGTGTTTTCTCCTTCATAACCCTTAATGGTAGAAACTTGCATGTTAGAAGGTCAAGATGGACCCTATGTGTGTCAGTGCCTGGGGCCTGGTTCTGCAAATCACTGGTCTGAGCTGCAAAATTACTACCCTGCAAACTCATGGAAATTCAGTAGTGGAAATCCACTGGTGGAAACACAGTGAGACCCATGGCCAAGAAACAATTGATGGGATGAAACCCTTTATCTGGAATTTCTAATTTTTACTTGTTTTATAGACAAATATCCTAGTTCTGAAAGGGACGCTTAGTCAGCATTTTTACTTGTTGATTATTAATAGATAATTTAAGATTGGCAATTTGTGGGGGTTTGATATATCGGAAAGTAGGTTTAAAATGATGTAATGATCTAATTTCCTTTTTCCCCCCTTTTTCTGAGAGAAATATTTCTTTATTTTTTTCCCCATTTACAGGTGCAGAATTAAAGAACATGTTCACTCACTATATTATTGATGCACTTAAGTGAAGTGTTCCAAAGCATATAATTACTGTGTAGGTTTATGGCCCTGAAGTAGATTGGGATAGTGGTGCTGCATATCCATGATTTGAAGGACATACAGTGATGATTATAGAGGCAGTACTCTACATCCATTCCAGCCCTTTTGTGTTTAGCTGGTTGCCATGGCAAATAATTGGATAGAATTTAAGCCACTTTCTTCCAAGTGGGAAATTCATAATTTTACCCTTCACATAATTTTGAACATACTTTTAAAGAATCTTAAAGTTTATGCAGGAATGGAAGACAGACTTGGAAGAAAAAAAAATAGATTTCTATACATGGAACGACAGTTCGTTTGGAGGTTTCTTTCTTTTTTCTTTTTTCTTTCTTTTTTTTTTTTAAATCCTGAAGATTCAGTTTTCTTAACAACATGATATTGCAAAATTTGAGGCTAGTGAAAATACAAAAAGATTTGAACCCAGAGAGATAGGAAATATGAAACTGAATGATCAAATACAGCTTACTTTAGCAATTGGTATCAAATAGAAACAGACGGGTAATTTTATGCACTCAATTTCTCAAATGTATTTAGCCCAAACCTTTTTTAAGCTTTGGAAATATTGATCATGTTGTGTTTATGGTTCATGGTAAGCATCTTTCATATCCCTGTTTTTCAATTTTTTCTCTTTCTGAAGACATAATATAAACTTTCCGAAAGATCTGCTGTGATTTCTCATCAGTGCCCAATCTATGCCACCTTGGCCCAGTTTGGGGTTTACTATCTTATTGGCTGCACTATCAGTGGTAAAGCCTCACCAAGCATTGCAGAGCACTGCAATCATGGGAAAGACAGAGCTCCTCTGCTCACAGGAATGTTTTACAGTGAGGTTTTCTAGACGTACACAGAATACGAGTGTGTCTCGTCCCGTTACATTAGTCCTGAGCTTGGCAGGAGCCATTGCTGCCTTCTTGCCTTTAAAGCAAGCAGTACTCTCAGGGAGCAAGAAAGTACAACTGTTGCAATAAGATGTACACACGGGGACGGCCACGGCTGCATTCACCCCACTTCCCTTAGGAAGATAGTTTGTACCTACTGTTTTAGAAAAACATCACTCCTAAAATAAGCCACTTGGACATTAAAGAAGGAGGTGGCTTTGATCCATGTGGAGAGGGTCATACCTGCCTACATTTTCTGTGACTAAAATAGGTGGAAAGAGTAACTCAGAGACCTTCAGAATGACACCTACATTTTCATTAGTTAGACAGGAAACCCAAGCCCTTCTTGTTTGTATGTTTAAACCTTAAACATAACCATTTTCCTTAGAGATACTTAATGACCTGGGCTGTGATTGTGTTTGTGATGTGGAGACCAAACCAGTAGGCCTGATTTTTCTAATTTTTATCACCTTTCATAAAAATAATTATATGCCTTGTGGTCACAAAAATTAGAACATTACTTTCATTCTTTGATTTTTACTCCTACATTCCAAACTTCCTAACAAAGTAGATTGAGGTTTCACTGCTCCTTTGACAGAAGTATCCAATCCAAGATTCAAAAATTAAATACTGACACTGAGTAAGCCTGGTTAATTTAGGAACTACATTAAAAGAAAGATTGGAGATTTCAAGTTAGTTCTGATCAGCAGGGTTATTTCTCTAATTTGCCTTTTTACAGTCTTGATTCAGAGTTGAAACTGATCAGCAGGGTTTTATTTTAGATTTGCCAATACTGAATACATACAACAGGGTATGAAAAGAGGAGGCTTATTTTCCAAATGCATTCACCATTATTTTTTTTGGTTTGGTTTGGTTTGGGTTTGGGTTTTTTTGTTTGTTTGTTTCTGTTTGGTTTGGTTTGGTTTTTTTTTGTTCATCAGGTTTTTTGTTGTTCGTTTGTTTATGTTTTGGTTTTTGTTTTGTTTTTACTTTTTTGTAAATGTTTTTTCTGAAAATTTTATCCTTTACTGAAATATTCAGCATTCAATCACTGATTATTTTTAGTAGTGTTTTACAATCTACAAGCTGGCATATTTTTTTAGAGTGGAACTTAGTAGTAAATTAATTTTTTAAATTATGACCTGCTTAGAATCAAAAATAAGGGGAGCTTCTAGCTGACTTGTGAACTAATCAATTTGGGGATCTTCTTCTAGTCTTTTTTGTATGATGATGGCAATCCATGTTTTCTTTTCTTCTACCTAGTTTCAAGTACCTGGCAACAAATTTGTTGTACCTGCATGTCTTTGATAAGGACCCTTGACTGCTATAAAATTTGTTATATGGAGAAATCCAAACAGAAAATCTGGAGTACCCTTTGGCCTCTCAGTAAAATGTTTTTTTTAATGAGTTTTGAATTTGTATGTTGCTGCCTCTCTGAAGATGTATTGCAGCTCAATGCAGCATAGGCCATTGTAGCCTCTTTTTGTTGAGCAGGATGATTATAGCTATTTCCTGTAAACAGATGTTGTGGCATCTTTAAACACTAATTGAGATAACTTAAAATTGAATTTGTTAGCACCATTTTTATTACTCAGATGCAATGGTGACTAAAGGATATTACGTTAGATAAAACAGATCACTGATATTCTTCCTGAAGAAATGCGAATGCAGCAAAAAGTGCATTACCCTAATAAAAAAAGTTCTACAAGAAGTAAATGCCTAGAAGGAGAGACATTCTTAAAGTTTTTGGGAGAAATTGAAGAATAACATACTGAAGAGAGAAAGCATGTAGGAGGATGAGAAGCAGAAAAGAAAATATAACTAGTACCACCAGTAACATACTAAACCCCTGTGTGAATGATAGAGCAGAAGGCCTGGTAAGGCAGACTAGGAGCACCTTGTCATATTAGGGATCTCTGCATGTTAGGAAAGGTCATTTCCTCTCTTATCTCTTGCATCAAGTGCTGCCGCAGATTAAGAGAGGATGCCAAGGGAGGTCAGCTGTGTCCATGCCATGAAAAACCAATCTAAACGTTCCCAGTATTTTCAGTACCATCACAACAAGCAAATAATTGCATTTAGAGTTCATATCAAGGGGAAAACCTGGGAGTCAGCAGTAGGAGGCTCACCTGGGCAAATACATGGAAGTACATGAAAGAGAAACAGAAAAAACCAAAAAAAGGTACTGATAAGTGGTACCTCAATTCTACATAGTGAACAGCTTCTAGATTGAAATAGAAGCTGGATGTACACTTCAAAAGGAATTGCCGAGGGAAGTAATTGAATTTCATAGCAGCATAAAGCTGTAAGTACAAAACATGCTGGTGAGTCTCCTCTGTGAAAGTTTAGGAAAAATGACATCTGGTCATAGTGAAATCTTCGGCCACAGAAACGTTTTATTCCATAGGTCCCAGCAAACAATGGCTGCACTGACTGGAGAGAGCTCTCTTTTCCCCAACCACTTCAACAACAGCCAAATAACATCTCTTGCTCTGCATCTGTCTGTCTTCCTATTTTAAGCCTGGACAGGCACCACCTACATCTTTTGCTTTTTTTTTGGTTGTTGTTGAGGAATTGAAGAATCAGTGTGATATTCCGGTCCCTTTGTGCCCATTGCTGACCTCAATTGCCTCTCAGACACCTCTTGCTTATGTTCTTATCCACAGGGCTGCTGCATTGCAGATTGTGAGGCCTAGAAATATTGACCACTGTATCTATTTTGCAAGGATTACAAAAGATACCTAGGTATATTTGGGTTTAAATTATAAACAACTTATGAAAGTCCAGTATGAAAGCCATTTACTGTCTCTCTTTCCATTAGAATTTCTTTAAAGTGGAGGGTTTATCTAATTTTTGCAAAGTAAATTAATCCCCAAAAATCACAGAGAACTCTTACAAACTCTTTGTTGCCTTCATAATAGATTATGTTTGTCATATGACCTAGGAGTCCTTAGTAGGGTCACTACTATCTAATATAGCTTTTTCAGGGTAATCATTTTTACAAAATAGATTTTATAATTTTTTTTAAATAAAAATTTGATTCACAGTAAAAAGATGATTTACTCTACTGTATGCTGTAAAATTGTATTTAATCATATTTACTTGACTAATAAAATCCTACTGTTTAATTGAGCCATCATTTTATATATAGTTTATTATATATATAAGAATTTTTAATTTTATAATAATTTATTTTATTTGATTGGGATACATTGAATTTTCTTATGACAGAAAAAATATCCACAGGCTTCAACACATGGTTCAGAATATCTGAGTTACGTGTTAGAGAAAGCCTGGAAATGGATGAATTCTCAGCACTGTCTTAAAACACTGAAAAACCCCTTTTGATCTCACGCAATATTTACAGCTTGCAGCAATACACTTCTCTTTCTGTTGGCTCCCTCAATACACACAAAACACAATACAAAGCAAAACTAACTCAGTCCATAGTGGAAGTAGTTTATAAAACAATGCATGGGTCCCAGTACAGCAGAAAAGTTGCATCTACTTGGTTGGCAAATTTGCACCACTGAACAAAGAAGTGGATCACACCTATATGTATTGCATATTTTTGCTCATCTATGTTAGATAGAGACTGAGAGATGTTGTAAAGACAGAGAAAGTGCCGGCATCTCATCCTGGAGATTTCATCCAAGTTTTACAATCACAAAATTACTGATACGAAATTTTCTTTGAACAAAAATAATACATAGGCTCAGAGTCAATAATTTTCCCTGAGTATAATTCAGACTTCTGAAAGAGCCCTGCCCTACTCCTTGACAGTATATCATATTCAGACCAGACAACCTATGGTCTGAGGTGACTAATCCCCAGATTGCCACCTCATATATCAGGGCTCAGTGTAGACAAGTGGGGAAATTGCTGGTCAAGGCCAATGGTGTGAGGTTCAACAAGGCCAAGTGCCAGGTCCTACACCTCAGTCACTACAACCTCATGCTGCACCACAGACTTGGGGCTGGAAAGCTGCTCAGTGGAA
>VZRS01007019.1:199-52446 GCA_013398055.1 Ifrita kowaldi
TTTTTTTTGATGCTGAAGAGGTTTTGCGCCTTGCCCGTCCCGCCCGAGGTGGGGATGCTGCCGTGCGCCTGCGGGCACCCTCCGTGCCTCGGTGGGTGCGGGCATCCCCTCCCGCGGGCGCTGACAGCCGGCCCGGGACAGGGGCAGCGACAGCACCGTGCCCGCGGCTGTCCCGCTTCCCAGCGCTCGGAGCCGGGCGCCCGCAATCCCCCTGGATTTGCCGGTCGGGACCGGGCTCTCCAGGAGCCGCGGGTTGCAGCCCCCGGGAAGCTGCCGGGCTGTGCCCCGGAGCAGCAGGCAGGCACTGCCGGGGGCGAGCGAGCGCTCCGTTTCCCCGCTCCCCGCGGGGGCGACCCGCCCGCAGCGGACCTGTAGCGCACCAGCCGCGTTCTGTAACCCCCGCCCCAGCACGGGACAACCCCAAAAAACTCCTTTTCCCCCGCAATTCAAGCGCGTGCTTCAACACCAGGTGCTGGCAGGCGGGTGCTGCCGTGCCTCCGGCGGCGCTGTCGGTTGTTTCGGCGGAGGGGTACGCGTTGCGCGGGGCCGGTTCCGGGCGATCCGCGGGTGCGGGCGCTGCGCGGCCGCCGCATCCCCGGCGCTCACCTGTGCGCGGGGCGGGGCGGGGCCGGCAGGGGGCGCTCCCAGCCCGGCGCGCGCAGCGCAGGTGGATCCCGATCCCGATCCTGATCCCGATCCCGATCCCGATCCTGATCCCGCTCCCTGCCATCCCGACCCCCGGTCCTAATCCCGCTCCCTCCCATCCCGACCCCCGATCCCGGTGGTTTCATGCCCCTTATCCCAGTGTGCCGTCTCCGTGGGGCGAGCTGGACCGTCCAGATCGACCCGCGCCCCGCTCCTCTTCAACGCCCCCCGCAGCCGCGCCGCGGGACCTCAGCTCCGTGCGGGGCTTTCCCTCTGTGCTTTATGGGGTGTCGCTGCCTCTTATTCTTAATTTTAAACCATTTGTCCCAAAATGTTGTCGGTTTGAGAGGGGAGTGGGACGCCAGCACCTGTGTAAGAGGTTTTGGTGTAAGTTTACACAAGAGTGGTGATTCTTGGGGTTTTTTTTTTCTCCCCCTTTTTTTGGGGATGTTGTGTTGTGACCACTGGTAGGAGCCACTGGACCAGCCCTGGAGAATGTTTTAGCAGACTTGAGGTTTTCCCCCCTTCTTTCCAGTAAAACAAATCCTGGTGTTGAGGCTTGTCCATTGCTTGTGGTCTGGCAAACTTTTCCAAACAGTGCTACTTACATCTTCTGTTTCCAACTCCAGAACCGTTTCACTTCCTGCTGCTGGGGCTGGTTTTCTAAGGAAACAGCCTGTCCTGTGCGTGCAGGTTTTTAGGAAAAGCCCTTTTCTCCCTCGGCAGTGCAGAGAGGGCTGTTCCCAGCCCGTTGGCTCACGTGTCTGCCGAGGACCACCGGCACTGTGCAGCCGAATTGCGCCTTGGGGACTGACAGGCTTTGGAAGGAGCTTGGCTGTAACTCCCCTATAAATCCCTGCCGTGCTGGTATCTGCTCTGGAGCAGCAGGTAACTCCTGCCAGTTCCTTCTGGGACTTCTCTACTGGCTCGTGGAGGTTTTAAACTTAAGAAGGGACATCCTGAGCCAAGGGCAGTGTCTGCTGTCTGTGCTGACCGCTTTGGGTTATTCTGTCTCTGTGCCGCTGCTGTTTCTGATTTGAGACTCCCTCCCTGGCAATGAGGAGGGGAGAGGAGACGCTGCTAGATGTGCACCCAGCCAGATGTGCGCTCCAAGTGCTGCAGGGCTGCCGTGGTGTGCGCTGGAGTTTGCTTATGCAAAGCATCCTTGTCTCTGGTTAAAGCCCCAGCGAAGGAGCAGCATCTGCTGCTGATCTCCTCTTTGTTCTTCCAAAACGCCTCGAGCAGAGGCTGCACTTGCTGCGCGGCTGGGGACGCTGGGAATAGTCAGTGCTGAGATCCCAGGTCCTGATAATCCACAGTGAGATCCGACAAGTGTGTGCGGAAGAGCCGAGCCCTTCTGTCCATTGATAAGGCAAGAAATCCCACCTGGAAGAAGCTGCGTGTTCCTGCAGAGCTCGGTGGCTCTGCAGGTGCCCTGGGAAGGCTGGTATTGATCTTTTTTCTTATGCCACGTGCACGCAGGAGGTGCTCCGGGTGAGGCTGCACATCTGTTCGCTCTGATAAATCCTTGCTAAAAACCTGGCTGCATCACCTGCGCTAAAACACACCCTCCAGGCAGGGGAAGGGATGCTCCTTTTGAGTCCAAGGCATCACCAAAACCACCTTTCGGTGGCCTGCTGGCCCCTCTGGGTGCTGACATCCCTGTGGAGGAGGTGGCGGGGCACAGAGCGAGGCTGTGCTAAGCAGATGTCACGCTGTGGCTGCGGCTCGGCTGCTCCCTTCTGCAGTCTGGAGGGGGATAGGGACAGCTGGGGATGATCCCTTCCCCCCCAGCCCCAATGTCTTATTTCAGGGAAAGAATTCCGTGTCTCCAAATGTGCGGGCTGGTGGGGAATTAGTGTCCGGGGACAGAAATGGGGCATGGTTACACGATAACGAGATTGTGTCAGCTTGGAGTTATGTCTGCGCCTGTCCCGGGGGGCGGTGGGAAGGGATGCTGGGCTGGGAAGACCACGGCTGGAGGCTGCTGCTTCCCTGGGAGTCTGGCTCTGGTGTTCTTGGAGGGATGCACAAGCAGCCAAGTAGGATAAATGCCCTCTGGAAGCAGAGTTTGGGGGGTGTGTGTGAGTTAAAGCCTGCGCGCAGGTGCGGCTCTTGCTGCTGTTTTGCTCCATCCCCGAGCTGCCTGACTGCGAGATGTGCTGAAGGCGATGGTCCGGGGAAGGAAGGGACAGGTTTTCCCTTTTCCTGAGGGGGATTCTGGCAGCCTGGGTGTTGCTGATCTCCCTGGAGCAGGAGAGGAGCAGGTGCCAGCCCGACCTGGAGCTGCTCCACATGACCTGAGGTGATGCAGCGCTGAGCCGAGCTGAGACCCTGCAGGCACCTGCTCAGGAAGGGTTTTTGGGGGTTTGGCTCAGCCCTAACTCCTGGGGAGCAGCTGGAGGAGCCTGGCTGCAGGGATGTGGTGATGCTACAGCTCCAAAGCCTCGTCCGATAAGAAACTTCTTGGTAGAGAGGAGAAAGCATGTCTGCAAAACCGAGCACAGCCCTGCTGGCTTGTTGCACGTTTAGCGCTGCGCATCGGGATGACTGTGGGTGAATTTTGGGGTAGGATGAGTGTGGGAGGCTGTCCCGGGCTGAGCCTGCACCAGAGGGGGAGGCATTGCCTCGGGATCGGTGTCAGCCTGCTGGGATGCACTGGCTGCTCCACAAGCGAGGCTGCTTTTATGTCCAGCCACGGCCTCTGCAGCTGGGCTGTCTGAACACTAATTTGCACCATATTCCAACTGGCTGCTGGGGGGGTTTGGAGCAGCCCCAGACTGCCGGGATCCCTGAGAAAGCATTGCATTTCAGTTTTCCTCCCTGCTCTGCTTTCCCGCTGCCTGACACGCTCTGGGCGTGGGCACCGCCCCTCCCTCCCTTTCCTCTCTCAAATGTGGCCGGGGGTGGTGGAAATGCCGGAGCGGCATCTGGGGATTGTGTTGGGACTTGCACTCCTGGGCTTTGGAAGTGGCAGATGACGGGATTAGCCATGCTGGGGTGACAGGCAGGCTGAGGAACTTCAACCCTGCTGTGTCCTGTGCTGGTGGGAAGGGAAACCAGCCCGTAGGAGCTGCTGCTTTCCCGAGCTGCCTGATCCGTGGATCTGAGGTGACCCGGGTCATAAATCAACCCCCACTCTGTTTCTGGGGGTTCTGATTTAGGCTCTGATTCAGTTTTGATGCACCTCTTTTTTAAAAGAAACAACAAATTATTTTTTAATTCTTGCTGGAAGAAGTGTTTTTCCTGCAGGTTGGGATTTGCTCTGCTTTCCCTCTGGGAGCAGAAGGATCCCAGCAGCTCTGCCCCCCTCTGCAAACACTTGTCAAGACAGTAGTAATGTTACAAGTGGCTCATGCTTACATAGTGTTTATATTGACAGATTGCAATGTTCTGCATAAATGTAACTGATCTGTCCCCTGCACGCAGGCAACAGGAACCCTCAAATGCTCACGGGGGGGAGAGGGAGGGAGGGGAAGCATAGCTTGCCCTAATTTACCAACACACCACTCCTGAGAGCTGCGCTGTGGGGTTTGCAGTGTGGGAAGCGCGATGTATTTTTATTCCCTTTGGCAGGTGCAGAATAGGTGCCCCGCTCTGCTGTAGGATAGAAACCTTGGCGTTCAGGCTGTGGTTTTGTTAAGGGAGGCTTAGAGAAGAGCGGAATGTTGGACTCGAAGGGGTTGTTGAGGAGCTGTGAGCACTCTGGGGTTGGTTCCTGAGCGGGGTGAGAAGTCACGGCGCGAGTTCCCGAGCTCCGTGTGGCGTCAGCTGGAATGCCACCTCCAATAAAGCCAATCCCACGGGTTCTGCCGCCTGTTTTTGCGGCCTGTGGGACTAACCGGGCCGTGGCAGGTCCCGGGTGTGTGTCCCTGTCACTGGAGGGTGGTGTGGGGCCATGCGGCCGCAGCCTGCGCGTTCCTCCGCGGCGTGGCCGGGCCGCGGTGGCTCCGCAGACGCACCCGCCGGGCTCTGGCGTGTGTGAGATGGAGCAGCTGCTTCCCAGCACAACCCAAAGAAACAAAACCTGGCCTCGGCTGGCTGGCGGGGCAGGAATGCAGCGCGCAGGCAAACACAGCTGGAGCGGCCGGAGGCAGCGCCCGGAGAGGGCGGCTTGGCCATCCCGCCCTGAGCGGTTCTGCCTCTTGTTCTGCCTCTTGTTCTGCCTCTTCCACACGGCTCTGCTGGGGTTAAGGTGCTGGGGTTTTCCTTGGAAAACTGGAAAGGGTTTGCCCGGTTTGTGTGGGAGGTTTTTTTTTTTTCCTCTCCCTTGCTTTTTTGGAGCTGGGTGAATTGTCACTGCTGCGAGTCCTGCCTGGCTTCTCGCCCGAAGTTGGCCTCTCTGGGTCAGCTCAAAGCAGTGTTTAACCTCCATTTCTTTGGAAAGGGAACCCCGTGCCCAGAGGCAGCATTTGCTTTGGAGGTGCTTGGAAGTGGCCCTGGATCTGATGATGAGGTGCCACAAGGGTGGTGACAAAGCCAGGAACATTTGGAAAAACAGCTGTGCCAGACCTGCATCTTCATCCCTGGGGAGCAGGATTTGTCCCAAATTGGGCTGGGAAGTACGTGGAAGCTCCTCCTGCCTGCAGAGGATGGAGCAGCATTAACTCAGACAGGAATTTGAATTTTTTTGGCTTAAGTAATGGACTGACCACATTGCTTGACATTTTGGAACCACTGCCTTGTGCCTCAGTTTCCCTCACCTGGGGCAGTTTCTCTCTGAGCTCAGGTTAATGATGAGCATTGCTGCAGCCTCCATGCCCAAATACTGCATTTTTCTTTTTCTCAGAGCCGTAAATGGCACCTTGGAGGGGGGAAGATGGCTCGTTAGGAGATTATGGAGTGGATACCTGGCAAAGCAGGAGGCCAGTGACTTCCTTTAGCCTGACTGGTGATGCAGAACCAGAGACCAGGAATCCACAGGACTCTGGTCTCCTGCTGAAAGGCCTGGTCAATGATTAACTTGATTTCTGGAAGCTGCTGACAACAATAAAAGGGAGTCCAGCCCCACAATCCCAACACAAAAAGCCCCTGAGTGTTTAATAATTAAAGGCCTTGTGCTTTATCGGGGTAATGAGAATTGCCTTAGGGCTTATTCAGTGGCAGGTAATTGAATTAGGCTGTGGGATCGGGAAGGGGGAGGAAGTTAAGTGGAAAGTCTGGAAGACTGCACGGAGAAGCCTCCGTGATGCTGCTCAGTCTGAATCTTTCTGACCCAGAGCAAGTTTTGTCAGATTTTTGCTGTTTTCTTCATGTTTCTGTCTGGTTAATTCACTGTGCTGGCAGACTTGGTGTAGTTGCCTCTTGGAGAATCAGGGAATGGTTTGGGTTGGGAAAGATTTTGTAGTTCCAACCCTGCTGTGGGCAGGGACACCTCCCACTATCCCAGGCTGCTCCAAGCCCCGTCCAACCTGGCCTTGGACACTTCCAGGGATCCAGGGGCAGCCACAGCTGCTCTGGGAATTCCATCCCAGCCCCTCCCCACCCTCACAGGGGAGGATTTCCTCCTAATACCTCCTCTAAACCTGCTCTCTTTCACTTCTAAAACACTCCCACTTATCCTACGTAAAAAGTCCTCCCCAGCTCTCTTGTAGATATTCCTGGCCCAGGGATGCTCCATTCCATTCCCTTCGTTTAAGGACATACTGACAGTGTCGTTATTCCTAATAAATGTTGATATTTAAACATTCTTTAAGATTTTTTTTTTTTAGTGGAAGATCTGAGTCAGAGGAAACTGCTGAACTTAAGATGTCATGGAGGTGGCTGGGCAGCCAGAGGAGGTACTGGACCAGTGGGCATCACTGGGGTTTCCACAGAGTGAGGCGTTTGTGGTCCCGAGCTGCACAGGGGTGGTGGGACATGGAAATCTTGGCTCAGGGGAGCTGAAGATGAGATTTGCCTTCCCTGTCTCCTGTTGCATCCCTGATGCCTTCTGAGAGGGAGTTGGGTTGGAAGGGGATTCTGAAGATGTTAAATTGGAGTGTCCCCACTGGGGGGGAGAGTTTTGAACATCAGAACTCTGGGGTCACCAGAGGTGGGAGGACTTCTGCTGCTGGAAGCTGCATGTAGATGCTCTCTGCTCCAGTTACATGGAATAACGTGGCCCCTTCAGGGCTTGGGTCCTGTGGCCACCTGAGTTCTGCAGAAGAGAAAGGGGTCAGCTCTTTCCCCCGGTGTTTGAGGAGAGGACTTGATGCGTTAGAAGTGTCTTGATCTGCTCTCTCTCCATTTCTGACCCTGTGGCTCCAGCTGCCTCCTGAGAGACCCCTCTGGGGTGGGATGGCTCTGAGTTCATGCTGAAACCTTTTGTTGGACACAAACTTCCCAAGTTCCCAACTTCCAGGGGCAATCCAAGAAGTCTCCTGGACCTGGTTTTCCTACCCGAAACCTGCTGAGCCCCTGGCTCCCCTCCACACTGACACAGCCCCTTCTCTCTGCAGCCAAAAAAGCTCTCTCGTGCCTTGTGGTGTGTTCATACAACTGGTTCCTCGGTCTGAGGAGCCTTCGAGCACGGGACCTGTTGTTTGCACTCTTAAATGGTCTTAGGGGGCCACAGCTCCTCCTGCAGAACATGGCTGCAGGTCCTGGACCAACGTGAGCCGGGTAGGATCTGTTTTCCTGACTTTTTCCAGCGCTCAGGAGTGAGCTCAGGTCAAGTTGAGAGGACCCAGAAATGATTAGGATGATTATTACGGAAAGGGTTAACCCTTTAGGAACTTTTTTTGACGTCAAGAGACAAATTTTTTTTTCATCTTCTCCTGTTTCTAACTGTGCTTTTTAAGGTTCCTTCAGATGGTGGCTGTAAGTGCTAATGAGCCTTATCTCTCCAGATACTGTCATAAAACACACTTATGAAGTTTATCAGCTCAGCAAGCTTTACATTTTATTGTAACGTGTGTTTGCACTTCCCTAAGTGGAACAGGGAGTATTTTGCCTCCATGGATAAACACAGCAGTTACAGGGTTTGCTGGAGCTGATAGAAAAATCTATCCTGATTTTTGTTTTGTTTTTTTTTTTTCTTCTTTTTCCCCCCTCAGCTCTTGCTGGGAACTCTTGTTTCGGACGGATCAGGCAGCTCCTGCATGTCCTCTGTAGTCTTCCAGTCTGGTGTGATCATAAATGATTCTTCTCTGAAGTGTGGGGAGCATTTTGTTAATTCAGTTGCTGAAGGGTTTTAGGGGAAGGGAAAATGATGGGTTAAAAACAATTGAACTCTTTTTTTTTTTTTTTGGGAAGAACACAGAGGAAAGCATCTTTTCTCTCCATCGGCCACAGAACATGCAAACTCAGCAGTGTCTGACAGTAACGCCGAGTCTGTGCTGGCTTGGGATGCAGCATGGAATACCCAGTTCCTGTTGATTCCCAACAAGCTGGATGGGAGTTGGCAGGAATTTTGTCAGCAGATTCATTTGGCCTGGCTGATTAGAATAGCGTTAATTGGGCAGCCAGGTGGTCATGGAGTTTGGGGTGAAACTTGCTCTGATTTCTGCATTTGCCACACACCAGATGGAGGAGTTTCCCAATTGAAGCAAAACTTCCCTTTCCTGGAAAAACTTCTTGGAGTCTTCCAGAGAGTGAAGCAGCAAAACTGTCCATGGAGCAGAGCAGTGTAGCATCATTTTTGTGATGTGGAGCCAACACATGATTTCCCCTAGACATGAATGAAGCACTGAAAGAAGCCCACAGAGATATCTGAGCTTAGCTTAAAACCCTGCCTGGTGGTCCTGGCCGGGGCAATCCTGGGAGGAAGGGGCAGGAGTTTAACCAGAGCCTTGATGTGCTGTTGAAATTCTCGGAATTTCTGTGGAGCAGCCTCCCAGCACAAGGAGGGTCAAGGCACTGTTGTTTTCAAGGCCCAGATCCTTTTGGAAGAGGTCAATTGATCAGCAATGAAAGGATACTCAAGAACGAGCTTATTTGGAAGTACATGGGGGTGTGTTGAGTCTGACCCCTGGGTGGTGCACGGGAGGTGACAAAGATGAATTGTTCTGGAGCACAGAGCCCACCTCTTGACACTGGGATTTCTGCTTCTGGATCTTCAGCACCTCTTCGCTCTGGCCATGGAGGCACCTTAGAACCTCTTGCAATATTTGAAGGGGCTCCAGGAGAGCTGGAGAGAGGCTTTAACAAGGGCCTGGAGGGACAGGACAAGGGGAATGGCTTCCCACTGCCAAAGAGCAGGATAAAATGGGATATTGGGAAGAAATCCTTCACTGTGAGGGTGGGGAGGCCCTGCACAGGTGCCCAGAGAAGCTGTGGCTGCCCCTGGATCCCTGGAAGTGTCCAAGGCGAGGTTGGATGGGGCTTGGAGCACCCTGGGGCAGTGGAAGGTGTCCCTGCCCATGGCATGGGGTTCTTCTCATGACTTGCCGGGGTTTTTGTAGCCTTCCCTCACCTGATCCTAAAAGGAGCAGCTCAGAGGCATCGCTGTGCCCTGCTCCTCGTGGTTTTCCTGCAGCTAATTCCTGGTGTAAACCTCAGTGGGAACCCGTTGTCAACCCCTGCTGAGTTGGGGGCATTGTTTGTTCACCGTTTAAATATCCTCGTTGTCACCTCCTTTTGCGGATTGATTATGTTTTTTTTTTAAAGATCGATGATCTGATGTTTGGTGTTGCAACAAAACAAAGCCAGGCAGCCCTGGGGGTTCAACTGCACTTTTTTTTTTTTTAGAGATTGCAGCTGAAGATTTTAGGTGAAGGTGGCTCTCTCCAGAGGACCCCGTGGGGCTTTCCAGCTCTGTTTTAAGATCACTGTCAGCAAACACCTCGCTCCCCAAAGTGTCCAAGGTGTGATGTTTAATTTTCTGGATGTTGGATGGTTCTCCTTGGCTGTGGCTGAAGCTGAGCTTGGGGTGGCTTCATTTTGTGCTGGTGGCCAATGCAATGCCACACTTGGGATCCGTGGGAGATCCCAGGCAGCTGACTGCTCTCGGGGTGAGATTTTTGGAGTGGATTTCCCGTGCGGGGCCTTGAGGAAGGGTCGCTGTGTTGTTTGCAGGAGCTCTGCCAGACTCCCAGAGGGGAAACCAATTTGTTTCCCTCCACATCTTGCTTTGGGTTCAGTGTCTCCTGATTCTCATGGAAAACCAGTCAGTCGTGTCTCCCATGGGCACAGAACCTCTCCTAAGGCAGGGGGGTGAGAGCTCATCAGACAAAGCCTTGAAAATTACTCAGATAATCCAAGAAAATGTGTTTGCACTCGAGTTTAACAGAAAGGCCCCACAGTATTTTGGTGTTTCTCAGCTTCTCTGCATCCTGCTCAGTGGTATGAGGTATCCCAGCCCATCCTGGTGGGGTTGGGAGCCTGCTCAGTGATTGCTCTTGGGATGAGCGTCCACCTTGGACTGGATCCACTGGTGTTGGCTGCAGGGCCTCTCCCAGGGCAATCCATGACTTCAGGGACCTTTCCCAGCTCAGGAACACGGAGTTCAGCTGCTCTCCAGTGCTGCCCATCTCCTCTGACAGGAAACCCAATCCTGCAGCCCAAACCCCTCTGGGGACAGTTCACCAGAACTGATACTCGATTTAAAAGACCTGACTTGTTTGGCTTAATCTTGACAAAATTCTTTTCTAGCCCTAATCCTCTCCCAGTGTAAGGTGAGATCGTGAAATACCTGGCAAATTTAGAGCTCAGCTCTCTCTCTCTCTGCATCTCTGGGCCTCTCTGCAATCAAAGGTGAGGGGGGTAGGGGCGTTTTCAGCCTGCCAAAGATAAATCTCCTGCTGGGAGCAAGCAGGGAGCTCTTTCCCAGTCTGTGGTTAACAAGTTGATCTGACAGGCCAGAGGTGAAGCAGCCACTTGAGCTGAATTACAGGCTCTGACCAAAGATCCAACACTTCCTCTGGCTCATTAGCACAGCTGTGTTGCATCCCTGGGGACTATTTCTATCTTCTGGCTTGTCCCATGTTGACTCTGGAAATCCGGAGGCTTAGCATGAGTTTGGAGAGAGGGCTGGAGCTGAAGAGCTGCCCTTGGGAGGGTGTGAGCGGCACTGAGGAAGGCTTTGAGCAGCCCCTGTGGTCAGTGTTACGAGCTGTGATGTCCATACTGGTTTGTGGAGCTGAGGAAAACGGGTTTGCAGGCAGAGTCCTGCCTCCCTGCAAGGTGCAGGACGGATGTTGGGCTGAAGGGATGCTGCTTGGAGGGGAGTGGGACCAGCTGTAATCCTGCACTTGCAGGATCAACAGCTCTTCTGAGCTCGCAGAGGGATCAGCAACCCTGAATCGATGTTGTGGTGATGCCATAAAAGTAACCGCGGTGTCTGTGGGGATTTTGTGTTCCCTGTGCACGGACCAGGCTCAGCAGGGCTGTCCCAGACACGCAGGGTGGGAGGCACCAGGGCACCCTCCCTCAGCGCCGCATCCCTGGGGCTGCTGGAGGCTCACGGAAAATCTGAGACTGGCGCTGGGAGGGGGAGCTGAGCTGAGAGCTGGGCCTTGGCTGACTCGTGGGGACAAAAACGCCTCAGTTTGGGGCTGCACGGGCTCGGTGACCCCATTACACCATGGCTCTGGGTGTTTTTTGCCAGGGGCTGGATGTTCCCCCTCACAGACTGGGGCAGAGGAGTGGGGGGTGACTCCCTCTGCTTCCAGAAGCTCCAGAGAGCCGGAATGAGGTGAGCTGCTCGCAGGGATGCTCTGCTGCTGTTGGACACAGCAAGGGCAGAGGCAGGGATGGGTCAGTGGCCTTGTCCAAACAGCTGCTCCTCCCTGCCTGCGTGGGGCTGTTTACTCTGCTCCCAGAGCTCTCTGGAGGCTCCTTCCGAGTGCTGGTGGCTGAAGTGGCTCTAAAGCTGGTGTCTGAGCTGTCTGGATGTGTTCAGCTTCACCCAGCTGTGGCTGAAGGGAGCAGAGATCGCTCAGGCTCTGTGTGGCTTTGGGTGCTTCGGCTGTGACACAGGGCTGTCCTCACAGTGAGCAGGCTCTGAGCCGGGTCAGGGATTTGGTGCACATCCTTTGGCTCCTCTCAGAGCCCCAAAGGGCTGTTGGACTATGGATTATACCTGAAAATGCCCTCAGTTTGTGCCTGACAAAGCAGAGCCCACTGGGTTGGTGTTTCTCCTCCTGTTGCAGCAATGAGGGGGATCCAAAGACAAATTTATAGGAATCCTCCTGCTGCCTTGGTGAGCTCTGAAGTGTTGAAAAGCAGGAAACACCGAGCTTCAGCCCACGAGGTCTGGCTGCAAAACAAGATGAGTGGTGCAGGCTTCACTTTCGGGGTGCAGCGTTGCACCTGCTCTCCTTTTCCAGAGCCTGGCTGGGAGATGCGTGGCTGGATTTGCAGGGCAGCTGCTGCCCTTGCTTCAAGCACCAGCCACACGTTGCTCTTGCTCCTGTCAGCTGCCCGAGCTCCTCTGTTTGTGTGTCTAAAACTTGAAGGCTGGGAGAAGGAAGAAACCTGACCAGTGCAATGGAAACCTTCAATTCCCTGCGGTCCCAGGAGGAGAAGAGCAGCTCCAGGCTGGAGCTAGGAATGAACTCCGTTTGTACACCGCCTCGCCTCTCCAGGAGGAGCAGCAGCCAGGAAAAATATCAACAGTTCCATTAAAAAGTCTGCTGGTTTGCTAAAGTAGTGGAATAAACATACCTGTAGGTAAAACAGCCCGAACCGCACAGGAAACATTAACGGGAGCGAACACACGCAGCCTCGCGGCCTCTCCCTGTGGATCTCCCCGATAAAAAACACTGCGTCCATGGCGATGGGGACATCAAACAGCAGCTGGGGGGATTATTCTTAGCTGGGGAAGAACTGGCTTGCGTGAAACAGGGGCTTGGTGGTTTCCTAGAAAGGCAAAACCTAGGCTGAGCCTGCCCTGTGTTGCTGCCTGGTTAGGGGCGGGGGGCTGGAGTGAAAATTGAGGCAGGATGTGGTTTGGGGTGGTTGGTAGCCCTCTGTTTGATTTTTTTTTATTGCCCCTTCTAGCTTTCTGATCCCTGTTTCTGTGGGAATTGTGTGAGGCTGACCTGCTTTTGCGCTAACCAGTGGAAAAGCTGGGATGAAAACCAGTGGGAAGTGGGAAACACCCTGGGAGCTTGCAGAAGAGTGGGGTGGGTGTGGTAGCACTAAATGGGGGATTCAACCACCCGCAGCCATCAGTGTGGGGTGGAGTTGGCCCCTTCCCACCTGCACAGACCCCAGATCCATCCTCCAACCCCTTTGGGACAGGGGGAACGGAGGGAGACCTGTATTTCGTGTTTCAGTGAGGGGACGTGAGCCTCGAGCGTGGCTTGAGTGGGAGATGCTGCCAGCACTTCTTGGAGCGGTGAGCTGCCCATAAAACCCAACTTCCCCTTGGCCATGCCCAGCAAATATGGTCTGCCCAGAAAATCCATGTGGAAAATGCCTTTGGTTGCAACCAGATGGCACCTGTCAAGCACAAGGAGACGTTTCTATTAGTGCTCTTATTGGAGTGTTTTGGATCCCTCCCAGGCCAGAGCTGTCCTCCCCGAGGCAGATTGATGGGATTATTGCATGCTAGAGACAGTCCCTGTGCTCCCAGGCCTCATCTGCACAGCCACTTAGCACAACTAATCTGAACTGACTTTTAAAGTGGATTAGTTCAATTGCTCTTAACTAGCCCTGGTGGAAACGCTCTCCTTGGGGATTAAAGATCCTTAATTCACTTTAGCGGACTTGATTTCAATGCAAAGCGGGCTAAACTGAATTAAGGGCACTTCAGAGCCTTGTTTGGAGGAGGCACTCCAAAACTGATGTGGTTTAACCACCCCACTTTGCATTCCTGGGCTCGATTCCTTCCAGTTGAGCGTTGCTGGAGTGTCCCCTTACCGGTGACTAATACAGGCAGCCTCTCAGATAGAGAGCTGCAAACACTTTACCTCAGCCCATGTGTGAACCAGCTCCTCTGAACACCTCCTGCATCTGCTGAGACACTGCTTAAAATCGGTGCTTTGGAGGTGTTTACTTTCCTTTAATTTGTTTTTTAACTTTTATTTTCTTTTCCTGATGTTGCCTGTTTGTTTTTTCCCCTTTAACTCTTCAAACCAAGCTCTTTGCTTCTTTCACTTAAAAATGCGGGGCAGTGAGTCACACATCAGCTTTTTCCCTGCTGTCCTGAAGTCTCTGGATGAACTGGGAATACTTGACCGACAGCACACTCCTCCTTCAGCTGAGGAGTTTCTCTCCAGTCGAGGGTGAGCTGTGGTTGTGAAAGACTTTTTGGCCTCTGTTTTCCTGAAGTTTGAGTGAAAAACAGTCATTCCATGTGGTGCCCTGGATAATTCTTGCTTTGGAAGGAGCTGGGTGGGACAGGGCTTTTCCTCTGCACTTGAAGTGTTGGATGATGTGGGTGTGGAGGAGACGAGGGGAATCCTGCCAGTGCCAGGGAAGATCCCTGAGGGGAAAAATGATCATGACTTTTTTTTTTTCCTTTGCGCTGATCCTAAACATTTTGACTACGAAAGAGACAAGAGGTAGCACTGGCCCCCTCTGTAGATGGGGCTCTTCACCCTTGCCCTCATCCCTACACCCCATCACCTAATCTAATCCCATCCTGACCCCTTGCCCTTCCCACGAGACCCCTGCTTTGCATCCAGATTTAATCCCTGAGGAGCCACTTCCAGCAGATTGTGGAGGGAATGGCTGCCTGGCACAGCTTTGCCACCTTTCCTGGGGATGTTGGCCGAGGAGAGGAAGGGTTAAACGCAGTGACCGAGGTGAGTGCCAGCACTGCTCTGGGTAAGGCTTCTCCGGCGTGCCAGAGTGAGGTTTATTTTACTAATAGCCCTGTGTAACTTCACCCTCCCCTCCTGCTTAGGATTTTTCAGCTCCTCTCCTTAGTTCAGCATCACTTCAGACCTGGGGGAGCAGTTTGGGTGGCCACAGCAGCAGCTGGCAGCCGTGGAAGGATTTTTTTTTTGGGGGTGTGGGTGGGAAACAAACCCTGAGTTTCTTTAGGTTGGGTTTTTCACGGCTCTCCTGAAGAGTCCCCGCAAGGCTGCGGAGACGGGAACAGACACCGCACACAGGCAGGACATGGATGCTGCTGCGGCCCTGATGTGCTGGGGCTGTGAGACCTCTCTGTGCTGCAGCTCAGAAATCTCTCAAAGGCCCCTCTGTGCTGCCCTGCAAAGGCTGTGTCTCGCTTACGGCTCTGCCTGAACCCTAAGACGATTTAATCTCCTTTTCTTGCCACCAAGGAACTCCTCCTTCCCTCTCCACAGCAGCCCAAGGACATCACCAAGCTGCTCCTCAGTCCCTGGTGGGCTTCAGGCTTGGCTGGGAGCTTGGCACAAACAGTGACAGTGTGGCTGCTGGGGTTCTGCGCTAAATCTGGTTTCTCTGGTGGAGTTTTCTGGGACAGTGATGGAAATCGGTGGCCAGATTTGGGGAGGTTTTTTCTTATTCTTATCATGGAATGGGTTGGGTTGGCAGGAGCCTTGAAGATCATCCCATTCCACCCCCTGCCATGGGCAGGGACCCCTTCCACTGTCCCAGGCTGCTCCAAGCCCTGTCCAGCCTGGCCTTGGACATTTCCAGGGATCCAGGGGCAGCCACAGCTTCTCTGGGCACCCTGTGCCAAGGCCTCCCCACCCTCACATGGAAGAATTTCTTTCTAACATCTAACCTAAATCTCTATTCTTGCTCAAAGAGTACCCTCAGAAAGAAAAACCTTTTTTAATTTTAATTTTTAGTGACCTGAGCCAAGAGCTCTGTCTCCCGAGGTTTTGGTGGCAATGCCTGGTGAGCTTAGCACCATGAGGTGCTGGTGTTTTCTTTAGGACACGAGGCCGTTAATTTCATCTTTAGCATCTCTAAGACTTTTTTGGGGACAGTTGCTCTGGGAAGTACTGAAAACAAAGACTACTGAGAACACATCAGTTTTGTGTAAGTGTCCAACTTGTAATTTCACTCCTGAGAAGACACCAAGGTGTTGCTGGGAACTCTTTCACCTCGGGTCAGGGTTTTATTTGGGAATTACGCTGTCTTCCAATCTCAGGATCTATAAAGAGGTGCATCAATACATCCTGCAAAACTTCTCCTCTCTTAGGAGGGAACCCCCATCCCTGGAAGTGTTCAATGGGTTGGACAGGGCTTGGAGCAGCCTGGGACAGTGGAAGGTGTCCCTGCCCATGGCAGTGGGTGGGACTGGATGAGCTTTAAGGTCTCTTCCAACCCAAACCATTCCATGATTCTCTGCCTGTTCTAGGATAGTTTTTTGAAGGCCTTTTTGAGGTCAGGCGGGTGAAGTTTGAGTTTGTGACCATCATCTAAAGAGGGAGTCCAACAAGCTGCCTTTGAGGTGGGAATTGCCCACATCCGAGAGCAGCCCAGTGGAGCTGTCCATCCCTTGTGGCTTCCTGGGGGGATTGTAGAGCTCCAGAGCTGCTCTTGTGAGGAGTCAGGAGTGCTGGAAACCCACATGCGAGACCTGGGAGCTGTATTTTAGACCCACATTAAATGATTTCGCTTGTGGTGCCACTTCTTCCATCGTGTCTTGCTGTGACTGTTGGGTGGGGGGTGTAAAAGATCTGCTGGAGTGGCCCTAAAAATGGTGTTTTGGTAGGCAGAAGATACCTGGCAACACCTAAACTGATTTTTTTCCTCCCGTAAACCTTCAATCTGAGGGATCTTGACCCGTGCCATTTGTGGGATTGGTGAGATTTTCCTTATTTTCTGTGCAAGTTGCCCCCTTCTTTCTACTCCCGCAGCTTTTCCACAGGGGTGGAAACTCTCTGCTGTAGGAGAGTCTCAACTTCCACCCACAAAAATGAACTAATCCATGTCAAAATTGGGAGCAGTGGATCGAGCGAGATGCTGGTGTATGGATTTTATGGCTTTTTGTGGCTTCAGGTTGGGAAGAACAAACCTAGGAAGGTTTGGAGAACCTAAGAACTTCTTGAGATCTTGGATCGAGTGGTGGTTGGGTGGAGGAGCTGAACAGAATTAAATCTGGAGTAGGATCACAGCTGCTGCTAAGCCCTGACCCTGTGACTTTGAGGACCCAAAGGAGAAATTTCTTTGCAGGCCAAGCTCTTGTCCAGTTTGATGAGGCCACCGTCTTCCCCAGTAGTTCCAAACAGAAAGATGATGTTCTTGAAATCACTGAAAACTCTTAAAATCACTCAAAATCTCTGCTGTGGGATTTATATGCATCCTGCTTAATGGGTTCACACTGGAACACTTCTTGATCTCTTACTGCCCTGTTTTCAGCAGCCTCTGGACAACCTGAGGGCCGTTGCATTTAGGTGCCAGGATAATTTGGTAAGGATTTGTCCTTTTTAATGGTTTCTTTCCCACCTCACTCTTTAAAGCTGCTCTAATTCCATGTTGCCCTAATTGTGATATGCAAACTTTAAAAGGAAAATCGCAGCCAATGTATTTTAAGATCCTTTTGGGCAAGCAGCCCCCTACTTAACGTGATAAATTTGGACAGCTTTTCTCACTAAGGAAAATAAAAAGCTTTCCAAATCAAGAAAATTATGTAAGCAAATCCGATGAGTGTGCTCTAAAATTAAACCTGCCTTGCAAGCTTTAGGACCTTTAGTGTGGAACCAGTGCTGGGCTTTTTAGGGTTTTTTTTGGTTGGGGTTTTGGGGATTTTTTTTTTGGAAGCTGTAAAACCTTGCTGGGGAATGTCCAGTGGTGTCCTGACTTTCTCTCTGATCCACCCGTCCATTTATTATGACCAAATGTGGAGGAACATAGAATTATCAGGGACCATCCTTGCCCAGGACCCACTTCCCATCATTCTAAATGAGCCACCATAGGTATTGGCCCAGAAATTTTATGGAAGCACTGGTTGACTTGTCCTGTTCCTTCATGGATCTCCTGCCATGCAGTATCCAAAGGCATGACTCTGTAGAATTCCAGTATGGTTTGGATTGGAAGGGACCTCAAAGCCCATCTCATTCCACCCCCCTGCCATGGGCAGGGACACCTTCCACTATCCCAGGTTGCTCCAAGCCCTGTCCAGCCTGGCCTTGGACACTTCCAGGGTTGGGGAATCCACAACCTCTCTGGGAACTGCAGCGCAGTTGTAGCTCGGTGTGGATTTTCTGTGCTGGAACAGAGTTGTGGTGTCTCATCATCTGTGACCCAGATTGTCTGGTGGGAGCTTCCTATACCTGGAGGTATCAAACTGCAGTGGACACTCTACAAATGATAATTATTCCAGGATGAAAGTGGGATAGATATGGTCACTTTTCCATAAATCCCTGTGGCCTCATTCCATGTGCATTGGGAAATTCCCTTTTCTTGCTGCTGTCTTCATCCTCCCTCCCACTGTACCACCTAAACTCTCCTCCACTTTGTCCGAGGTGTGCTTTTCTGTGGCACGTGGCCAAAGTTGCTTTGGAGACCTTCACTCCCTTGCTGCAAACTTGGAAGAGCTCAGCATTTTCTCCAGGGATAGCAGTCAAAGTCTTCCTCCTGAGGGAAGGAGGGGTGCAGGCACTGATGTCCTCTCGGGTGACCAGTTACAGGATCCAGGAGAACTGCAGGAAGCTGTTGAGGAATTCCGGTTGGATCTCAGGGAAAGGTTCTTCCCCCAGAGGGTTCTGGGCACTACCCAGGCTCCCCAGGGAATGGTTACATTCCCAAGGCTGCCAGAACTCCAGGAGCGTTTGGACAACGGGATGCACCCAGGGATGCCCAGGGTGGGATTGTTGGGGTGTCTGTGCAGGGTCAGAGTTGGACTGGATGATCCCTGTGAGTCCCTTCCCACTCTGACCTTTAGGTGATTTGAGCATCTCCATGAGGTTTCCCTGTTGGGGCTGTGGTGCCAATGCCCTCCCAGTTTGGAATGGGAGGAAGACAGACCCTCACCTCTGCATGAAGTTGGGTTCTCCGGCCAGAGCAGGAATTAATTGACCTTCTTGGCATTTGTTCTGAGGCATCTTTGGGCTGTTGATAGCCTGGGGTGACCTTTAGGGGTTCATGGCACCTTTCCTGGCCAAAGCCCAATGTAAACATCTGTAAAACCTCATCTTTTCTCTCTGTAGAACCTCACATTGTGCTCTTAGTTCTTGCTGCCCCCACCAGCTGTGTCAGCTCGGCCTCCCAAGGTGTTTCCATGCGGGGAAAATCTCCCCTGATCCTGTTTTACTCCTTTATCTGCAGCCTGGGGACAGGTTTCCAGCAAACACACGGAGCAGTTGTTAGCGTTGCTATCCTTTCCCACTCATGTTCTTGGCCCTTGGTCCTCCCAGGCTTGTGCAGCCAGGAGACACTGAAATCCCGACTGTGCACAGGAACAGAGGATGGATAAACATCTTAATCTCACGGATCCCTCAATCTAAATGTTTTCTGGGGCCCTCCTTTGGGCAGGATTAGCCGGGAACGGTGTCCCAAAGGTCATAGCCTTGCTCTGACTCGTGCCGCCGCTCAGGATGCTGAACGTGTGTGAAAGCCTCAGCAAAAGGCCTGAGATGCCATCACTGTTCTCCGAGGCTCCAGGGAGCATCTGCGTGTCCTCTTGGGCTTTGGACTTTGGTCTTGGAGCTCTGCCTGCCCCTGTTAGCCATTGTGATAGCGTTGCCTGGAGCGCCCAAATGTGACATGTAGCAACTGGCATTTTGGCTACACTTAAGTGTAAGATTTTTCCAGTGTAGGTTTATATCTGGTTTGTTTTTTTTTTTTCTTCCCCCCCTCTCGCTCAAGTGTGTGCACATTACTGTTATGATTTATTTTCAGGCTCCAACTTGGGTTTTATCACTTGAAATGCTTTGGAAACTTGGAGGGCTTTTTTTTTTTTAATTAGTGGCAAGGCCCTCTTTACCTCGGAGGAAAATTCCAGGGTGAAGAATGTTTTTGGTTTGCAAAGAAATTAGCATAGAAAATTTTTCCTCTTATCTTTGTGTTCTTCGGGCATTACTTTCCTCCTCGAAGCTGTCATTTGTTTTGCTGAAGTTCACTTTGCTTCTTGACAGCTCTAGAATGGACCAGGGTTTGTTACTGGAATGTCAGAGCCCTCAACGTGGATATCCTTCAGCAGAAAGTTGGGTGGAAAGTCACGATCCGGGGAAAACAGCCTTGAATTCTTGCTTAAAACGGCACAGGATGGAAGAAATTAATACAAAGAGTATTTTTGGTGATAAATAGCAATATTTTTGTGCTAGGATGAGTTGTTCTTGCTCCCTTCATCCTGAGGCCTTTAACAACAAAGTGAACGTCTCCCAGTCGTTCCCTCCCTGTGAAACATGTCTCCGTGATTTTGGTCTCAGTGTTTTTCGTCGCTCCAGCTGCCTGTGAGCGATACGTTGTTGGGGGACTCTCAACCGCTGCTATTTTGAGGCTGGAGAGGGGTAAACTGGAGGGATTCCTTTCTCCACCACCAGGAAAACAAACGGCACCCTGGGGATTGTGGTGGAGCGGGAGCTGGCAAAGCCGGCGAGCTCCTGCCGCTCTTGTTCCCGCGGCTCAGGCCACGGCATCGCTCACGGCGTTTCGAGGAAGTGAGGTGTGAGAGCTGCGGGTTGGTGTCCCTGGGGACGCGGGGCAGGGGGTGCTGGATCCTCCCCAACCCCAGGGAGGGCTGGGGGGAGGTTTGGCAGGCGGCTCTCGCAGGGATGAGCCACCCAAGGCTGGGGGTGGGACAGGGCTCTTGACGCGGGGCCAACGGGAAAGTCTCGGGCTCAGAGAGAGGGGCTGGGGAATGTGATCCCGGCTCCCAGGGAAGGACGTGGCCAAGTTTTGTCACAGAGCTCTTGGGTTTCAGCTGCTGCTTCAGCAACGTGGTCGTGCAGGATTTGCTTAAAAAGCTGGCAATTCTGGTTCAGTTTTTCCTAGAAATCAAAGGGAGAGCTCACCCTGGGGTGTTTAAACTCCAAACTTCCTTGAATCTCCTGAATTTCTCTTCAATTTGCATCCATACCCTTCCTTTTAAATGTGTTTTGCCAGAGGATTCAAGGAAAAAAAAAAAAAAGACTCAGGCTAATTTGGAATGCAAGCAGGGCTCAGCCAGATTTTGACTTCTTTTGCCCTGAATTGTCTTCATGTATTGAGTGGGCAGCTCTGGTCCTGCTTATCCTCCCTGCTGGGAAGATTTATTCACAGGCAAGTTTTTCTTTAATTTTTTTTAAATTGGAAATTCGAGCCTACTCTTGCTTCAGTATTCATATTTTTTTGAGATTTTTACTCTATAGCGGATCACCTTTGTGACACTTGGAAATTCATTTAGCTCCTCCTGGGTTTATTTTTTTAATATTTTTTCTTTTAGCTTATTAACTCTAATTCTGATAGGCTCCGTGTAGCTGTGCCCTGTATTCTCCTGGGAATAATGACTCAGTCTCCAGATCCGCAGAAATAGGTGGGATGTGGGATTTGTACAGCTAAGCCCATGTGCATTTTGGAGACAGATGGAAACTCCATTTCAGGCTGGGGCTGCTCTGGTTGTGATTAGCTCTAATGAGCATCTGTTGATGGAGTGGTTCAAGAGGGGTTCTCAGTGTTCTTTATCCCTGCTCGTGTTGGGCTATCAAGAGCTAAATTGAAAAGGGAGGGTTCAGGTTGTTTGTGAAGACTTCCAGCAAAGCTGTCTTGCTCATGGAATATGCCCGACGTGGGGGTTTATTTTTATTTTTAATTTTTATTTCTCTTGCTGTCGTGCTTCCCTATCGGACAAATTCCGCCTGCACTGTCAAAAATATTCACTTTTTTATTTATTCACGCCCCAGGATTTCCCTGGTGTGTCTGTACCCCCAGGTAGAGGCTGGACTTCCCTGGAATTTGCTTGTCCCTCATAGTGCTGGACACAATTCCTGGCAAATCCATGCAAAACTGAGCGTAGCCACCGAAGTGCATCTGCAAGTGAATCCGGCTGTAATTTGTGATTCCATGCCAGCACCTCAGGTATCTGGAGACACCTTTCACTGCACAATTACTGCTAATTAGGAGTTCCCAGTTTAATTTGGGAAGCTCCAGAGGAGAACTGTGGGAGTTTCCTCAGTCATCCCCTCGGTGCCTGAGCCCTGCCATGGAATTCTGTCCCGCAATTCCGTGTGAGGTTTGTTCTGCAATTCCTCACCTCTTCCAGTGAACGGGCAATTACTGAATATTTCTTTACTGTTCTCATCAACTGCCTGGCCCCAGGGCTGATTTAGAACACATTATCCATGTTCTGTATTCCATGGAAAACACATTTGGGTCCTCGTGGATGTTTTTAAGGTGCTGTCTGAGACACGGAGAACTCAGAGAAGGCTGTCAAGAGTCCACTTACCTCCAGCATCCCTCCTGATGCTGAAAATCAGCTTTCTTTTCATTACTTTGGAGAACTTGGAATTGTTGTAGGTCATCCCATATTTAGCTGTCACACCGGGGAAACCCAAAGCCTGGAAAATGAGGAATACCGATGACATGGGAACAACTGTGAATGCTCTTTCCCTGAATTTGCCTTTTATTGTGGCACTACGAGCATGAGCTTTAATTCTCAAGAATGAGTTGGCTCCTCCCGTTGCCCCACTGCCTCCTTTCCCTTTAGTTGTCCTGAGGGAATGAAGACAAGATGGGAACGTGGAAAAGGATTCTGCTCCCTTGCAGAATATGGCCATTTCCCCATTTTTTAAAATAGAATTGGATTTCATACACACAATTATGCTGCTGTTTCCTGGCCCTTGAGCGGCTCAAACACAGGTAATTTTTATGTAATGGTTTCATTCCTTTTGCTTCTTCCACTCCTACTTCCCAAAGGAATTCACAAGGAATAATTTAGACACCAAACCTTCAAATGGCTTCATCTCTTTCACAGAATGGGTTCTGTGGCACTCCAGATTTCAGAGGAATTTAGGGATGTAGGTAATGATTTCAAATGAGATGTCAGCTAAATGCCTTTGAATCTTTGAAAAGCTGATTCTCCAGGCCTGGACTGGGAATGGATCCTGTATTTTCAATACAAGCTGTTTGTGTTATGGGGCAGAACATCCTCTTGGGTCAGCGCTCTGTGCTGAGTGCAGAAATTGCCCCAGTTGGCTTTGGCTCTTTCCAGTTGGCTTTTCCCAAATGTGTTGATTATCGGGATCTCTCTCAGCTGGGACTTCTGGCCTCGCTGTAGTTTCTCACAGATGAAACCTAACGCCCTCCGTTCTGCTGAAACTCAACAGTCTTTTTAAAGGAAAAGATTCAAACGCTGTACTGGAGATTTTTTGGAGAATAGACCCCCCCCCAAGCCCCCATTTATGAGGTCTAAAGAGTAAAACTGTTAAGACAGAGGGAAATCATAGAATCACACAATGGTTTGGATTGGAAGGGACCATAAAATCATCTCGTTCCACCTCCCCTGCCATGGGCAGGGACAACTCCCTCTATCCCAGGCTGATCCAAGCCCCATCCAGCCTGGCCTCGGACACTTCCAGGGATCCCGGGGCAGCCACAGCTTCTCTGGGAAACCTGTGCCAGGGCCTTCCCACCCTCCCAGCCAGGAATTCCTTCCCAATATCCCATCCATCGCTGCCCTCTGGCAGTGGGAAGCCATTCCCTGTGTCCTGTCCCTCCATCCCTTGTCCCCAGTCCCTCTGCAGCTCTCCTGGAGGGCTCCCATTAGGTATTAGAAACATTTTCCCTTTTCCTCAAGTTCTTTGGGACTTGGAGGTCCCCAGTGTGGGATATTGAAAGGACACAGCGTTGGACCATGGCAGCTTTACTGATCCCTCAGTGCTGTTCAGCAGGTGAAGATACAACATCATTTTTCTGGGTAACTCATGATTTAGGGACGGCCTTTCTGCTCTGCTGCTTTTCTGAGCTTTCAATGGGTCTTTCAGAAAATGGGAACTTGCACGGATTGTTTGAAGGTGTTTTGGGGTAGCTCTAAACCAGTGGACCCTCTTCCCATGGCAGTTTTTCCTCAAGATACTTCCTAGCATGTTTTCTTGCAGTTTTTAATTGGAATTGAAAATGTTCCTCCCTTTGAGGCACCAGGGAAGAGGGATGCAGGGATTGGCAGATGGATAACACAGTGTAGCTCTGCTTTTGTTGGGACTTCCTTCTCAAACACGACCAGCTTGAAAATCAAATGGTTTCTTTACCTGCTCTGCTGTTCCTGAGGTCACCTTTTTTTAGGCAGCGGTTGTAACTCGAGGCTCGCTCTGAGCTGGTTCTTGGAACTGAAGCGAAACAGTCCCAGTTTGATGAAGGATGAGTCTCATGGAGCTGGGGAGCAGCTCTCAGCTCGATGAATATGGATGCAGCTGTGGCATCCCACAGCTCCACATCCAGCCCTAAAGCCAGGCTCTGTCCCCCCCCCAAAAGTAACCCGAAATCTCCCAAAACACCGCGAGGAACAGCTGCCACATTCAGTGAGGATTGGGCTGGCACGGCACACAGTGACATAATATGTCTTTGCCCTCTGTAATCTTTTACCCCTTCCACCATCCAGGCACACAAGAGCCGATTCAATTCTTAATCTTGGTGTAACGAAACCACCTCGTGGTTTGTGTATTTGAGTTGATCTAAATTGGGATGGCAGGAGCTCTTGAATCCGACAGCTTTAGGCTATTTTAGGTGGTGAAAATCTGCCATTGGCACTATGGGAGGCATTTATAAGTAACAAGCTAATTATGTAAAATGCACACTGTCCACTTGTTAAGATCTTCTTAAAGTTTCATAATCTAACCAGAATTTGCTATGTATAACACTTGGCTTGTTGTCCTCCCCCCTGGCTTTTTAATGCCACTTTGTGGGGTGGGCGGATGATCGATACAGGAAGGAAATGCTTTCCTTAATACTGGTTGGTGGAGTGCGCCCCGCGTGCTGCTTTAATACGAGGCACAAAGGGTTTTCCTTTTCGTTACTGAGCACAAATGCATTGCTTGGAAGTGGATCAGAGAATCAGAGGTTGGGTTGGGTTGGGTTGGAAGGGACTTTAAAATTCCACCCCCTGCCATTATCCCAGGTTGCTCATCCAACAGGCCTTGGGCACTTCCAGGGATGGGGCAGCCACAGCTTCTCTGGGAAACCTGTGGTGGTGCCTTACAGGGAAAAATTTCTTCCTTCTACCTGATCAAAATCTCTCCTATTTTAGTTTAAAACTCTGCTTATCCTATCACTGTATAAAAAAAGGCTCTCCCTCTTTTTCCCATTTTTCATGGATGCTATGCAGTCCTGTCTGCTCAGCAGCTCTCACAGAATAAAACTGTGGCTTTCCCTGGCCTGGAGTATTTTGGTTAATGTGGCTCTTTGTTCAGACAGACTTTATGTAGTATGAAAAAAACCCAGGCATGTGCTGAACTCAGCAAGTTATCCTGAGGGTGTTCACCTGAAGTGTTGGCCAGGGTGGGTCTGGCTGAGGTCCTTGCCAACGTTCTGTAGTCCAGTCACATTCAAAAGGTAGCTGAGGTCTGTTAAAAACACCAGCATTGATCTGTTTGTCCCCTCTGATTCACCCCGGACACAGCATCTGCTTCCCTTCCACGAAACTGGGCGTGGATTCAGCCCTTGGAGGAGGGTGATGCTGTTCCTGTGGCGGTGTGGGGCGTGGGGCTGTCCTGTGGTGGTGAAGGACCATCAGGAGGTTGAGGGCAGATGCTGCCATTGATTGTTCTTTTCCTCTTGCTGGGACAAGCTGAGGTATGGAGGGCAGTCCCGGGGCAAGAGCAGCTCTCGGAGGAGGGCAGGGAAGGAAGGACCACGCAGTGCCCCTGAATGTGGAGCAGAGAACGGTTTGTGGTGTTGGTGACTCCCTGGGAACCTGTTCCAGGGTGCAGCAGCAAGAACTGGTGGCTCATCCTTATCTGAGTTTGAAGCCTTGGCCAGGGCTGCTTTGTTTAGCTGGAGATTTGACCATTGAAGTCTCATTTGAGGCTCGTGAAGCCTCAGGACTGCAAGGCTCCTTCAGGAAGTCATTCACGAGACACCTTTTGTCACGGGATGTGTTTTCTGCAAGAGCCTTTTGGTGTCTTCCTGTTGAGTTTTGTAAGGAATCAACCTCTGTGCTCACAACTGATTCCCACAACCCGTGCTGGGGCTCAGGACGAGGATAAACTTCCATCATCCCAGCGCCTCTCGTGCATCCTGCTCTGTCCAGTGCCCCAAAAGTTTGTTTTTTCACCTGTTTAGTTTTGAAACCTGCCACGAGGATAATGTGACATTAGAGTGGAAAAGCTATCGGGGCCGTGCAGGGGAGGAATTGCAGACCCGTAAACTGCTCCCAAAATAGCTGAGATGATGTGTCAAACCGCCCAACCATCCCAATCCTCCACGAGCTGACCTCCCAGGGATATCTAATAGGGGCTGGTAACGTTGTGAGGGGAGGGGGGCTGACCCCCCCTCCTCCCTGAATCCACATGCTTGTTTCTAGAAGTTGTCATTTATCCAGAGGTTGACCAAGAGCCAGTCTCTGCTTCCAGCTGGGACCTCCAGGTCCTGGATACAAAACCAGGGCTGGGGAAGGAGGAAGAAGCTCATTCTCCAGCTGTTTTTCTGTCCCAATGAATGCAACGAGCTCTTTGCACTCGCTGTGCTTCCCTCAAAGGCTTTAATTTCGTTTGTGCTGTCTGGAAAGTAAACTTGATTTTCTCTTTAGCTGCTGCGCTGCTGCAGCATGCGTGTGCGCACAGGGATATCTCCAGGCAGCCAGGGAAGCTGCTGCCTTGGCTCCAAGGAGTTTCTTCCCTGGCTGCCAGGCTCTGTGGTCTGGGCAAGGGCAGCTCTGTGGCCGCAGCATCTGCCGGGAACAGACTGGGCAGTGTTCGGGGTGGGCAGCACAATTTATCCCACAGAGGGGATAAGGCAGGGGGAGGCCCAGGCTGGATCCTGCTGCTGCAGAGCTGGTCAGCCTTCACGCCCCGGAGTGGACAAAGGGGCTGGCTGAGGTGTTAGGGAGACAAAGGGGAATTCAGTGGGAAGTCAGGAGCATTCCCTGGCAGCGGGAGAGTGACACTGACACATGGCCGTGGGAGCCGTGCGAGCTGTGCCCACAGCCCGGCGTGCCCGGGGCTGCCGTGGGTGGGAGCCGTGCTGGGGACACGGAGGGTGGTACTGGGATTGCTCTGAGCCCCATCCAACCTGGCCTTGGACACTTCCAGGGATGGGGTGGCCACAGCTTCTCTGGACAACCTGTTTTTTCACCAGCCAAGCGCTTTTTTGTAACACCTCATCTAAATCTCTCCTCTTTATTTAAAACCATTCCCCCTTGTCCTATTCCTATCTTATTATCTGTAAAAAGTCACTCTCTCTCTCTTTCATAAGCCCTCTTCAAGGCCCCAACTGCAAAAATATCTGTGTGGTGTGTGCTTGACACCTCTGGGGCCGTTCCTGCCGTCATCCAAAGGGTTCCAGAGCGCAGACAAGTTAAATGTTAAATGTCTAAATGCTGTGGCTGAAGCAAGAAACATCTCGCAGGTGGCTGGGAACCCAGCAGCTGCCATATGGGGTCAAATCAAAGGTTTCTCCAGCCAGACTTGGACCTCTGGGGGATCCAAGGAGAACTGGGACCAGTGATGCGGCTCCTGACGTGTCCTGCTCGCTCCTGGCAGCCCCTGGTTCAAAGGCTTCCTGAGCCCTCGTGTTTCATCACCCATCTGGATGAACCTCCCTTTCCTGAATTTGTTTAATCCCTTCTGGAGTCTGTTCATCATTTTGGGCTTCACAACATCCGGAGGCAGCGAGCCTTGACGTTTAATGATGTGCGGTGTGGAAAAAAAAAAGGCTCTGTTCTCAATGTCTACCTATTATTATTATTATTATTATTATTATTTTTTGAGTGTTGTGCCTGGTCTTGAGTCAAAAGGTCTGGTCCCTGCAGTGCCCTGAGCAGAGTTCTCCCTGTGGCACTTCCAGCCCTGCCTGGATCTCCAGGATTTGGTCAAGCCTTGTGTCAGGAGCTTGAGCTGTGGAGAGCCAGAAGGATGGGCCAGAGGTGCTTTGGGAACTGGAACTGCCCTTTTCGAAGGAATGTCCTTGTCCCCTGTGTGATGTTTTCCGATTCCTGCTTGGTAAACCTGCTGGAGTAAATAAAAAGCAGCATCAGAGCAAGAAGCACGGGGAACGAACATTTATGGGGTTTTGGGGCCCCTTTGTTTAGGTTTCAAATGCCAAATATCGTTTGTTCTGTGCAACTCTTCCCAGATAAGGGAAACTGGTGAGAAAGACCATGAACTTGGATTTTCTTTGCTTGGAACAAAAATCCACAATATTTCTGCAGGTTTATAGATGACATTTTGTCTTCTAGGAATTTGGGATTTGTGGTAGGAGCAGATGGAACAGAGTTTCCGTCTGGCTCAACTTTGTCGCAAGAAAATCAGGCCATTGAGCACCTGGGCCGCTTCCTTTGGTCTCCTGTCTTTAAAATCTGGTATAAATTCCTCTGCTGTGTTCTGCCATGTGCTCTGTGACCTTTGTGGTCCTTTCCTGGTCCTCAATCCCACCAAAAACTGCTCAAAAGCAAGGCAGGGATGATCATGGATGTTTTCTGTAAGTGGCATCTAGAAATGTCCTTTGTTTTCTGTGTCATTTTAGGCCCAATTTAAGGTGAAAAACCATTGAATATCTTGAGTTGGAAGGGACCTGCAAGGATTGAGTCCAACTCCTGGCCCTGCACAGGACACCTCAACAATCTCACCCTGTGCCTGAGGGCGTGAATTTCTCTAACCCTACATCAGGGATGGAGCTGAGATCCTGGGATGAAAGGATATTCAGTAGTGTAAAAAACCCCTAAAACCCCCAAACTATTCCCCCCTCCCCCAAAAAAATCCCAAACAAAAGCCCCAATATTCTGAAAATCTGTCTGGTTTTGGTTTTTTTGGTGGTTTTTTTTTTCCCTCCCCTCTAGACCATGTGGAGTTAATAGGTTAAAACAAACCTTTTATTTTTTTCTCTCGGTTAATTCTTCATCTTCCATCCCACTGCTCCACATTTTCCTGCTTCCCCGCACCAAAACTCCCAGCTCCGTGTTGCCTACGCTCGAGTGGGCTCCAGGCCAAAAGAAATGATATTAGGTTAAAAAACGAACTAAATAAAAATAAGCAGTGGCTGGGCAAGAAGCAGGGGTTTGGACTGGGGGTCCAGGAGCTGTCCAGCCAGGGAGGGGACAGTGTGGGGGGATAATTCCTGGCACAGGCTGCCAGGGGCAGAGCTAATGCCTCTTAAATCGGGAGCAAAAGCCCCTGTTGCTGCCTGGCCTGTGCATTCCACTGGCACCGTTGGGTTGAAAATCCTTTGTAAATCTCCCTGATTTCTGTTTCATTCTTGAGAGGATGAAGGGGAGAGGAAACAGCCTTTCCCTCGCCACCCTCTTTCTCTGCTTCTGCTTGTTTGTGGACAGAGTGTGTTATTCCAGGGGAATTAGGTCTTGGGGCTGAGATATTTCCCTAAAATACAAATGTCTTTTGCTCTGATGGGCCGGAAACTTCCGGAATAAGGTTTGGTGTAAGGAGGAGAGGAGTGGGGAAAGGGAGAGAATTACTTCAGCCCTGTGGTTCAGATGCACCACCAAAGACACAAAACTGATTCTTTCCTCCGCTGTGGGATCTCTCTGGGAGTTTGTTCCTCCTCGCTGGAGAAGGGAAGGCAAATCTCTCCTTCCATGAGCTGTAATTCATAACCTGTGCAGCTTCTCCTGCTTTGCAGGAGCGGGGAATGCTGCAGCAGCTTTGAGGAGTTTCTCGTGGTGCTCCTGATTGCCACGGTGCCAAAAGAGCTGTTCCTGATGGCACCTTGATCCCATAAAGTCCTCTGCAGGAATGGGAACATCTCCAGCCCTCCCCAGCTGAATTGAGTCACGTCCTCCCTGCTCATCCACTGAGAGATTTTTTTCCTTTCTATATTACATGCCAAACTTTTTGGTAGTTTGTCCAGGGGAAGGTGAGGGCCTGTTTTGGCAGGAAATTGGATGGAAGTTTGTTTGTGTGTGCAGCAGCCATCCTGAATCTGGGAGAAAACCATCCGTGCCTTGTCCCATTCCCAGAGAAATCCCGCCTGGACTGATTTAAAAGCCTGCTGGTTGTTGGAGTCCAGTGCTCTCCTCAGTGCAGGCCTGGAGAAATTCCTCTGTGTTCAGCAGCCTGAGAGAAATCTTCCAGCTTCCACGTAAGCTGCATCTAAGGCTAAAATGGGAAATTCTGTGGTGACACCCAAAATGAGCTTTGGGATCAGAGTGGTTGCTGTGAGTACTGGAAGCGTTCAGGAAAGCCGTGTTGGGAAGGGAAAAGCTGGAGGTTTGCACCACTGGGTTATTTTGTCCAGAAGCAGCTGTTGTTTCCCCTTTTGCTGGATGCTGGGAATGACTCTTGGTAGGATCCGAGGTGGTGGCAGCTTTGTGTGGAGCAGGGTCCTTCCATGTCCACGTGTCCGTCCTAAGATACCCAGGGAGGAGGCTCAGGAAACCACGGTATGGATCTGTCCAGGCGTGGTTGAAGAAAGGCTTCAATGATTGAAACCTACAAGAATCTGCACCTTTTTTTCCCCTAAAAAAACCCCAAAATTCTGTTTGAGCAGATTCCATCAGGAATCTGATGGAGACTGGTGCTTTCTTCCCCGGTAAGTGGGATCCACCGGGTTGGGAGTTCCCCTGTGCTGTAGCTTTCATCCTCTCTCTCCTCCTCCTTCCCATCACTCAGAAGCTGGTCCAAGGACCTACAGGCATTTCCCTCTATCCCTAAAATCCCAAAACCTTCCACTTGATGAACCCATCAAGCACATGCTCTCCTTTGGAGCAGGACTGTGGGGTTTGGCTGCTTCCCACCTGGATGCTGTGGGGTTGGAAGGCCCTATCACCCCTACTCTGCGTTTGTAGGAGCGTGTAAAGTTGTAGTAGCCTCTGTGTTGGGGGCTGTGACTCGTGTAGAAGCTGCAGCTGAGATTTGGGCGCTGCAGACTAAGGAGGAAGTGACATTTGAGAGGTTGTCACCTGAAGAAAGCTCTGGCCGTGCTTGCCACGCTATTGAGAGGAAGATAAGGATCAAAACAGCCGTAATTGCGATGGGAATTGCTGTGCTCATTCATGGAGTTTCCAATTGCTTTGTTTAATGGTCTCCCACAGACAGGCACCATTGCTCAGGGACAATGACAGGGAGAGGTGAGCCCAAGGCAGAGCTGGTTGGGAATGGTCCTGAGGGAAGAGAACTGGCGCGGTGGAACTTGCAAAGAGGAGTTTTGGCAAAGCTGGGTTTGATTTCTTAGGTGGGGTCCAGCTCTGCCTTGTAAAGCCCTGGATGGTCTGGATTTCCTCAGGCTGGGAAACACGCTTTTCCTCCTGTCACCTTCCTTGACCCTCGTGGTGTCACAGCATCCTGTCAGGAGATCATTGGGAAAATTACGCCGGGAAAGGGTTGAGGTCGAAGTGGAGAACTGTGACAGAACAATCTTCGTGAACACTTGCTGAGACGTGATTTTGGAAGCCTGAGGTTTGGAGAATCCATAGCCTTATTTTTAGGTAATCTAAGGAGAAATGGGATTTGTTTAGAGTTCCTGTGGGCACTTAGAGCTGTAAACTCTTAAAAACCCAAACAAGACAGTGCAGATTGAGGTGGTTGAGTCTTCAGTGGCCAGCTCTTCTTCCAAAGAAGAGCTCACCCTGAGCACCCACCCTGAAATTCAGATTTTCTTCTTGGACTTTTGGGTTTTCATACTTCAAACATTCAATAGCCTTTGTGGGAGGGGGAGTGTGATAAATCAGTTTAGGAAAGATTTGTGCTGTGGGAGTGCGATGGTGGGAGAGAAAGAGATCAACTGGGGGTTATTGGGTGCAAATTAAAATAATACAGGCCTGGCATCCAGCATAACTCGGACTCCTTGAGTAGGTTAATTTAGTTAATTAACTTAGGTGTTGTAGTGAAGATTCGTGGTCAGGCTGTCAATTTTCCAGAAGCATTTTTAATTATTAATGGAAAAACGGTGGAAAGAGAAGAAAAAGGGCTGAAAGTGTGGCAATGCCACAGGAAAAAAAAAGTAATGTGGAAAATGAACCCTAGATTAATTCAGTCATTGTACAGATAGACCAAAGAGAAATTAATTTCCTAACATGGGAGGAAGTGCTGGGATAGGAGTGCAGTACTTCAGCAGGCCTGTCCATTCCAGGTGGGAATAGCAGAGGCCTTTCCCTGCGGGAAAACAGCTCACCTTGGATCCCGCCTCCAGTGGCACCTGCCAAGGAAACTCCGGAGCACCTCAAAAATGAGGGTGCACTCGCAGGTCTGTGTGTGTGCCTCAATTCTGCCTCCTCCCCCTCAAATCCTCATCAGGAAAGTCCCCACTTAAACGATGGAAAATCCAGGGGCACTGATGGAAGTGTGAGCTGATGAGGCCATAAAACCTCTTGACTTCTGCGATGAGCGGGAAGCAGGATCTGTCTGGAATTGCCTCTTGGAAGGGCAGTGATTCCATGGTGTCACCGATAAAACTTGGCCACGGGGTTAGCAGTGGGAGCTGCACAGTGGCAGCGGCTGTGCTTGGGACCTCTCCCAAATCCTGGCAGTTGAACTCCAGGAAAACGAAGGAATTAGCAATGTTTGAGATGAAGTTCACAGCCGAGGAAGCCGAGTGGCACCAGCGGCGTGTGTGCAAACCAGATGGGTCGCGCTTTTTGCATCAATTAATGATAAACCTTCTGATTTCCTGGCTTCAGACTGGTGGAACTGGAATGGGAATAGCGCAAACGATGCTGCAAAGGTTCCTCACAGCGTGGCGGGTGTGGCACAGGACAGCCAGGTCCTTCCTGAGGTTTGGGTGTTGCACTCGGAGCAGAAGTTGGGCAAGATCAGATCAAAAAACCCATAGAATATCCTGAGTTGGAAGGGACCCATGAGGTTCATCAAAGTGCAAAATTCTGAAGCAGAAATTCAAAATTCTGAATTCTGTAAACAGTGTCTTGACTCTGCAGGTTCATGTTGCTCTCAGAGAGGCCAGAGTTAACTTCCAGAGGGTTAAAGCTTCCTGGGTCGTGTGCCCATGAGCTCTTTGCTCACTCTCCGGGTTCCTGGTGGACACACACACAATCCTTTGCAATCTTGGAATCTAGCTTAAAATGGTTTGGGTTGGAAGGAACCTTAAAGATCATCCAGTTCCAACCTTTTTCCACTTAGAGGTGCCCACTTCATCTCCCACTCTGCCCCTTCTTGGAGCAAAATAACACAGCCACGGGGTTTTGAGCGGCAGTTTAATCGTAACAGTTGTGGCTTGGGTGTGTAAAAAACAAAAACACACACACACACACACCTCCCCTGAAACATTTCCTTGGAAAGAACAGCTTGGCCTTTGTGAGGAGCTGAGAAAGCGTCCGACTGACACCGTTGCCTTACAGGACCTCACTCAGCCGAGGTTGCATAAAAGGGCTTTATGGGATTAGAAAGGTTCCGTGCAGCGGGAGCTCGGAGGCAGCGTGTCAGGTGGGGCAGCTCTCCCTGGCTCTGCCTGCGCTTTGTTATTGATGCCACGCTCTGGAAAGTGCCACCTCACCCCCGTTCCCAGGGCCTCTGGAATGTGTGTGCGGAGCTGAGGGCCCCGGGAGGGAAAAACGCGTGTGTGGGTCCGTGTGTGTGGCTTCTGCTCTTCACCTGGGAGAGGTTCATTGCCTGCTGGCGAGGGAAAAACCCTTTTCCCCTAAATTTGCTCCTTGTCTTGTTCCAGGGGTGCTTCTGAGCAGTAATGCAGGCAGTGATGGGCGGTTCGTCTCGTGCGTTCCGTGGTTTGTTCTTCCACCAGCTGGGGGAGAGTTGTGGCACTGTGCAGCACCATGAATCCTATTTCCTACCAGCTCCCTGTCCCTGGATCTTTGTTTTGTGTGCATTTAGGTGACTTTTATTGGAGATATACATGATCGGGTTATGTTATCAGCAAGTTTTGGAAGGCTCTCCTGTGGGAAACTGTAATTTGAAGTATCCCAAAGCCAAGCACCTTGGGGGTGAAGGTGCGGAAGGTGGGAAGAGGGTGAAAATCACCCACTGCTCTGCAGAAATCTTGGATGTAAGATCAATTCCTGCATCCCTCCTCGCTCCAAGAGCCGTCTGCTGCAGGATCCTTGGAGCTTTTTTCCAGACCGTTTAGGTGAACAATCCCTGCTCAGCTGGAAAGAAAAAATGGGGAGAGGGAGTTTAGAAAATGCTGCGATGCCTCCTTCTCTCTCCTTTGCCAGCTGAGGGTCTCTTGTGCCAACCAAAGTTTGCAGGAATTAATCTTGTGAGTACCATGAAGGCCAGGAATGAACGTCCTGGAGATTTTGTTACAGATCTTTGCTCCAGTGAAGCTCAGACTGAGGCACCTCTCTCATGAAGGAGCCTCCTGGGAGCTTTGGCTAACGAGGCACCGGGGCTGCGTGATGTCCCCTCTCCTTGGGGAGCAACTGGGACAGACCAAAAAAGAGAGGGTTAAAATATGCTTCAAACAGACCTTGATGTTTGGCCTTTTAGATTTTTTTTTTTTATTATTATTATTATTTTGGGGGGAGCAAAACTTGAGGGAAGATATTTTTCCACATTTCCCACAAATCACTGCAGTGCTTTTCTGGAGGTATCAATACCTTTGAATGTAACTGAAGGAGAACATTTCCCTGCCCATCTTTGATCCAAAACTCCCACCTCAGCCATTTTTTTGCTCCCTCCCTTAGAGAGCTGATACTAAATCACCTCATCAATGCCTCAGCGATGATTGGATCTGTACTGGATGTCCCTGGCTGGGACTCAGGTCAGGATTTTATGCCCATTGTGCCCCGAGGTTTGGGAGGTAAAGCATCCTGAGTGCCAGCCCTCAGGAGCTGTGCTCCCGGCAGGATGCATCCCACTGATTAGAGAGAAATGCTCATTAAAAACAGCCAATCACTGCTCCTGCAGGACAGGTGGGGCTTTAAAGGGTTCCCAGGACCTCAGCAAAGGGGGTGAGCGAGTGCTGCCCTGCCATTCCCATCACCCTGTTTCCGCAGTGCTCCTGCAGCAATGGAGATGCCCGAGCCCCCCCAGCCCATCCCCAGTGCAGGGTTGCAGCGTTCCAGCCTGTTCCCAGCTCTGGATTTCAGCCATTCTTCCTTTTTGGCCGGGGAATGCGTCTCCAGGTGCTCTGCAAGGCCGGATAGTGATTCCCATTGACTCTGTGGACTGGCACCTGGCCGGAGCAGGGCAGAGCCAGGAGAGCGGGGTGCAGCGGCCTGGCCAGCACAGCTCTCCTGAGCCCAGCAGATGTTCCTGCAGCCTCTCTGCTCCCCGGGGCCGATGCCAGCCTGGTCCTTTTCCAGCAGCTCGTCACTTGACACCGGGAACAGTCCGCTGGCATCTTTTGTTGCACATTGTGGAGTCAAGGACCTTGTGCTGGGAGGGAGGGGACGAGGCAAAGGGACACGAATTTTCTTTGGTTTGTTTTTTTTTTTTTTTCAGGTTTTGAGCTTGTTCTGTCTTGTAAAAGCTGTTGGCAGCATCTCCTGGAAAGTGTGTCCTGCTCTCCAAGCTCGGGCTGCGGCTCGCTGGGTTTTATGTCAGGATCTCTTTTGCTGAGGGCAGGGTGGCTTTCTGTGCTTTCTCAGGGTGTCTCTTGGGCTTTGATGGGACGAATCATCCTCTGTCCCTTCCCAAGCTGGGTTCTGGCTGTGCTTGGTGTGCTAAAGTGATTTTTTTTGTTTATGCCCAGGACAGTGACGGTGGTGCTTGTGTATTTTTGCCAGTTCCCCAAGCTCATGCAGTGAGGCACCTGAAATGATTTCTTTCCACTTTCAGTTTTAAACACAGTCCTATGGTGGAGGTGGCCAGGGGTTTATGTCCAAACAAGCTCTGTGAGAGCTGGTGGGGAGCATAAATCCAAATACTTCCTCTGACCTTTTTCCTGCTGCCACCTTGCACACGCACCGTGAGGAGCCTCGCTGTACAATCACTGCTGGCCCAGACATGAACTCCACAGGGGTGCTCAACCAGGACATCCTGATCCCATCATTGACCTTGTTTCTACCACGGGCTGGATTTCCTAGAATCCCAGAATGGTTTGGGTTGGAAGGACCTTAAAGACCATCTAGATCCAAGCCCCTGCCCTGGGTGGGGATGCCACTCGCTAGATCAGTTTGCTCAGCGTCCAGGCTGGCCTTGAGCACTTCCAGGGGTGGTGGTGCAACCACAGCCGCTCCAAGCACCCTGTGCCGGGGCCTCACCACCCTCACGGGGGAGAATTCCTTCCTAGAAATTTTTTGTTTTCCCTTCCCTCACCGCGGTGCCCCTCTGTTTCTCGGCAGGCTGACGGGGAACGAACCCCTGACCATCCTCCCTCTGACCTCGGAAATGGAGGAGGCGGCCGTCAAGGCCCACTACAAGGTGTGTGACCGCCTGAAGCTGGAGAAGAAGCAGCGCCGGATGTGCCGGCGCGACCCCGGCGTGGCCGAGACCCTGATGGAGGCCATCAGCATGAGCGCCCTGGAGTGCCAGTACCAGTTCCGCTTCGAGCGCTGGAACTGCACCCTCGAGGGCCGCTACCGGGCCAGCCTCCTCAAGAGAGGTGAGTCTGGGGGTGTCTCGGGGGGTCTCTGCACCCCCTGCGCTCATCTCCTGCCCCGATGGTCAATCTGGGGTGTCCTTTGCTGGTGGTGCTTCCCCCGAGGTCCACAAAGAGCTCTGTGGAAGGCTGGAGCTCATCCCTGGAAGGGCGCAGCAGGCAAAGAATGTGCTAATGGGGGTAATTTATGGGCTTGCCCTGCCTGCTTCCCACTGCTGGCCCTGGCTGCTCTCCTTGGAGGCTGGAGGTGTTTGTGCAGGTCTCTGCAGCCAGGAGCTATGTTTTCTCCCCACTTCTGCTGGAAGTTGAGCTGCTGCTGGAGGGGAGGGTTTGGAAGCTCTCAGAGCTGTCCCCTCTTTCTTTATTGTTTTATTTATTTATTTCCTATTTATTTTTCCTATTTTTTTACGCCGGTCATTCACGAAAGCGGTTGAGAAAAGGCCATTTTGAGGGAAACAAGGCAAACCAGACTGTTCTGTGCTGTCCTGTCAGAGAGGGCAAGGGGAGCCCTGTCAGGGCAAAATCTGCAAATATTTGTGTCCTGTTACTGCCCTGAATGTGAGCAGTGGGTAATTCCCACACCTTTTCCCAGCAGCGCAGGTGGAGATGGCCAGAAACGAGGAGTATTGGAGGCTCAGGTGGTATTTTTCCCTTTCTTCGTGCTACCATGTCTAGTCCAGTTTCCTCCACCCTCCAGTAAAATCCGGTTCTTATTTCCAGGCTGCAGCAGCAGCATTTTATAGACAGAATGCGTGGGTCTCCGGGGCTTCAGTGACTTCCAGGACGTCCCACACTCAGCAATGGGCCTGGACCTGGAGAAGCCAGGGTGTGAAGTCTTTAAAGATAAGAGCAGAGGTTTGCAGGGCTAATTAGCGAGGAGGAGTAATTCAGAAGCACCAGGGCTTAACTAATGCACTGTCACTGACTGGTGGAAACAAGGAAAGTCCTCATGAAACCCAAGAGGTCCGGCCAGAGCTGCAAGACATTTAAAAATATCCCCGCATGCCAGAGGAGTCCCTGGATTAGTGGCGCCTTGGGGAAGCCAAGCACTTTCTCATGCTGACACCTGGAGGCCACAGCTCGTTCCTTCAGACGTGCCCGTCCCCTGGGCAGCCCCGGCCGAGGGGCGCTTCGGAGCAGCCTGGAGTTAAAACCCCGCGGAGATTCCCCCCATCCCAGCCCTTGTCAGGGGCCTGTGTAATAAATGAGGGCTCTGAGGGCTGCAGGGCTCTGCTGCTGTCTCATTCTGCCGTGTTTTATGTCCCTGCAGCATCCCTGCCCTCCCCCGGTGCCGTAAATCCTTCAGGTGCTGTTCCCGGGCAGTAACGCAGTGCCCTGTAAATCTTCCTCCTCCTCTCCAGGAGCTGCTGGTTCCTGGTTCAGCACTGCAGCAAGTGATACCCCAGGGCAAAGGCTCCCATGTATCACCCCACTAGGACACAGCTTTTCCAAATTCATCGCTGAGGGCTTGTTTCCTCTCCTCCAGGACCATTGCTGGGAGAAAGGGAAAAGTGAGGAGGGAAAAAAACCCCCCAAACCACTTTTTTTTTTAACTTAAGAGTTCCTCCCTCTGCTTTTACACTTCGGTCACCAGACCAGCCCTGGCTGCTGGTTTGCAGCTTGGGCTGATGCAGCCCCGTTTCTTAAAATAACAGGGGATTGTTTAAGGGACTCGTTATCCTCTTTGGATACCCGTGCACAATTTTGGAAATGGCTGAAACTGGATAGCCGGGGCCGGCAGACTGTCAATGCACCGGGGCTTAGAATGCCTGCATTGATTTAAAGCTCATTATCTTGTTACAAAATATCTCGGTGCAATCAAATAGTGCGTGGTGGAGATGGCTTTAAAATGTGGCCAGAGCCAAATGTCACATGGAGCTGGTTGGGAGCTGCCTGGGGGTGAGATGATCCCCGTGCTGATGGGCACAGGGAATCTGGGAAGCTTTCAGGGATGGAGAACGGGAGGAGCAGGGACAGAGCTGATGGGAAGGGAGAAGCTGGCAGATGAGCTGTTCCTCCTGGCTTTCTGTCAGGCCCGGAATGTGTTGCGGTCACACAGCGCTGGCTTTCTGCTGGGATTCCACAACCACTCTGAATTCAAAGCTTTAGATCAGGAGGGCTTCGAGCAGGGTGGAGATCTGGGCTGCCTAATTAATCAAACCATGTCCAGGCTGGTGGCTGTGAGCTAGGTGTGCAAGGCCAGCTTGGGCGGGGCTTGGAGCAGCCTGGGATAGTGGAAGGTGTCCCTGCCCATGGCAGGGGGTGGAACAAGATGGATCTCGAGGTCCCTTCCAATCCAAACCATGCCACGACTGCGGTGTCTCAGACCTTCAGGGCAGGGTTTGCACACCCCACCCCACTGAGGACTCTGGCACCTCTTCATTCTGTGTAGCTGTGGCGCGAGTTCTCCAATCCAGGAGCCCAGAGGCTTGGGAATATCTGTGTCTGGTAGTGGCATCCCTCTGACAGGCATGTGGGCACTCTGACCACGGGAATAACCTAGAAAAAATAGTTTACAAAGGCTGAGAGATGCTTAGAAGGCGTTTTCTACCCAGAGGAGTCAGCTGCATACCCATGAGTTTTTGGTGGGTGAATTAAGTGAAGACTTCTCTCACCACTTCCAGTGAAAGCGTTTGCAATGTTGAAGATATTTCTGGGGGGTCAGAGGACGTAGTCTGACTTCAGGGAGAAAACAAAATGTGTTATTTTAACTCTCACCACTCTCTGCAGTGTCCTCAGTGAGTGTGGAGTTGAACCTTTTTGTATTCTAGTGAGGAAAAGATTCCTGTTCTCCTTTTCCAGGTGAGCAGTAGAATGATTGGATAATTCCTGCCACAAGCTGGGAGGAATTAGAACCTCAGAACCCTTGGGAGGACCAAACCTCAGTCTCCTGAGCGGGGTTTCCATCAGCCTTTCCTACTCCTGGGAGTGTTTTGGGCAGGCAGACTCTGGGAATGGCCACATGAGTTTGCTTGGTCTATCGTGAACCTCCCAAGGAACAGTTCCAAAAATGACCTGGCAGTGTCTCTGCATGTCCTTGGTTGACACACCAGCTCACAGATATATCCCCTACTGTCACCATCCACTTGTGTTATTTTAGAGTGGGGGATTTTTTGAGTCCCATCCAAAAGCTGTTCTGGAATTGCATCTCAAATATGCAGTCGTTTACGGCTTCCATAGCTGGAGAATGGGCAGCTATAAATACTGCCATGTTTGCTTTTTATTTCTGGCTTTCATAATTTGGATTGGAACCGTGGGTCCCTCTGGGTGTCAGTTTGCCTGGTGGGGGAGCGGATGCTGTCACATCCCCGCAGGTGAGTGTGGAGGTGTAAGAGAAGGGCTGTGCATGGAAGGTTCAAGGTGTAAATTGGTTTTTTTGGAGCGAGGTGCTGCGTCGGGTGCCACATCTCCTGCTTCCCAGCCCTCGGGTGCCTTCTGTCAACAATTCTGCTGCTCTGGAGTAGGACCCAGTGACTCGTTTCAGGAGGAGAGGGAAGAATGAGGAGGACTGGAAGCCCGTGCTGGGTTCCTGCTGTTGGGTGTCCCCTTGGTAGCAGCACTGGGACCTCCATGTCCTGTCCAGCTCTTCATGGAGTCAAACAATGCCTTGGCTTTGAGGGGACCTTAAAGCTCATCCAGTGCCACCCCCTGCCACGGGCAGGGACACCTCCCACTGTCCCAGGCTCCAAATCCTGTCCAGCCTGGCCTTGGGCACTTCCAAGGATGGGGCAGCTCTTGCTCAACTCTTTCCATTTTCAGGCAGAGACTGTCTGTGAGTGACGCAGAGTGACAGCCATCGAGCTGGCCAGATTCCATGCGCATTCCTGACTCCTGGCTTGTGCCACCTCTGTCCATCATTCCTTGCCCTCCCCTGCGTCCTCTTCACCACCAGTGATGCACACAGAGCTTGCTTTGAGGGTGTCAGGAGCACGGACCAGGCTTCTCCCCGTGGTGCCCAGCAGTGCCACAAGAGGAAGGAACAGGCAGGAGCTGATGCCCAGGAAATTCCACCTGAACTTGAGGAAGAATTTCTTTCCTGTGCAGTGACTGAGCACTGGAACAGATTGTCCGGAGAGGCTGTGGGGTGTCCCTCCCTGGGGCTATTCCAGAGCAGTCTGGATGTAATCCTGTGCCCTGTGCTCTGGGATGGCCCTGCTGGAGCAGGGAGGTGGCACCAGACCCCCAATGTGGTTCCTTCCAACCGTTATCACTCTATTATTCCGTGGCACAGCTCACGCTCTTCCCTCAGCGGGTTTTGCCTCTGTTTCCTGGTTTTTTTCCTTTCTTTAAGCTGCAATTAGAGCCTCTCCCTCCTGTCCCTGCAGGTTTTAAGGAGACAGCCTTCCTGTACGCCATCTCCTCGGCGGGGCTGACCCACGCCATGGCCAAGGCGTGCAGCGCGGGGCGCATGGAGCGCTGCACCTGCGACGAGGCCCCCGACCTGGAGAACAGGGAGGCCTGGCAGTGGGGAGGCTGTGGGGACAACCTCAAATACAGCAACAAGTTCGTCAAGGAGTTCCTGGGGAGGAAGCCCAACAAGGACCTGCGAGCCAGGGTGGACTTCCACAACAACCTGGTGGGCATGAAGGTGCGTTGAAGGCGGCGCAGGGCAGGGGGGGGGTCACACCGTTGTGGAGTTTTGGGGGTGATAATGCTGTGTTTGGGTGTGGGATAGGAGTGTTGGATGTGAAAGGAATGGAGTGATCCTCCTTCTGGAGGGGAGAAGTCTTGAGTCAGGGGGGTATGCCCTGGTTTTCACCGTGGCTTCAAGAGTTGTGCAAAACCATCGGAGAGAGACCAGAGGGAAAGAAATGGGACTGTCCAGGTCTAGGAAACATGAGGTGGGGACAAAGATGCTGGTTTCCCACCGGGAGGAGAGGATTTTACACCACAAAGGGATGGAAAGACAGGTTCCTCAGGCTCACATGAGGTGGGACACAGAGGAAGGGATTTATGCTGCCGCAAGACGTCCTTGAGGGATGCTTCTCTTGCAGCAGTTCAGTAGAGCATGGACAGCGTAGCATCTCCCTGGCCACGTTTCTTTAAAACTGGCTGGAGAAACACCTGGCAGCGAACCAGGGTGGAGAGATTAATTTCTGGCTGACCTCAGACCTGAAAGTCCCTTCAGTTTTGTCTTCTGGCAGAAACCTTCCGTGTCCCCTAGAGCAGAAGATAGTGCTTGGTTGTAGAGTCCCCCTTTTTTTCTTTTCCCGTCTTTATCCTCTCTTCCTGCTCTTTACACCTTCCGTGAGGCTGCCTGGGGCCTTCCCTGCAGGACTGCCAGAGTTCAGGACGCATTTGGACAATGCTCTGGGGCACACGGTGTGATTTTTGTATCTGTCCTGTGCAGGGCCAGGATTTGGACTCGATGGTCCCTGTGGGTCCCTTCCAGCTCATCATTTTCTGTGGCTGCTGTAAAGGACAAAGTGTCTGCAAGTGCTGGGTCATCCCAGCAAGGCGGGGAAAGGAAGGGGCTTTCCACCTTCTCCCGTAATCTGCTGGGCCGTACCTAGCCTAGAGTTGCTCCAACACGAAAATCCCTCAGATTGGCCAGCACAGGTGCTCAGGATCAGTGTTTCATTGCACCAACCTCCGAGGGGGACATACTGTAAGGCCAGAAATAGCCCTCGAGCCTTGTTATTGTCTGTGTGATTGGATGCAGGCTTGGGGCTGGGATGGGGGACCTGGGTCTCCAGTTTCCCAGGCAAATGCAGCCCAGCCAGTTGTGCATTCTAGGAATGGCCACCCCAGCTCAGTTGTTGCTGTGTCTATGTATAAAATGTCATTCCTCGCGACGAAATTGGGGCATCGGGGAATGCCACCAGCCAGGGCTGGCCAGCAAAATGTCTCCCCCTCTCCCCACTACCAGATGCTCCTAGACAGCGCTGAGATCAGGATTAGAAATATCCTGGATTTAGCTGGTGTCTGGTTCTGGCTGACAGCTTTCCTGCTCTGGATTAAAGGGCTCAGTGTCTCTGAACTCCTGTGGCAGCTCTTTGACGTGTGAAACGGGCTTTGCAGGATGCGGTGGAACTTGTTTCGATCCTTGCGTTGGTTGCTCTGCCCCATCTTTTGGGGTTGAGTGTGCAGCAGATGGGGCTGGCAATGGAGAAGGTGGCCCACGGGGGCTGCGATTCCAAGCTGGGTGTTTCTGTGAGATGTCCTGGCTTTCCTCTCCTTCCAGAGTCGCGCAGTACAGTCTCACCAAAACCTTCAGGGCTGTGGCTTTAGCTGCCACTGGGAAGTTCTTGTAGCTCCATGAATATCCACCAACAGTGGCAGGGCTAAAAAACCTCCCCAATGGGTTTGGCCCAACTTGCCATGTTCCCAATCCCAGGAACTGCAGTCAGGATGCCCGTATGGCTGCAGCCACTCCTGGATTTGGGATTTGTGTCCTTAATTATCATCTGTGCTCTACACTTTGCGTGACTTTGAGCTAAACGAACTCCAAGGATGAGCTGGAGGGATTGAACCTTCCCTTCTGTGTCCTGATCCTTGCGACTTAGCTCCCAGGGGAAGATGCAGGACTCTCCAGCATCCTCTGCCTCCACTTCCCTTGGCACAGGCGGGCTCTGGGCACTGGCAGGGGTTTCACAGTGTAATATCTGCAGCGAAACAGCTGAGTAACAGTTGTGACGGTTGTCCAGACACCGAGAGCCCTCCTGGCAATCCAAGTCACAGACCTTTGCTGCAGGTCAGTGATCCAGTGTTCCTATTTTCGTCCACCCACAACGTGTCTGCCGAGTTGGGATTGCTGTCTGACAGCTTTCCTTTGCCTGTTTGCAGCAGCAAATTGAAATGATTTCTCCGTTTGTGCTGCTGGAATTATTCATTGTGCCATGGCATGGTTGGAAGCCAAGCCAAGCAGCCCACCTGGTCACAGGGCCCAGGCAGGGAGCAAGGGAATGCGGAGAAGGAAGCTTTCGGGAGGGTGGTGGTTGAAGATCAGGAGAACACGCATCTGTACGGTCGGGATACGTGGCCCTAAACCAGTGGCACGATTCGGTGTCACTGAGATGATGATCAGAGACGAGGATCCAGGCTGGCTTTGTGACTACCAGGTCAAAACTTGCGGTGCTTGCTTCATATTCCAAAATGCTGGAACCAGTTTGAAGCCCGAGCGTTGGCCCTCTTGGTGTGGTGGATGGATTGTCTTTGGCACTGCTTGCTCCCAGGTGTAGATTAATACCAGGTTTGATCTCTGTCCTTCCTCCTGCTCCTGCTGGGAGTTCGGGGATCAGAGGATGAGAGTTGCTCAGCAGACATTACTGTGTTCCTGCTGAGTTTATGGATATTTTCCTTGAGGAAGGCAGTGAGTTAAATATGATTTTCATCATGTTTTGTTTGTCTTCAAAGAAGCTGCTCGCCAACCAACCCATGCCATAAAGACTTTGCTACCATTGAGTAGGGTTTGCTCACCCAGTGACGGCAGCAGTCTGAAACCACTCTGGACTAACCTAGAGTGGCTATTGGAACAATAACTCATCTGGATTTGATTTGGGGTGGATCAAAGGCAGTACAGGAGTGCAGACAGCCTTGATTTGTGCCATTTTGGAGCTGAACAGTTTGGAGCTGGAGTTGCTGCAGCGTGTAGATGTGTGTGTTCGCTGAGGGAGCGGAGAATTCTCCACTAAAGATACAGCACAAGCTTGGTGGTCTCTCACTGATTCTTCACATGTCATTTTTCCCATCTAATTACTCCCAACCATGGCAAAACACACAAATAGTCCCTTGAGACCCAGCAAAAAAAGGACCTGTGCTGGACTGACTTAATTTGGCAAGCAACGCTCTCCCCTCCTGGTCACCACAGCAGTTTCTCCATGGTGTCACACCAGCAAACAATCCGTGTATTTCTGCGAGGGTGACATTATCCTATCCCGCCTAGTTTTAGTGTCTTTTGGTAGACGTTCTCAGTTAATTATGATTTTACTTCTGCTTTTTTACAACCTTGATGGGCTGCCTGTAATTTTGCTGCCACCAGTGAAATAATCACTGAACATGTTGTGCCCGTGGTGGCTCACCACGTTATATGATATGACCTCAGTGGTTAATGAAAGGGCGAGCTTGTCTAGCGTGAGGATGAGGTAATTAGACCAGGACTTCTCCAGCCTTCTCTTTATTGAAAAGCAGGAGCTCTGAATAGACCACTTATTAAAAAAGCAATTTCCCTTCCTTTGCCAGATCTACTCTCCCGCATTCAGCCATTCTTTCCGAGGGGTCTTGGGTGGAGAGGGTGTTTTGGGGGGAGATGTGTGTGTGGAGGGGATGGGGGAGAAGTCAACTGTACTAAAGCCCCGTTGCCAGCAATGAAGTTTCTGAGTTATATTAAATGAAGCCCAGGCAGCCTTGCTAAAGCTCTCATCTTCTCTCCATCCTCCCCCCTTTTTCCCCCCTTGTACACACAAGTGCAGCCCTCTTTTGTAACCCATTAATGAAAAGGCGGAATATTAGAGCACTCAATTAGTTCCACTGGGCTTGAGTAAGTGATGTTTTAATTAAATTTGCCCAGTTTCTCAGCAAAGTATCATTAAACATGACTTTCCAACTCCCTCTCTGGAGCGTTGCTAAGTTTCTTAATCCCAGGAGTGCTGACCTCTTCCAGAGGTATGTCTGGTCAAGCATGTCTTACAGATCCAAGGGGCACAATTAAAGGGGGCTGCTGTTACCCTAGAAAAAAAGAATTATCATGTTCTCATTGCCTTTTCCCTTCATCCTTCCAGAAGGAGGGACACGAGCCTTTGCCTGAAGCCTGGCTATAACCGCGGTTGTCTTGAGAGTCGAGAATGTTTAAAGCAAAATTATGGGAAGGCAGAAATGGAGAACAAGAAAAGATCTCTCTTTAAGCAGTTTCGTGCTTTGAAACTGGTTCCTTTCGTGAGGCTTCACTGTTCTTTGCACAAGATGTTGCAGACCATGTGTTTCTGGAGGATCACGGAATCCTGGAATGGCTTGGGTTGGAAGGGACCTTAAAGGTCGCCAACCCCCTGCCATGGTCCTTGTCACCCTTGTAGGCTTCAAGTCCAGGCCCATCCTGAGACAGCTACACCTGAAACCATCTGGGATGCTCTGGAGAGGATAGTGGGAGGTGCCTGCACTTTCCCTTGCTGTTGACTTGCTTATTTTGGAATTCCATGCGAGGAATGGCTTTTTCCCCCCCAGGCGGTGCTGGCAGGGATCTCTCCGGAGGGCTGGAGATGCGCTCTCCATATCAGGGAGATGTTTGCCCAGCTATCATCTGTCTGAGGAACTTCATGAGCTATCACATAACACGTTATCAGAGCATGCCACCCTCTTCATTTCTGGAGCTCCGTTCGGCGGAGGGGAGAAATTGAGACCCAGAAAGATTAAGTGACTCCCTAAAGGTCACACACAGGCGGAGGGAGGCACAACTCTCCCATTGCAGAGGCAGTGTTTACAAGTGCTGACCATCCAGTCTCGCACAGTTCCTACTCATTAGCATGATTCCAGTCGAGCTCCAGGTTTTGCTGCACCCTCACGATGTGTAATAATCGCTGTTTTGGAGCTTAAATCCACTCAGTGCATGAAAAAAAGGAAAGAGACACAAAGCATCCTTTTGGGCAGCTTTTTAGGGATGTGTTTGCAGTGAGAAATGGGGCATCGCATGTTTACCGAGGTACAAATCAAACCCAGCAAATAACAGCCTGAGAAGAGCTCTTAATGTACAGATCAGCTTTCAGGGCCACCACTGGTATTAATTGCTGCAGGTTATGACAGGTAGGAATGCCCAGGCGTGCTCTCTGGATTTTCCTCTCCTTTCAGAATGAGATTGGCTCAGCCAAAGCCTTTCTTAGGTCTGGAAATCAATACTCTGGAATAAAAAATTGCTTGCTGTGTCCCATAAGCGATTGCAGTTGGTTGTTTATGTGGAGCTTTTTTAGCATGGGAAGCATGCTAGGAATACTGAGCATGGGGAAAATACTTCTGAAGTTCTCAATTTTAAGTAGGGTTATGTTGTTCTATGCTTAAATGTTTGTATTTTAATACCTATGTCACTAAAATATGAGTGTTCCTATTTTTTAAAGGAGGAAGGGTGGTGGCAGGGGGAAACTGTTCTGAAAAAGCAGGTTGAGAACAGGCTGAAAAGAAGTTTGTTTGTTTTTTTTAACAAGGTAAAAGGAAAACTTCTAACAATCTGTGAAACTTTTATAATCCAGCCAATGGCACTGGCCAGTGTGAAGGGACAAGTCTGGTCCTCTGGTTGTGTGTGGGGACCGTGGCTGCTGTCCAAACAAACATTAATACTTGAGCTGAGAGAATGACTAAGCCTATTTAAATTGAAGAGGGCTCTGCCTACGGGGGATGGAAGGGATTGGATTTGTGGGGAAGCATCCCAAAGCCCTTTCCGAAGCCGGGCGAGGCGAGGGCAGGCTTTTCCCTGGGTGAGCCGCCTCCGAGGAGCGTTTGCTGCCTCCTCTGCCCCAAACCATAGCGAATGGTTTGAAGCCCTGGAGCCGCAGCTCAGCCATGACGACAGCGGAGCAATAAGCGAGGAATTCCCACGGCTGGGTGTCCGCCCTGGCCTGCTGCTGCCCAGACAAGAGTTGTCTGAAAACCACCGCCAGAGCCCCGTGACCCAGCTGGGAATGAATGGGAATCCTGTCCTCGGCGTTTCAGCTAAAACACTGAGAAATTGTGTGTTGCAGCATGTCTGAGACTGATCATGACGGGGGCACTTAGTCTGAGCTTCGCAGCGCACCATTGTTGGGAGGAAGGATTACATGTTGCATAGCAATGCTCTGCTGTGATCCCTTTTCCCCATGGCTCCTTGTAAAGCCAGTTGGGAAGGCAGTCCGGCAGCGCTATCTGATTTCCTCCGAGCAGCAAAGCCCAGGAAGAAATGGTTCTGTCTTGCTTTGTGTTTTCCTCGTTCTGCATTTGTCAGTATTGGGTGCTCTCGCAGCAGGGTCAATGGGAATTTGTGTTCCTAAGTCAAGCTAAATAGCTCAAAAATCCTTATTTTCCTCCCAAACTGCTCTGTTTGAGGCTGCCAAACCAGGTGGTTGCTCAGAGGAGAGTGGGAGGACAGAATTTCCATGTGTGATGCCGTCCCTGACCCACCACTTGTCTTTGGCTTTGTTTTGCACGGCAGGAGCTCTCTGCAGCACACAACACAAAAAGGATGCTCCTTGTTGCTGTTACTCCTGACTTACTACAGCCCTGCTGCTGTGTGGTAGCTGTGGAGTTGGGGCCGTGGGGAGCATGAAATGTTTTGTGGCTTGGATTGAAGCTGAGCCATTCTGCTTCACATCTGTGACAGACGTGCAGGTGGCCACGTCCTTGGTGTAGATGAAGTGATTATTCAGCGGTGTGTGCAGAACAGGTGCAGCTCTGTGTAGGATGGAGGTAAATCAGGCTCTGGACTGTGATGAGCCTTGAAAACAAAGCAGGAGCTACTACAGCTCTTGAAATCATTATTTTTACATGGTAAAACCTTATTCTTCCTCATCTACCCAAGAGTTTTTTGGGAATAAAAACTACGTTTTTCTATCCTGGAAGCCCCTCCAGGTTGATCCAGACATTTGTCCCAGGATGCAGCCAGCAAAGCTTTCTCCAGCACTGCTCCAAGCAACCTGCTGACTTGGATCAGTCTTGCTCTGCTTCCTGGAGAAATGAGGTGGATTTAAGTGTCTCTGACAGGAGCTCACAACAAGAGGAGGAGAGGTCGCTGTGGAAGCCGGGGAGTGGGACGAGAACCAGAAGGGCTTTGCCAAGATTCATTTTGGCTTGTGGGTGGTTGGGGCCCGGAGGCAGCAGTTCCCCATCACGCAGCGCCTTGAGGAGCTGCAGCGTGACTGACAGCAGCAGGGGAGGCTGCCTGGGCAAGGAATTTTTCTAGGATTTTCACTCTTGCTGCCTCGTAACATTCTTGGGCCCTTCCCGGTCCCTCCAGCAGAAGGTTTACAGGGCGGTTGGGATGCACGGCGCTCACACAGCAGCCATATGAAATGGTGTTTCGTGAACTGGTGCATTCATGGGGACAGGGACAAGGGAAACCTTTTATGCTTTGGTCCACCGGTGTGTGACACCACAGCTGTCCCAGCCACTGCTTAACAAGGAGATGGAAACGAGTCAGGTAAATCCAGACTGGGTTTCGTGAGGGACTTTGAGTCCCGATGAGGAGAGTAGAATTAATCTACCTAAATATACTTATTAGTATCCATTAAGAGACCTTTATGCTGCTGGAGGGACAGCTGGTGCGAGGAGAATGTTTTGAAGCACCTCAATTAGTGCAGGGTGGTGATATTTAGACACCTGAGTTTGGCCCAGAGCGTGGGGTTCTGCTCACAGAATCCCCTAAAACCGAGGTTCCTCTGTGTGTGCTGGGTTCCCAGGCTCCTGTTGGGGATGGAGATGTGCTCAGCACAGTCAGTGGAGCCTGGAGAGCTGTTCAGTGGAGCAGGTGTTTGCCTCACTGCAGGGTTCTGTCCTGCTGGGAACTCCCTGACTCTGACGGGAGTTCCGAGGTGTTTCTCAAACGGAGGTGTTTAAACTCAAGTGTTTGCCTCGCTGAGGTCAACCCTGGCTAGCTAGTGTGCTTCAAGTGCTTAAACCTACGTGCTCATACCTGACTGAAGGTCTTCTGCCATCGGCCAGCTGCCGATCCATCGGGATCTGGTTTTCCAACACGTGCTGGGCTGTATCCACCAGCCCCACGCGGATGCCTTGGCCGTAGTGCTCCTGCAACGTCAGCTCTCCCGCAGAGCTCAGGAGAGGCGGCTCCTGACAGGAACAGCAGCGACTCCAGGTTCCCTTCCTGAGTTCCATGACTGTGCCTTGCTCAGTCAGCTCCAAGTCCAGGAGCACAACTACAAGCTGAGCCAGTTCCCGTTGGCTTCTTGCTTTCCCAACGCCTGTACAATGGGGGTTGTCTCCTTTTCCAGGTGGAGCAGATGCAAATGTGCTGGGGGAGGAGGGAAGGGTTGAGGAAAGCCTGCACTGATGAATGACAGCAGTGTGCAGCCCTTTCCCAAGTATCCCAGCAATTTGTGCCCGTTTTGCTGCTGGTGTGGGCATGAAATCAGGTGGAGGAGCTTTGTTTCACACGAACTCAGCTCTCACTTCTGGACAGGCAGTGAAACAGGACTTTACACAAGGGAGGGCGCGGATGAGGGTTGGGGTTCCCCCCCCGCCCCCCGCCCCGGTGTTGAAATGTGTTCTGCACGCTTTTGTCTGACATTGTGGGATTTCTTGTGGACTTGGCGAGACACTTTGGCACACAAAGCGTGACAGCCCTTACCCGAGCCATCCCAGCTGAGCACTATAACCAGCAACACATCTCCCCTTGTAACCCGTCACCGCTTTGAATGCTACTGTGTATTATTGGATTGCGCTCGCAAAGGTCTTGGCTGTCACAGGAATGAAGTGTGACCATTGGACGGGCTCTGCTGAAGGCTGCACTATGCATATTGTCTTTCTAAAAATGTTTCTGGAATATCACAATTGGGCCAGGCCCCAATTCAGAGTCCATGACCTATTGCATGGTCGCACATGGGGCTCAGCAGGATTTGTGCAGCCAAATAATTAAGAACCGGATGGTCAGGAAATGGACTGGAGCCAGTCCTCTGCTGTCAGGAGGCCACAACGTAGGCAGATGCCATCATGGGCATGGGGGGAAGTTGTTTTCTTCTCTTTTAGGTACCGTAGATGCCCGAAGGAAGGGCACTTTCAACAGTACCTTGTCAGGAGCCAGCTCTGTAAAACAAACTCTGTTCTCACCTGGCTGTTTTAAGGGGTGGTTGTACCTTACCCATTTGAAGTCAAAATAAAACCTGATTTTGGGGAGGGGGCAGGGAGGGAGAATTAGAAATATAAATTTGTTGTTTATAATCTGGACAAAATGTGGGGTATCTGTGGCTGTCCAAATAACATCTCTGCTCTCGTGTTGCCCATGGAGGTATCCCAGGTGTAAATCTCTCTCTGGAGAAGGGGAGCTGGGACGTTCCAATGCTGTTTCTGAGGAGATGGATGTGGCTTTGTGCCGTGAAGCTTCTTTATTGCAGCCTGATTTGAAAAGGATGGGATCCTTTGTTTAGCATCAGTCAGTTGATGATGCTAAACAAAGATTTCTTCTGCTTGTACTTGGGTTTGGGGTTTGGGGTCCTGTGGTATGGAGAAGGTTCCTACTGTCCACACTCCTGTTCTGGAGCATGTGCCACCCCACCCCTTTCCACCAAACCAACTTCTTCCACTTTTGTTATATCTTATCTACTTACTATTGACAAAGATAAATAGATGTTAAAATATGTGTTAATCTCTTAGTTGCATCACAGGTTCAGATCTCCATCTGCACAATGAGCGGCAGCACTGGACAATCTTTGTACACCTTTCCAGTATCATTAATTAGCCAATTAAGCAATTCAGTTCTTGCAGGTAAATGTCATAATCTGTGAACTAAGAGCCTTTTGAAATAAGTATTTCCTGCAGGATGTGTTTTCTGTCTGCTTCCAACAGATGCTTCTTGTATTGTCATCAACTTTTTGTCCCTGAAGCGCCTTCTAGAAAATGTTGTGTTTTACTTGGTGTCTTGGTTTCTTCTGCCATGACTGATTCTCTTTGGGGCCGTGTGTGTGTCTGCAGGTCATCAAAGCCGGCGTGGAGACCACCTGCAAATGCCACGGCGTGTCCGGGTCCTGCACCGTCCGCACGTGCTGGAGGCAGCTCTCCCCCTTCCACGAGATCGGGAAGCAGCTGAAGCAGAAGTACGAGACCTCGCTCAAGGTGGGCAGCACCACCAACGAGGCCACGGGGGAAGGTGACATCTCCCCGCCTAAAAAATCCATCCCCGGCCACAGCGATCAAATCCCAAGGACTACGGATCTCGTCTACATTGACGACTCCCCGAGCTTCTGCCTGATGAGTCGCTATTCCCCCGGGACCTCGGGACGGAAGTGTTACAAGGACAAGAACTGCGACAGCATCTGCTGCGGCCGGGGGCACAACACGCAGAGCCGGGTGGTGACGCGCCCGTGCCAGTGCCAGGTGCGTTGGTGCTGCTACGTGGAGTGCAAGCAGTGCACCCAGAGAGAGGAGGTTTACACCTGCAAGGACTGACACGACCTGCGGCCCCTGCCGCACGGCCGCCCCCGGGGACGGGCCAGCTTGGAGAACTGCCTATGGAGACAAACAGGGTTTGATTGACCTTCTGGGATCTGGAAGCTATGTTGAGACATAAGCACTTTGTAGGGTACAGGTGACCCAGCTGTGTTGCTGTTTTGGTTTTTGTTTTTGTTTTGTTTTTTGTCTTGTTTTTCCTGTAGACTGAATTTTCATGAGGTCCAACCATGTGGAAATAAGTGCCTGTCACACTGGGGTTAGACACCAGTTGACCTTCACCTTCGTCGTCTACGCAGTTTGACGGATCGTTTCTCCTTGGAACATTGTTTCAGCCATCCTCCGTGAACTCCTGGCCTAAGATATTCCCTTTGGCATAAATATCCTGTACTTCTTTATTCCTGGAGCTCACCCAGCTGCTGAGAGAGCTAAGCAGATACAAAAGATCTTTCTGCTTTGAGTGCGGGAAGCGGCCGCTCATTTCTCCTAAAACTGGAGAGGGATTTGTAGGGAATGATGGGTTCTTCCAGTGGAGTTTCTGCACATGGAGCAAACCAGTCTCTGACACAGAGACCCGCTGGGAGCACCAGCTCTGTAATGGCAGCTCCGTATCCGTGTGCATCGTCACCAAGTACAGCTCGAAAGCGTTGGGTCCACCACGCTGCAGACGGAAATAGATCCAACAAAAGAGGTTGGGAAGACAGCAGGACACCAGACATGCCTGTCCCCTTCAGTCCAATCCCACATTCTTTATTTAAAACATTTCCCCCAAATGCAGGTTCTTTAGCACTATCGCTGTCTTAAATTTAATTTTTTTTTTTTTTTTTAAACCACTAGATACTTTTGTTTCATTTTCACTTCATGCATGATTTGTTTCTCTCTCGTCTTCCCACCTCCTGCTGATGGAATTCACCCTGTGGTAACTGCTTCAGAAATCCCAACTGGAACTTGTTGAGTCTTACGCCAGCTGAATTTGGACGTGTTTCTCTTGAGCAGAACAGGAGAAATCCGAGTGCATCTTGGAACCCGGGGCTGTCTTGCGTTGTGGAGCAGCCGTTCTGGCCCGGATCAGACCTCTGGAGGAGTTGACTTTTTTTTCCTAGGTCATCATTCCATTTACTCTAAACCATGGCAGTGGTACATGACACAAGCTGTATGTAAACCCTATGACCTTAAGATGATCT
>VZRS01007021.1:0-190142 GCA_013398055.1 Ifrita kowaldi
AACTCTGCCCCTCCCTGTAATTCTGATCTTAGCTCTGCCTGTCACACTGAGTAAGGAGTTCATTATGCCTGAAGTGGAAAAAGGGCTGTGATGCCAGTCACTCCCTCCTCCAGGTTATCCAGCAGGAAGGCAGCAATCACTGCTACAAATGAGACAGGTGGCACTGAAAAATGTTTGGTGACACTCCCTGGGCGAAGTGCAGCTTCCCAGCTCCTGTAGTCAGCTGCCAAGGCCACCATGCACCACGCAATTCCTTCAGGCACAATAATGGGAGTGAAAAACAAACACACAAAAAGGCAAGGGTTTCTTCAGATTGCAATTTCTAAATTGTCCTGTTCCTGCCTCACACAGTACACACACAGCAGAGCTCAGATAATCTGGGGTGTTACTTGGTAAGCATCAGAGTCTTCGGGATGGGAACTTGCCTCTCTGTCTGAAGTCTAAATAAGTGCACAATTAATTCTTTGTCACATTCTGAGGCAGCAGAGAGGATCTGTTCTGTCAATGGAGCATCCCCATCTACTGTTGGAGAGAGGAAAGGGAGCAGCACAGCCCCCAGAGGGAAGCAAGGTGCAGGAGAGGGGTCTGCCACCCAGCAGGATCGTCAGGAGCCCCTGCCCAAAGGCTGAGAGAGCACCTGGGATTTACAGAGAAACTTTGCGTTCCCAATCTACTATGGCCTTCACTGGAGCCCTAGTCCAGTATTTATTATGAAAAGAAATTTCTGGGTGCCATAGTTTTAAAAAGCAAAATTTCAGGAACAAGTTTGCATGTGAGCCAAGAAAAAACACTGCTTTCCTAATCTTGCAGAGAATCTCAAATGATTGCCTAAGGAAATTTGAAGTTTCTGGGTGGGATAGCTGATGGTGACAGCTTAGATGCTAAAATACATTTAAATCTTTCACTGCTGGTGATGGCACTAAACATGCAGCAGCAAATAAATTGTAACCATTTTTTCATGATATTCATCAAGATTCAGACATTTTTAAAATTAAAAACCAAAAAAAATTAAATCTCCCATTACTTAAGTTTCAAAGCGATTCCAAAATGTATCTAAACAGACATAAAGGATTTTAACTTTTTCACGATTCTGAAGTTTACTGAATTCACACTCCTATTTTTGGTCATCCCCTAACTGACCAGGAGAACATAACAAATGATCATACTCAGTACTGCATAGCAAGGCTTAGATTTAGTAAGGGGCAAGTGCAAAACTGAAATTAAGACATTAATAAACGTGCCTGTCAGAGAAGATGTGGAATGATTCCAGGCTAAAAACTTCAACACGGCTTTCTAATTACAGATTATTCCTCATCACAGCAGCATGATTAAAACAATCTTGATAAAGTTACCTATTCATCAGCTAACTGTCATTTCCCTGTAATAATCATAATCCTGCTTTTACTTAGAAAGCAGGAGCTCAATATCTACCACTGGTACAGAAACGAACAGCTCCAGAAACTCGAGGGATGGATTTGGAGGAAATAAGTTATTCATCATTTTTCTATAGCCCGTTTTTACTCTGTGTGTGATGTAGAAGTGGGCTAAAAATTAATGACACAAGACTTCTCCCATGCTGCAGAAGTTAAGCACCCACTTTAAACAGCGTCCAAAGAAGAAAGAGAATTGCTTGCACGCTTGAAAAAACCTGCTCACTTCAAGATTTTAATGCTGAGGCATGACTGAAAGCAGCCCCAGAAGATGCCATATTTTCATGATAGATTTAATTCAGAAAATAATAGTTTAATCTTTGAAGTGATCCACTGTGATTCTGAGGCTGCAATAGCTGTGCATGTGTACACAGCCACAGCTTGCAAAGGCATGAGAAGGAGAAACCCAAACACTGTTTTTAATTCATAGACAGCACTTCGATTGTTCCAAACCCATTTTGGAGGTTTGTGTTTCGATTTGCATTTTCTTTCTCCTCTGCCTTATCATGCAGTCCTCTCATAAGAGAAAAAAAAAAAAAAAAAAAAAAAAAAAAAAGAAAGCCAACCTAGATAATCTACATAAAGCTAAAATTTCAAGATCAGAAGATGACAAAGACACATGGGTCAGATTTTTCCCTCCATGCTCTCATCTCTCAAGGTTGGAGGGTTTAACCAGCCTCCTCCAAGTGCTCAGGGAACTTGCTTGTCACTCCTATAGTAAACCACAAAACAACTTTGATCTCCCTTCCATGTGTAAAATGGGAAATTGTAACTTTTCAGCAGGGGATTGGAACAGGATGATCTCTAAGGTCGCTTCCAACCCAAACCATTCTGTCATTCTATGATTCTGTGATCTGTCAAGCATCGTGCCCTGAGCAGGAGTTTCCTGCAGCAGAACTCCTCACACATTCCTCCCACTCTTGTAAATTATTGGTCATTAACTCTGGGCCAGAGGAGCACAGAAGCCCCATGCTCCCAGGTGAGCCAGCAGATCCACCCCTGCTCCTCAGGGAACACAAGAAAGAGTCACTTCAGGTGTCTGTCCTGCAGCACAGCTCAAACAGAGCCTCTCCTTAAAGACATTACTAGATGAGCCCATAGCACAGAGGATTTGCATGAAAGGAAGACTCAGCATCAGAAAGGCTTTGATTCCTCAAAAGCTTACACAGGGACAGTCCCAGTGAAATTAATTTGTAAAATTAAAAATACGCATAGGTGCTCGCAGAATTTAGGCCTGAGAGACAGCAGGCACTCACACAGCCTGGGAAAAGCATATCCAGCGAAAGGATATCCTACTTTTGGACCAAAATAGGTTTCAATAAACTTAACAACTCCATATAAGCATTCTCGCAAGACTGTATCCACTTACTGCTGGAAGGATATAAAAGGATCAAAATAGAATTGAAAATTCTTATTATACCTCTGCGCTGTTGATTGTTGAGGGCATCCAAGAAGTTGAGAAAATATTAAGTTTTATTAAACCCTGGGGAAAGTCAGGAGACCAGAAAAGGCCAGAACAATTGCACAGAGGCAGTGACAAATTCCTAGAAATAGAGGGGCTGGAAATCCAAATGAGTGGGTGTTGGGCTAAAATAATCTAACAATCTCTCTCCACTGGCAAATGACAAAGGGCAAGGGGAGAGAGTTCAAGGTTTCCTGAAAACTGAAACCTTGTTCTCCTTTTCTTTTGGAAAAAAACCCCAAAAAACCCCAAAAGACAACAACAAAATAAACCACAACAACTTTTTGCTAAGATGGGGAAAATGGGCCTTTACTACAGAAGTGTCACATCTCCAGCAGTGACAAATTAAAAAAATAACAGAGATGGTGAAACCTCAGAAATCTTTCACTCAAAAAAGGAAGGGAAAGAGAGAGGACCCTGAATCTATAGTGGAATCTATAAGTTTAGAGAGAGAGAGAGAGAGAGAGGGAGAGGCAGCAAGTGGCAACCATCTAGGCTCCTTCAAGGGGACTGCAAACTGACAGAAACTATCTCGGAGTGCTTAGGGTGGCTTTGCCAAGTGGATGATTCCACTTTAGCAAGAGACTGGCCACGGTGAAAGCAGGGACCAGAGACAAGGGCTCCAGGCATAAGGCTGCGTACAGGGGTGTCATGAAAAATATCATTAAAACCAGACAACAGATGCTTCCAGCACCGTGGGAGATGCCTTATGCAGCACAAAAGTCTCAGCAAGGAGGAGCTGCTATAAATGCCACACAAAACAAAGCCTTGAGCTCTCGAATATTACCCAGTATCAGATGCCTCTGTGTTGTGAGAGCACATGACCAGCAAAGCAGAAAGGAGACTTTGTTCTTTGCAGAAAACTACCTCGCAGGCCATTTAAAACACAAGATATCAGCAAAGAACTCGGAGCAGCTGGGATACAATTACCTCCAGATAACTGCAGAAAGCTGCAGGGAGACAGGTGAGGATCTCCTGACGGCAGCGATTCAGCAGCTTGTTTAACCCAGGGTGCTCCTGCGATAACTCTGCACGTTAATCCAGACCACCAACGCCTCCCGAATCTAAGCAGTTTTGCTGATGAATAATGGATTAATTCTTGTCTCATTCTGAGTATTCTTAGGGGAATTCTTAATAAATCTGTAATTTATTAGACGCACACTGCATTTCTTTATGAGAAACTCAGTCTTTTAAGGAAACTCTCCCTTAAGCCTGATTCAGATTGTGAGCCAACCCCACTATGCCCACCCTCACCCCAACTAATTTACAAGTGAATTCTAGTCTGGGGCACAGATAACAGAATTTCTTCTGTTCAAGCAGCAGATTTATTTGATAAAATCTAACACTTTGATGAAAGCAATTTCCTTGTGGATGAGGATACTTTGCTGTGTTAGGTAGTCTTCCCCCATCACCTAAGAGGTGGAGAAGGACAGTCAGAGCAATTAGAAGTATGGAGATGCCAGCATGAATTAAGTCACCATCAATAAGACTTAACATGTTTGGCTTATGCATTCTCATCTAACTTGAACTGGGCTTCTCACCTGAAAAACAGAGCTATTGCTGCACAAGGTTCATATAGGAGAATAATGGCAAAAACAGAGCACATTTATTCCAGGGTAGAGAGTGCTTTTAGGAATGAGAGAAAATTGGATCAAAACTAGAGGATTATTTTTTACAGCATCCTGTTGCTGCCAACAGCAGGTACCAGCTGTTTCAACAGATGATACAACAGTGCTAAAGTCATAGAATAACCTACCTGCAGCAAAAAAATTACTGTTTGATATGTAAACAAGTTCTATTCTATTATTTTTTTGCCCTGTCTGCTGTAATTCTGGTGGTCCCCACCAATGATATAGCTGTCCTGCATGACTCAGAAAAAGATTAAAAAATTATCTTGTCTGCATCCAGGCGTACGTGGAGTTTGATGTATTAGGTGCACTGTGTAATATAACTGTTGCTCTCAATAACTACAGCATTGTGTCAAACATGATTTCTCTGTAGGTAATGAAAGCCTTGAAAACCAACAGCTACAGCAGCAGAGCAAGATTGGTTTTCTAAATCACGAAAAAGAGAAGGTTTTGGACTGTTATGGATTCTGTAGGGTCATTCACCTTTAGGGAGCTCTGCTGGGCACATTAAACTTCACAAACCACACAACCTGGGGCATTGCAAACATTAGTATTTATTGCTGCAAAAGCAGAATCAATGCTCATATCTAATGCGGTGATAGTGACTACTGTGACTTCTAATAATTTCCACTTGTCGGAGTTGCAGCTTTCCTTCCCCACATCAAGACAGGACAAATACAAATTTCCCCGTTATTTTCATGGGGGAAAACTTTTGTCAGTTGTGCTGTGGGCAATAGGGAAGTTGGAACAAAACCTAGATAGGTTCCTACTCATGGCATTTAAGCCACAATATTATTTTGCCAGCCAAAGCAATACCTGCTTCTCCCTCCTCCACCCAGAACCTCACATTCCACCTCAGTGTTCGTGGCAGGGAGAACAGTTCTGGTGTAGCCTGATGGAAAAAGCCATTCTGGAAGGGGACATGGGCTCCTGCCAACCTCGTTACTTCTTGATTTCAAGTGGTTTTCAGCAGAGGGAGTTTACAATGTTCAGCAGCTCAGTTTCAGAATATTTGGTTTATTTGGTGTGTTTTCACTGATGCATCAAAACACGGGCACACTACCAACACATTTTCACCCCAGCTGATGGATGGTTTTTTCTCTTGCCTGATCAGATCATCTTCCTTTTTTAAAAAAGACGTTGTTCCTCAATGGTGAAATGCCAACTCCAACAATCCTTTTCTTGTCCCTTGTATCCCTGTCTCTCTTTCTTTCTTTCCCAAGACAGTTATTCATTCCCGATAAGAATTTTAGGAGCCTGCAGACATTCTTCCACAAAATTTTGATCAGTCCTACTTGTTCTACTCAAGAGATTTAAAAACAAATTTCACCTCCCAGGTAAAATTCACATTCCCTTTAAGGACATGGTAACATCACCCCAAGGTTGGCAAATGTTCCTTAAATCCCTTAGGTTTCATATCAGCTGAGGAACTGACTCACTTCGCCTACAAACCTGACCTCAAAACCAAGCTATTTTTTCATTTCTTCCATTCAGGGATCTCCATGCACCCTTTAACTTGGAGCTCACCCCAGGTGAGGCCCTTTCTATGACCAAAGCACAGCTCAGATGTTCAACCACTCAACCTTCCCTCCCAGCAGCCTCCATTCCTGAGCACCTGCAGGGTTGATACACTCACCTTTACAAACCAATGGATGTTGTCATTCATGCAGGGTTTTAAGGCACATCCTACAGATAACACTGACTTTTCATGAGTATACACCTGCAAGGAACATGCTGAGGTGGAGTTGCTTTTAGTGCTCTCCTCCCTTGTTTCCGCTCTAGATTCTGCTCAGTATTTCGAGATTTTCATTCACTAATTAAAATGTCTTGCAAAATAGAAACACCCCCCAGCTGCTTTTCATCAGCTCTGTTTCACAGGTTTATTATCCTGTACCAACAAAAACAACTGACCATGTGCTGTATTAATGCTCATATACAGGAAACATCTCTGGGTAGATTTTTCCAGCAATAAGTACATATGAATAGTGAGTCAGTTTGAAAATATTTTTTAACATGTGGTTGACCAATGGAAGCATTATTCTTGTAAGGCAAATCCAAGCTACATTTGCGCTGTAATCAGAAAAAAACAAAAAGGGGGTAAATTTTGTAGAAAAAATAAAGATAAGAAGAAAAATTTGCAAGTGCTCAATAAGTTGCTTGGTGGGGCAGAGTTTGTGGGCAAGTCCACAGGGAGGCTGCCTTGCAAGCAGACAGGAGCTGCTGGTGGAATGGGATGTTCCTCATTTCATACCTCACATTTCCCTGGCCTCTGTTTCCCTGGGTTGGTTGGGACTCCCTTCCTCAGTGTCTGCCACTGCTGCCTGACATGGTAACTTTGCATCTATCAGACAATGACATGGAAAGGGGGAAAAACTTCAGAGAAATGATCCAAATGACTGACCCATGCCTAATTCTTAGTGAACAGCTTCTTCAGAGAGTAGATGGACACAGGCAGACACCACTGCTCATTGAAATATTTGGCCTTACCTCTAAGGTGTAGGAATAAGGAATCCATGGAGATGGTCCGACAACCAAATACATCTAATTAACAAGCCAATTTCTAAGTGGTTTGCTGTGTCTGCTTTTCCTGTATTAAGTAGAAGACTGTGGGGAAAGACAATACAGGATGCAAAACAAGGTATTTCTTCACATGCACATCCATTACACTCAGGATCATAACGGGTGAAAACAGTCAGATCTGTCAGCAACCATTCCCGCCACATCTAGGAACTGCACTGTCATTAAATGCACATCTCAGCAGACAATAATGGTGGGGGTTTTATCCTTTTGGGCAGAAAAAACCAAATCAATGCAGTTATTCGTGCACAATACAGCACATTCATGTACTTGAAAATTTAAAGGTAAATGCTGTAACATCAAAGTGTCATGAGTGTCAGGTTTGGGTTTGGCTTTATTTTTTGTTCCTAGAATGTTAGGAATGCAGATATTATTGTATTTCACTGAATGTTGATAAGACACAATCCTCATTTGATCGTATCTCCAGGAATATTGGAATGACTCTGCTTTTCTTCCTCCAACAAGATCAGTTCAGTACTTGCTGGAGATGTAACAAGAGTTTGAGAAACTGGAACATTAGATGGGATCTCATAATCTTAAAGTTTTTCACTGCCTGTTGTCTCCATAGGTGACAAGGTTTCTTGTGCTCTCTCTGCTACATGCTCTTCCACTCCCGCAGACATGTCCTTTTCAACACTTTCCTCTTGAAATTCTATTTCAGGATCTTCTCTAGCACTTTTTACATCCCTTTTCACTCCTGAAATGTCTACCATTACATCTCCCAGCTTTGCTGCAATGTAAGCAGCATCTTCTGATCTGTTTCTTTTAGACCGTTCACACCCAGACCTTTTTTATCAACTTTCTTGACTATTTTCTCCTGTAATTTTCATTTCACCCACAAACTTTCCTGTTTTAATTGCTTCCTCTTGACTTTAAATGTCCAGCTCCTCCTTTGGAAGACAAAAATCTATATATTTTGTTTTCCACCTGCATTAATTTCAGCTACTGATCATTTAAATTCTACTTCTGAATTGTCTAGCTCAGTAGATGTTTTCTGCTTTGGGGACCTCTATATCCAGTGGTTTGACTGTGCTCTTGGAGAGTCGGAGAACATGTAGGAAGTCTTTTGGATAAACTGCTCTTTTCTGTCAATTTTTGAAGCACATATTTCTGGTTTCTACAGCTCTGCTGAGAACAGTGAATCGTGAATTATGCAGTTTTTTCCTTCAGCACGAAGATGATCTGTAACTGTATATATTGCTTTATCTGGTTTTGGAATATTCACTCTAATCCCTGTTCTCTTTGCAGGTAATGAAATATCTTCTCCCATCTCTGGCAAGCTAATACCAGAACTCTTCACACAACCTCCTAATTTTGGAACATCTCCTTTTCCAACTGTAATTGTGGTCGCTGCATACGTAAGGTATTTTAAGGTATATCTATTCCAATTTGTATTTTGGCACAAGGAATACCTACCTGAAGCTCTTCCAAGACTTCTTTCAGTATCAGCATCACCTTTTTTTTTTTTCCTGCCTTTAAGGGTGTCCAGCCTAATGCAGGTATTCTGTATTTTGGCATTTTAAAACGTCTCTGGTGTGCCTTGGTCTTAATTTCAACAGCTTTAATCTCCTATTCTCCTTTTAATGTGATTTCCTTCTCCTTGGGGTTCTTAACACCTCCTTCTCCTCCAGGATCTGACGTATGAAATTTAAGTTCTGATGTTGGAACTTGCACAGAAATGTCAGCAATTTCCAATGATATTTTTAACTGGGCTTGCTCCACTTCTGGAGAGCAGAACTCAGGCTCTTGCCTTTTTCTTAGGGAGATTCCAGACTTTTGCAAATTTCAATTTCATCTTTCTTCCAGCCAGAAAAAGATGATCATGATTCCTATTTCAGAATTTCTCTGTTCAGCTGAAGCATCTCTTTTGGCTTTTCGATGATGTCTTCATCAGCAAAACTTGATTTTTTTTTCTCTAGGAAGTTTCAAATTCCGTTTTAAAACTGATGTCACTTTCTGACAGTTTTCTCTTACAGCAAGAAATTCTAAATTTTTGGTTTAGGTTTAATGTATTTTAACTGTACATTCTGTGTCACCCACAGATATTCCAGGAGATGGTGTTTTCCCTTCTGGCTTCAGGCTTCTTTGCTCCAAAGATCCATCTTCATTTAAAATTTCAAAATCTGTTGCAGACTCGTATCAGGAAGAGATGACATTTTTGATTCAGAGTCTGAAATATTCATTTGATGTTTAGTGTTGCATTCGCTTTTGGTAATGCAGATTGCTGTTCAATTCTGGAAAAATGAATATCAGCGTGGGACAAACCCAAACCAGAAATTCTAAATACAGTGTTTGTAGAAGCTCTATCTCCCTTGCAGATGGAAAGAATTTTAGATCCAACACTCCTTGAAAGATTAGCAGGCATTTCCTCTGTTTCTGCATGAGAAAGATACTGTGATTAAAAAACTTCAGTTCCCAAGCTACCCTTAGGCATCTTGGAAGGAGATGTGAAAGGATGTTCCCGCAATCTAAAATGTCCAGCATTTTCAGTTTCCTTAGCAGAGCCATTGTCTGATATGCAAGGTTTCATGTCTTCTAGAACTTCCCCTAAAAATTTCTTCCTAAGTTTTCATAGCTCCAGGGACATTTTCCCCAACCTGAATATCCCAAATTTTGGTTTTCTGCTAGTTTTTGTCTTGTTTCCAGTGTGTCAGGTGACATGTGTAACGCTGTTTTACCAGTGCCAGTTCCAGACCTTCTACCTGTATGGATCCTCTTGCTGTGTGGTCCATTGCATCTATGTGGATTCCACCTTACCATTTTCTTTTCTCTTCATTCATTTCTCTTTCTTGTGGGGGAATTTTGATGAGGCCTGTGGTGTTTGTTTATCTGGGCTCTCTTTCAGATTGGGTATTTCTAAACTGAGCTTTGGTATCTGTTGTTATAGATGCCACTTCTGGTGTAGTAAACTTTGATGTTGGTTCCTCATCTCTGTTTTTCAATGCTTTTTTCAGCTTCTGGATGTTTTTTTGCAGGGGTGGGAATGCCATTTTTCATTTCTTTAAAGTCTTTTGGTAAAGTTTCCTAACAGGGCTTGGGCTGCTGGGGTGTTCATTTTTCCATGCAGTACTTCAAGGCTAATTACAGAAGGGATCCTTGGTAGCTGGCACTAATTCTGCAGTTGGAAGGAATGAAGAAAGGCTTACCTGGGAGGATTCTTGGGTTGGTTTGCTGCTGATTCTCTTGTTTTGTTTTCCAGCGGAGTTGTCTACGTCTGGAGCAATGCGATGTGGAGTTGAACAGCCCTGTGTGGTTTGTGTGGTTTGTGTGGTGATAGAATCATCCAGTGGGGCACAGTGACTGAGTCTAAAATAGTGCAGCTGTTCAGCATGCTGCAAGAGAGGAAAAACTTTATAAACCAGATGCTTTAATCAAGGAATCGTTACATGCATCGGCATACCAAATTACCATAATCTGTATGCTTCAAAATCAAATTAGGAATAGATCAGAAACTGGAGTTGCTGTTAAAAAAAACCCCAGACCTATAACCTCTTTTGTTATGCTGTTTCTCTTGCTTACAAATGATATCCTTCTCTCTACACTCCTTACATTTGGGCTTTTGGCCTTCCAGAATGCAATACTGAAGATGCATATGAAGGGAGAGGATTTAAGTAGCCTGTCTTGTCTTTAAGAAGGTAACTTTTCATTCCATTACCAAGCATCATCCTTCCTGCTAAAAGTTGCTCTGTTTAATCTTTTTTTCATTTTTGAGGAAGAGAACTGAAATACTGCTGTTGTCTTGTTTTCCCTACAATTTTGATGTAGATCAGTTTAAATTCACAAGAGAAGCAATGGTTGCACTGCACATATTTTTGACACAGATGCAAGTTAAACATAGGTCACTCTCAGACAGAGAGAATCTCTTCTCACCAGAGGAAGTTTCCTCTTGCCTTGTACTGGCTGGCATGAACTATTAGGTTCACTTCAGCAGCTGGTTTCCCTTAACAGACAGAAATTTGGGCTGTGATAGACCCATGTACAAACTTGTGTGTTTGATGACACATTTATTAAGGTTTGTTGATGATATCAAGGCTATAAATCATGTCTTTGCTTTACAAGGCTTTTCGTGTTTGATATTTACCTTTTCTTAGCTATGATAATCATGGAATCATAAAATGATAGAATGGCTTGGGTTGGAACGGACCTTAAAGCTCATCTTGTTCCAACCCCCTGCCATGGGCATGACACCTTCCAGTATCCCAGGTTACTCCAAGCCCCATCCAGCCTGGCCTGGAACACTGCCAGGGATGGGGACATCATTGACCTGTTGGCATTGTGCTGGACATGACAAACAATTTCCACATGCAGGTCAGGACTTCCCACAGGCCTCCCTCACGTTCTTAGAATTACGCATTTATCTTATTTTAAATAAGGATCTGCATCTCTGCCATCACCCGACTCAATGAAATTATGGTATAAATGGGAAAGTCAGCCCTCACGTAGCCCAGAGTGAGCCCCATCTCAGGAGCTGCTAACTGAAAAATGAGTCCTTTAACACTTCTACACTTGGATAAATCTGTCATGTAAAGTAGATAAACACGTCGAAATATTCAGCTTTATCAAAACATCCGCCCCGTGTAAAGTAGGAGAGGTGTGAAGGGGAGAAATAACGCAGGTCAAGTTTAGTAAGAGATTATTTCATACAGTTCCGGACGATTAAGAACAAATTATGACAGCTCCAAGTGCACAGCCCATGATGAGAACCACAGGAATTTTACAGTCTGTGTGCAAGGAACGATGCAGTGACAGTTAATGCTGTAGTATGTAAAATTATCCTTCATTTAAAAAAAAAAAAATTAACTGCTGGGAGGAATTAATTCCATGCACTGCTTGTTGAACAGGACTCTAGAAATGGAAATGAGAAAACAAATGTATAAATCTCTGCTCAGTTCCTGATAGTCATCGCCACATTTATTTTTCACTCTCACATTAGGATCCCTCAGAAAAGGGAAAGTGAGAGGGATCTTCCATTTCAGTCATTCTGCCAAGCAAGGCAGCCCAGCAAGTAGCCCCAACTTTCAACTAGCTTGGAACTTGCATTTTCAAAGGACTTGAAGGGAATTTGTTTCTCACCCTTTGAAGAGATATGCAGGTAACTTATGCTTAAGCACCTTTATAAGCACAGCCCATTTTTCTGGCCAAGGTGAGCACCAGGAGAAATGTTAAATGCTTAAATGTGTTCTGTATTCAGAGGATTCTGAATGGTGGAGGCTTCAGAGAGAGCCCCAGATGATTCCCAGACTTGACTGGGAAAGCTGCTTAAAAGCAAGTATTGCATGCTTGACTCAGAGCAAATCCCGAGGATTTGTTCATCAAGGATCTGGTTTCTCCTCTTATTTTCCTTTAACAAGTCCTGTTCTGACACTCATTTGCTTTTATTCCTTTGCTTCTGGTGGTACACAATCTCCTTGAGACTTTTTTTATTGGTAGCACACTGTGCAACAGAGAATTAAGTACGTCAGTGATTTTTCTTTCTTTTTCTAAACGCAGAAACCCCTATCAATTGCTGGGTTTTACCCCTCATACTATCTGAACCCTGCACTCTGTTCCCTTATTCTCAATGAGCAGATTCACACAGCTCTGCCACAGGCTCTGAGGATTCACTTTTATGAAAGTTCAGGGCTGCAGCTCATAGAGACTTGGAGACTGAAATTAAGAAAGAAGTGACCTGACTTTTGCTGGTCCTGGACAGCAGATCAGCAAAACCCAGTGATGTGTACACAGCAATGTGCACTAAGCAAGGATGCAGATCGAACAGAGCACTGGAAAATGGATGTTTTCTAATTAGCTACTTTGCCGTTGCAAGCAACTTCCAGCTGGTCAGGTGATTATTTCATTTATACAACTGATGTGGGACTAATTATCAAACAGAATTCAACCAACCTGCAAAAAAGGCAATTGCCTAGCCAGGAGCAATCGGAAAACCTTTCTGAGCAACACTGGAACCCCAAATATTACATAAATCTGGAAGACGAGCATGGACAGAAAGACTAACTGGAGAGATAGACCCTGAAGTGAATTGAAATATGCATTTAAAATAAAATGCATATTTGAATCTTGTTCCCTGTGCAAAGCAAGGAGCTTTCTCTGCTATGTCTCTGTCAGACAAACTGATTTCTCATAGTGTCCAAACTGTCTGATGATGTGAGAACATCTCCTGGTCGGGTCTGCCTGCAAAACCTCCTGTGTGTGACACTTCCCCTGCTGCGGGATTACCCCTCCCACAGTGGCAGGAATGCACACAGTGCTGCAGGACAATTTTTCTGGTGTTGATGTGAATACAGAAGATACAATCAGATCTTAATACATGAGAAAAGCAGAGCTTCAGTGCCAGCACACTCATTCCATGTCCGTGCCTGCCCACGGCCCCGCTGATCCTGCATCCACCTCCTCTCTAGGGTCGGTGACTTGGCTTTGGCTTGTCATTCCCATCCTCACCATTGGGTGCCCAGTGCCCAGAGCTCCACTCCCTGGTGAGGTGGTGGGACAGGTCCTGGCTGTGATGGCCTGTCCTGCCATCCTGGGGAGCCTCCAGCCCTCCCTGTGCCCTGACATTTGGAGCCTTAACCTGTAAGTTTGAACAACCTGACCGTTTTGGTCAAGATCAGATCCAAACTCATGCTATGAATCCCCACCAAAACAAACAGAATTTAAACTGTAGCCTTCTGGGCAATTTTTTTGCTCTCTGATGGCAACTCAGTTTTGATTTGAAGAAAAAAAACTGATAGAAAATCTTCTGACAAGACTTCTTACAACGCAATTAAGTTCACATAAATGATGAATAAACTGGTAGTGTCCACTTTTTTTTTTAATCACAGAACCATAGAATGGTTTGGGGACCTTTAAGATCATCCAATTCCAACCCCCTCCCAAGGGCAGCAAACCTTCCACTAGACCAGGTTGCTCAGAGCTCCATCTAAACTGGTCTTGAACACTTGCAGGGGTGGGGCAGACGGTTTGGGTTATGTACTGTCGCTTTGTATACATTTATTTACTTGTTTGTTTTATTATATTTGGGTTATATAATTGGTTTTATACCAGTCTGGGGCTTTTTAAAGTCCCTGTTTACAGGAGTAGCTATCCAGACCTGCCCCAAATTCCCAATTCCCCATCAGGAATTTAGAATAATCTGTTAATTACTGAAGCTCTATCATTTGCAATTATGGTCATCCCAGATCTTCTTCAATTTGACTACAAACATAAAGTGACCTTTAGGAAGCTGGTAAGACGTATCTTGTTCTTTTACACCCCACTTTCTACAGAAATCTGCTTCAGAGGAGCCATCCTACAGTCTCCCAGGTTACATTTTTGCAAAAGTCAGCAGAACAACTTAAAACAAAAAAAATCTTGGCAACTCTTTCAGTTATAAATTGCATCTTTGCCAAGTGCTTCCCTGCTGCACAGAGCAGATTGTTGCTTCTCACTTCAGTTCCTTGTGCTTTGTCCCACAGCTTGATAAGCGTTTCTGCAAGTGTTACAAGATGGGATCTAATCCCTTCAGACAGACACACACACCTCTGTCACATGCAGAGCAGGATGTGAAATGGAGAACACTCCACACAGGGGACTGCCAGACCAAAAGCAGGTGTTGAATGAAATCTGGGGTTTTGGATACCACGAGAAACCACAAGTGCTCTTAGACCCTTGCTCAGCACAAAAAAAACAGGGATCAGAGGGAAAAGACACTAAGTTATCAAACTTCGTGCTTTTTGCTGCTGCTGCTATCATGGCATCCAAAAGTTTTCCACGCACTAAGAGCTAGACAGTCAAACTGCTGTACTATACAGGTCCCTTGCCTCTTTATCCTTTATCCCTGGCAAAGCTCTCAGTGCCTTAAAAGGGTGCCTGATAGCAATAGCATTCAAGCAGAACAGCTTTAAATCAAAGGGTTTGCATCTTCTCTCATGGTTATTATACCAGTGCCTCATCTGCTCTCTTCTTGAAGCTGGTTCCACAGGCAAATCCAGGAATGCTCCAGTCCCTGACTCTTCTGCTCCTCTTTGAACCCTGTCTCAGAAAGCATCATTGTCTCTGCACAGTCCCACTGAAATGTGGTCATTCCCCAAAGAGGTCTCACCCTGAACGTGCCTGCCCTCCGTGCAAAATCTCACTTCTCTGTTATTGTCAGTGCCAGGTGGATTTCTCCTCCCCTGCAGCAGGAGAGTGGGTTTTTTTTTTTTAGTTTCCTGCTTTAAACAGGTGAAGGCAGAAGTGCCACCTTCTAATGGGCCCAGAGAAAAGTCCTGGGGTTTTCTTGGTGATGGGGAAGAGATTGGAACAAAAGAGTCGTGGGGTTTTGAATTCTGAAAGGAAAAAATTGTTCATAAGCTTAGAGAAATGTCACAGAATTTCATGGACTTGCACAATGACAGACCAACTAAGAACAGAAATACTTCAGTGTTTGTCTGTAGGGGCTCAGCCCATCCTGCTTTCTGCATTTTCCCGATCTCAGCTTCCTCACTGCTCAAGCTTCAGTGCCAGGGAAAACAGATGCTAACACCATGCACAAACTGACACTACAAAGTCAGGATCGGACCAACACTTCTCCAGGCTAAAAAGCTGTTCCCAATGCCACTTTCCAAGACATGGAGAATTTTGAATCAAGCCTAATGAGCGTGTGTTTTAAAAGGCATCTTCTACTTCAGTATCTGAAAGCCCCTGGCACAGTGTGTCCCTGGGACTGTTTTGGTGTTTAGCTAAAAAAATAATTATCAGCCTCTAGAGCTCCCAGTTCCCAGCAAAGGAATCTACTGGCTCTGAGGTAGAGAGAGATGATGAAGGATGTCCAGAGAAGGGAATGGAGCAGGGGAAGGGTCTGGAGTACAAGTCTGATGAGGAGCAGCTGAGGGAGCTGGAGGTGTTTAGCCTGGAGGAAAGGAGGCTCAGGGGGCACTTTAGTCTTCTCTACCACTACCTGAAATGAGGTTGCAGCAAGATGGGGGTCAGTCTCATCTCCCAGGTAACAAGCGATGGGACAAGAGGAGATGGCCTCAAGTTGTGCCAGGGGAGGTTTAGACTGGATACTGGGAAAAATTTCTTCATTGAAAGGGTGGTCAGGCATTGGAACGGACTGCCCAGGGGACAGTTTGGATCACTGTCCCTGGGAGAGTTCAAAAGACCTGTAGATCGGGTGTTTGGAACATTGGTTACTGGTGGAAATGGTGGTGTTAGGTTGTTGGTTGGACTCAATGATCTCAGAAGTCCTTTCCAGCTTTAATCATTCTATGATTCTATATAAAGGAAGAGAATGACAGAAATTCAAGTGCAAAAATTACCATCTTCAGCATAGATTAGCAGAACCTGACAGTATTATTCAATGTATAAACTCCATCAGGCAGCAGCTCTGCAGCTCCAGCCCAGGATTCACCTGCCTGCCTGTGCTCATTTACAGCTGTGTAAAACTGGTTCTTCTTCCCTGGAAAATTGTTGGTGAGCTCCAACAGTCCACATGCTAATGGTGTGCGAGGAAAGGACAGGAGAGGAACACAGAAATCAAGTTGCTGTGATTATAGCAGTAACTCAAGCAAGCAAAAAATACCCATGTGTGAAGGTGTAAAACCCTAAGGACCACACCAGGAGAAACTGATCAAGACTGGGACTCTGCCATTCCAAAAAGCAGTACATTCCCACCTGAGTGCAGACTGCCTGGCCAGCAGAGACTCCTCAGAGGCCTGCACAGCTCCCTAGAACACCATGGGTATGTTGCCTGCAGAGCAAACAGAGCCATTTCACAGTGTGGACATGACCAGAGACAGTTCTGCCCAAGAGCAATGTTTATGAGGAATCATGAGTGAGGAACCAGGTAGAAACCATTTCTCAAGGGAAGAGAAGTCAAAAATTTTAGGGTGGCAATAAAGATAAACATTGGCTCCTTCTCTGAGCCTAAAGAGCTACTTTCTCCCGTGTAAGAACCTCAGGCATTATAAAACCCCTGTTTTGCACAAGTGCAAACTGCTGCAGCACACAGCTCCCTGCAGTGGTGTCACGTCCCATTCAGGGGACAGAGCTTCCCAAAAGCAAACAGCTGCTAATGACTCCCAACAGCTGCTAATGACACCAAACAGCTGCTAATGACTCCAGAGCTCAGCAGTGCAAGACCAGCAGGTACCGAGTGGCACCAAAACGCCTGAGAAGGTCTCAGCAGCACAGTCCAGGACAGCCTGGAGACACAGAGCCTTGGGCTGAGCACGTCTGTCTGCGTGTGCAGTGAACTCTCTTGTCTTTTTTTCTGAACTCCTTAAACACCTTATTACAGGGTTTCGCCTAGGAAGTGTTGTCTGGGAGCTTTTTGTATTTGTGTGACATCGGTGATCTCAGATTTCGACAAAGGAAGATTAGTGCTTACTGCATTCACAGGGAATTTAAAGTGTGACTCCACATAATAGAGGCAGCACAGAGAAGAAATAGTCCTTGCCACTAAGAAAGTTCAATCTGCTCTTTTCTCTGATGGGTAGAGATTACAGTCCTCGCCTGGATGTTCTGGGGTGTATTAGAGAGTTGCCCAAGGTAACACAGGAAGACTGTCACAGAATCAAGAACAATTTAGGGTAATTTTTTTCCTCTTCTTCTGAGGGAATATTTAGACACTGGTTGCCAAGAATCAAAGGAGAACTCCCAAATTTACAATTTCGTCCTAAATAAATAAATCCTTTGCTCAGTTGAAGGCTGTCATTTCAGATCATGACCCCACCTAAACAGAGATGATTTGAGGAAGAACAAAGTAGCAGATCTGAAACTCACTCTTAAAGAGGAAAGAGAAAACAGATATAAATACCTTGTTGCTCCCCTGCCAACCCCCATTATAAAACAAGGCTGAGGAAAAAAATATTAAAAATCTTAACTCTGCCTCAGCCATCCTTGACTGATTTTGTTTGAAGAATTTAGGGACAGGTTGAAAAACGGAGGCTCCACCTCCTATGCCAGTTTTTTTTTTTTTTTGCTATACTTAGAGACAAAATTCCTATGCTAATTTAAACCTCCCTTGTTTTAATTTAAATTCATTATTACTGATTCTTCCCACCATGTACTGGAACAGATTATTCCCCCACTCTTTGAAGCCACTTACACACTTAACACAATTGAGGACTGTTTTCCTTCTCCTTCGGCTTTCTGTTTTCAGGAGACCCCATTCTTTCCATCTTCCCACACAAGAAGTTCACTTCCTACGTCCACCATCAGCACCACACTTCCATGTCTCACTGGTCACATTCCTCTTGGATTGCAGTGCCCACCAGGCTGGTAGGGCTTCCCTGCTTCCTACCTGCTTTTCCTCCCTTTGTATTCATGTAGCTGAGGGGTTGTGATCTGAGCCTTTGCCTTGGAATATGTTGTGCTGGTGTGCCCCACAGAACATCAGAACCATTTCTTACACCAGCACACCTTGCTAGCCCTGACAATCCGTGTGTTCTCTAATGACCCCCACCCAGGTACCTCTTGCACTACTGTAACTCCTCCACGTATTAACTGAGAGTGACAAGCAAAGTTACACAATCCTTCAATCCCTGTGCCAGCCCGGGTGGGTGACATCCCCAGGGAAGGAGATGTGAACATTTCAGGCTCTGGGTTGGTGATTTAGGTGAAAACTGGTTTTGATTTCCAAACGTTGGCATACACGGGGCTGCTGCTGATGCTCTCCAACTGTCAGCACCCTGGCAGGGGCCCCTCCTGGCTCTCGGTGCCAATCTGTCTTTAGACATCACATTCTGTAAACCTGCAGATGGAGTTTTCCACAAGCAGAAGCTGACATGTCAAAAGCTTGACGGTGGGATCTGCTGGCCATGATCCAGCAGCAGTGTTCCTCCCTCTCAGCGGGATGCAGGCTGAGCAAACAGGCAGCTAAAGCCACACTCTTGGAGGGTCTGGGCACACCCCAGCCATCCCTTGTTCCCTCTTCTCCAAGGGAGGAAATGTGGCATACATTTATTGGTGCCATAGACAAGCAGCTACCAAGATTACACCCTAGTCCCCAGACTCATTCCAGCCTGTTGCTTCACCACGCTAGCTACTAAACCCAAGTGTCCTGGTTTCAGCTGGGATAGAATTCACTTTCTCCCTAGTAGCTGGAATTTGGATTTAGTATGGCAATGATGCTGACATTGCCAGGTTAAACACACTGATGTTTTCAGCTGTTGCTGAGCAGTGCTTCCCCTGAGTCAAGGACTCCTCAGTTTCCCATGCTGTGCCAGTGAGGAGATGCACAGGAAGGCAGGAGGGGACACAGCCAGGACAGCTGACCTGAACTGACCATAGAGTTACTCCAAACCACAGAGTGTCACACCCAGTGTGTAAACTGGGGGAGTTGGCCAGGAGGTGTTGGCTGAGGGCTGGGGACAGACTGGGCACCGGGTGGTGAGCAACTGCAGTGTGCATCACTTGTCTCTCTTGGGTTTAATTTATTTTCTTTTTTTCATTACAACTATTTTTATTGTTATTATTATCATTAGTATTATTATATTTTACTGTGTTTCAGTTATTAAACTGTTTTTACCTCAATCCAAGTATTTGGGTTTTTTTTAACTAATTCTCCTGATTTTCCTCCCCATCCCACCAGGGCAGGTGGGAGTCAGCAGCAGTTGTGTGGTATTTAGTTGCCATTTAGGGTTAAACCACACCTAGGAAAGCCAAGGCATTGAGACCTATCCTGAAAACTGGCAACGGGACAGAGACAGAGCAACACATTTACCTCTGCTCTCCCAGACTGCCTGATTTTGAGGCCAAGCTTGGTGCAGACCAAGCTGTAAAAGGGATGGCTGAGGGATACCAGTGTTCTTCCAGACTGCAAGAAAATTTGTTTAGAAAATGCTTATTAGCATTCCCTTAGGAGTGTCTTATCCATTTGACTTTTGAAAATAAGTCAGATGTGTTTAAACCACTATATTGCCGCCAACAAATAAAAACACCTAATAAGTATCACTACAAAAATAGCATTTTGGAACATGCATTTATAGCTCTTCTTTCTAGTTGCTAAATATACACTCATTTCTAAATATTCAGCAGATAATTTGATGATTCTGGATATGACACTGTGAACAATATTCTTCTCAAAGTGGTGGGAATACATTATGACTCACACATGACATCTGCCTTAAGCCTAAGGAGTTATTTAAACTGGAGTATTTTATCAGGGGATCATTAATTTTGGAACCTAAATTAATGAGCATTAACCTGGGCGAATATCTAGAAAATATTACGAATGAGTGGGAGGGGAGAAAACCTACTTGGTGACTCAGAGCAAAGTTTAAAATATCACTTAAGTGGGTATAACGAGTACAGTAATAATAATTTGAAAACTTGAGGCAGATTATGTCTGAGGTAAAATCTATTAAGGGTAGCAGCAGTGCCCCCCATCACCACAACAGGCCTTGTGCCAAGACACCACAAGCAAGCAACAAAAGCACCTATTTTCCATCAGCCCAAGTTTGTTACCATCTCAGTGAGAGATTTTCGCATTTAAGGATTCCTAAGCACTGAGTTTCAGAGCTTGAGTCCACCAAAATGATTTCTTAACAAATGGGCAGAATTGCATTCCTACTCATACCAAAACAATTTTATTTGGCAGCATGAAGGGACCTAAAAGAGGACCTGGGGTTAAAAACCAAGCATTCAGCTTGGCAGGTGGTAAGAGGTAGGGACGATTTTCCACCATGTCTTAGAGAATGTATGAAGTACTCCATCAGAGGATGGTTGTCTCTCTCACATATGGGAATATGTCTAATTAGAAATGTTTAACTTTTCCATCTTACTCTTGGAATAGGCCACCCAGGGCTCGGGACATAAGCACCACCTGACAAGCTTTTAATGGGAGCCCAGCAAGCCCTCAGTTGTTTATAAGCATGACTACTAAACTGAACTTCCCAACTGTATTTCTTGTCCTTTATGAAAAAATAATGAAGTTTTTCTCTGCGAGTATTTATAGTACTTCATGAATTTGGGATGAGTACTAGCAAATAGTTTAACAGCCAGTGAAACAATAGTGAATAAATGCATAAAGACTTGGACTTAAAATTCTGGCGCAATGGTTTCTCATCCTTTGGCTCCAATTAGCAAAGGGCAATTCACATGTCAGGCCTTGAAGTGCGTGGTCTTTTACATGACACAATCATTAACTTTTCAGGGACTAAAAATAAGCTCCTTTTCAGTGTTTTGATTGCCTTGGTACTCACTGACTTATAAAGCATTAGAAATACCTTGGTCATCCCATCTGACCTCCTGCTTAATGCATCTGGCACCAGGAAGCACCGGGAACCACAAAATTTGGGAGCACTAGTGCTTAGACTGTGAGGGCCCTAAGCAAGGGCACAATCTCAAGGGATTTCAGGTCTGTTCTGCCAAGTGAGAACTGTGGTAATTTAAACCTGGAAGAGAGAAAACTAGGAGGGGAAGGAAAATTCCTGTTGGATCTACAGAAATGTCAGTGTCACTGGAATTTTCTCCCATGCAGAGCTGCAGAGAGGAATGTGTCCTGAGGAATGAGCACTCACTCTTGTCCAAGTCTTCCTCAGCAACCTTGGTCTGAATTCCCCCATGGAAGGAGAACAGTAGCCCTGGAGTAAACCATGCATGAGCCTGATCTGCACAGCCCCAGTCCAAAGCCTATCCAGATCTCCACAGTATGAAGGACATCACTCACAGGACTACTCTGTATAAACACTTGGAGAACTGAAATTCAGAGCTTCAGCTGCAGTGTGCAAGACACTGATTTGGACTCCAAAATAGCCCATCTCAGGTAGGAGCAGACGCAGGTGGTGCTTGCTGTGCCCTGTCCTCCCAAGTGCCTCCTTTATTGGCACAGAAACAACCGCAGCTTATTGGATTATTACAAACAGGGTTTCTTTGCAGTATCAGTGGCGATGCCAAGCTTCCACACAGCCTTGTTTCATTTATGAAAAAATATTGGTTTGATTTGGGTTTACGATTTTTTTTTCCTCTGAGTCATATATTTGAGGCATGAGGAACAGCAAAGCTTTCTTAAAGCAGCAAGAGGAGCTGAACTGAAGTGTGAGGCTGTGGAGTAAAGGCAATTTTGATATGATGCTGCTTTGTTGAACGCAACTATTTTTTAAGATGACAAGGCCTTAGAAAATGTATTTTTTAAAAATAATACCCAAGCACTTTCATGGCAGAAGCAGTAAGTGCACTAAGATAAAACACACACAAAATCTCTCCCATGCACTTGCAAGTTTGTCAGAGCTCCAGAGGGGAAATTGTTACTGATGCAATGACCTTCCTCCAAAACAACCCAGAATTATTTGCAATACGACAGTGTGATAACTAAAACCAAGATGAGGGCCTCAAAACTCTCTGTTATACAGGTCTGGACTCTGGTTTCAAAGTGCTTATGGGTGGCAGGATGGACAACTGGCAAAGCTTTTCCTTGCTGAGAAAGCCTGGGTGTTGGTAAAGCTCTAACTCTCCTCTTTGCATAGCCGTGGTTGGATGCTTTTACTGATGATTTTCAACCACTCATAAATACTTTATCTGAAAGCTGTACAGCAAGCTCTTCTTAGCAGGCAAGCAGGCATTTGACAGCTTGCAAAATAAGAGGTGAGTGTGCAAGATGGGCTGAGTGCCAAGACTTGCAGAGAGCTTGTGGGCAATGCCCTTTATTACCCTGAAAATCCAAGCAGCCTCAGGAGGAGGCTATGGAAACCCTATAGACAGGTCAAGTGCATTTTCACGGCTTACAGATCTAAGAAAACTCTTCCATCTCTCTGTTGACCTGAGAAAGTCCATAATTAGCAGGGCCTGAATTTGGGTATCTATCATACCATTTCAGATCCTGAGAGTTTTGACAGAAAACACAGAAAAACTTGACACAACGGCTCCAGTTCAGGCTCAAAATGCAGTATTAGCACACACCCACTTGCTAGGTTGTCTAGTCCTAAATAGTTCCTGAAAACTGAGGAGTTGAAGTAATAGGAGAAGTGTGGGGGAAAAAAAGATGCTGTTATAGAAAAGTGACTTTTCCCCAAGCACGGCATGCCACCAGTCCAGTACTTCTGCCATGTCCAAGTCCCATTACTTTGAAGGAATGGTTCAGGCAAATCAGGACAAGCAAAGCCGGGCTAAGCAAAGCAAATGGAGCTGGCAGAGCTGCTGACAGGGGCAGGTGAGTCCCAGCACTGTCAGTGCAACGCTGTGCTGCAGTCCTTGCTGCAAGAGCAAGCGCGAAGCTTGCACTGATTTTCACACTCTTTATTTTCCTTCCCTTCTCCTCGCCTGGCATGACTTGTTAAGCAGTGTCTCATCCAGAAAGAAGGGGAATCAATAAGGCATCAGGTTTTCCAGACTTCTGCTTTGTGGAAATCTAAATTTCCAAGCTCAGCCAAGGCCCTCCATCGTGCCCAGCTCTCCCCCTCCCCAGCTGACCCAGCTTTTGAAAGCAGAGATGCCTGGCTGCAGCCATGAGGCTGTTAAGAGCCTGGCACTAACGCTATAAATATCCCGTACTCAAACATTATCATTGGGCTCCCAGAGAAGAAACCACCTTGATTGAAGAATGGACTCATTAAGGGAGCAAAGTGACAGCTTTGAGAGGCTCCGTTTGCCGTTTCTAAGTGCATCTGCTCTGATGGGATTAAAGATGTGTTCCCCACCGGGAGGGAAGAATGGCCTTAGTGTCAGGTCTGCCTCTGGCTACATCATTAAGCAATAAGACATGACAGGCAGTGCGTTTTCAGGGGATTTTTTGCATACTCAGGTATGCAGTGTCATAATGGTCATAGCAAAGCAATCTTGGCCCCCAAGAGCTGTGCTCGCTGCACTGGTACAAATTAAACACAGTTCTCAGCCTGCCAAATGTTGTGGATCTTCAATACAATACTACCAGGACCAAGAGAGCACCATTTTCTGCATGCCAAATCATTTTTGGGTGCAATTCATCCCAGCTGCCTAAACCCCAAGCAAACAGGGTTTAGATTAAACACACGTAAGTCACTGTATCTATTAAAAAGGCTTTGTGAGCAATCATCATTTTAGAATTGTTTATAACAGGCCAAATCCCTGAATTCCCTGAACAAGTGCCATGCCAAAGTACTCACAGATGGCTGTAGAGAGCCAGCACTGATCCCACAGGGTTTTGACACATCACTGAGCACAACTGCAGCAAACCAAGATGTATCCCCATGTGTATTACTCTTTAAGAGGCCTGAAAGAGTGGTACCTACACTGGCAGGGGACTCTGCATCATCTACTGCCACCTTGATGTAGGTTTGCTCTCAGTTAACACCATTTCTGTGTGACAGTGCCACCCATAATCACCAAAGCAAATAAAATGGTTTTAGAGCAGTTCACTTTCTACTGCTGCACACATGGGGAAGAAAGGTCATTTTTGTCCATGCAGGAGCTGCAAGTGCAACCCCTACAGCCAGGGAATGCCTACTTCTGACCCAGCCATGACTGCCAAAGCAAGCAAGACGGATCCTGGTGACTGGCTTAAGGGTGATAAATCCACCTTAAAAAGAACAGGATGCACTTGAACCTCTCAGATCCCAAATAGAGGTGAAGAAATTCATGTAGCAAGGTCCACTTATAGCTGCTTCCAATGTGTCAGTCCTTCTCCACACATCAGGTCTGGCAGCTCTCCTTGCCTCTGAATTGCTGAACTCACTACTGACTGCAGCTGCTTGAATGTATTCATAGCCTGTTGCTTACTCAAATAAATTTTTCAGAGCAGAAATTCTCCAAAAATCCCTCAAGCCAGACACCTGAAAATGAAGATGCTGAAAAACACCTTCAAGATGCTTTCCAAAAAGCATGTACACTTACTTTTGGACTGCTGTGATTGCAAAATGGAAGCTACGTATTTCATATCTTCACAAACCCAAAAGCAAGACTGCTCCACATGCAGTTTGGTTGTGTGATTTATATGCACTATGTGAGCAATTTAGGAAAGAAAACTACATTAAAAAAAAAAAAAAGATAGTCAATGGGGAAATTATTTCTTAGCTCACAGAGGGCCAATCATATGATCAGACACCACATACTGAAAGAGCCAGGTGCTCACAGCTGCTAAAATATTCTGACCACAGCAATTGTTCTCATCAAGCAAGCACGCTTACTTCAAATTTTGAGGTCTTATACCATCCCAGCAAGCTATGAAATATGAAGGGGTTCTCTTACAAGCCTGGGGATTTTTCTAAGTTGCTTAAATGAATGCACATGGATGGGCTTAGGGCAGGCCATTCCAGCACAACCAGCAATGGGCAGCTTTAGACTCATTTAATACAGGAAAAGACCACCTGAACTATCTGAGGGCTTAGTGCTCCGTTCCTGAGAGAGGCTTAGCCAGAACACATAGAGGATATTTCTCTGCTGGGTGTGAGATTTGTAACCAAAGTATTTCCTAACTGTAAGAAATCACATAAACAGGGAAAGAAAAACAAATATGACTGATTAGCCTTTTATTTTTTTTTTTTTTGATGGAGCAAGAAAAGCTTAGACCACCACCATCCTCTCACTGCTCTGCTCAAACAGAAATCTTCACTCCAATATTTTAGTCAAGAGGCTTCTGTTTCTACCTGGAAAGGGCATTTCCATCCACACAGACTATGAACTCAAATTACACCCCGGGAAGCCTCCTACCCTATCCCTCCTTTATGTTTTTATCAATCACCCAGGTTGGTGTGCAAGCTCCCAGCCTGATCCCCCGCTGTAGTGCAGCCACAGCCTCACATTAAAGCATGAAAATTTAAACTCCTCATGTTTTGCAATATTTACAAATCTATGAAAGTAATGCAAGCAAATGGCAGTTGTCTGGGGCTGAGAGAAACTGCTGAGCTGGGACGCTTTCCACCAGCAAATCTGTTCCCATCTTTTATTTACAGGAATTTAAGAGAATTCATTAGTCATAGAACAATTCATATTTCAAGACAAGTGAGGCCACACAATTGTACTACACTCAGTAACTCCCCAAATGCTCCCACATTCTTGCAGGAAGTGCAGAGGCTGAAACTTTTCAAGCTAGAAAGTCCCAGTGATGGAACCCAGCCAGCAACCTTGCTGCAGAGGGTCCCACCCAAACCTCTCCAAGTGGAGGGTGTCCTGCTGCGGAACCAGGAGCTGGCCCTGCAAAGGAACCTGCCTGTGCACTGTCATCCTCTGAAAATTTTGGCAGTCCCTTCTCTGCTACATATTTCCTACTGGCCTATTCCCAGAGAGAGGCAGCCTGGCATGAGAACTACTTTGCTAAATTCATATCTGTCCAACTTCTTCGAGCTTATGCAATATTGGCTAATCTTTCAATTTTAAATTGAGGTAGATTTTTAAAAAGCTGTTTAAATTCTGTGCCGCTCAAACTCTTTTTACACATTTGCTGTCATGTTCTTAGAAGCAGAAGGGCCACATTGCAAGAATATTCCCATTTCTTTTATTCACAGGCAGCTTTGTGTTACAGGTTCCTTTGGCAAGAAATACCAGTAATAGCCTTCCATCCCTGAAAATACTCATCTAGTGGGAGATATCCCTGCTTATTGCAGTGGGGTTGGGCTAAATGATCTTTAAAGGTCCTTTCAACACAAATTATTCTATCATTTTATGCTGGGACAGATTCTCTGCCACCAAACGGAAAGGTGATTTCCTTGATAGCCATCACAACCCACTCCACCATCATCTTCTGAAAATATGTACCCTTTAGGGACCAGGCAATGGAGAGAACTTGATTCATGCCACAGGCAAACTACTTTCCTGAAAATGCCTTGCTTCTCTGGATGCCATTTGCTGTCAGATAGGATAAAGCACCCCCTGAGAAGAGGATGCTGGTGAAGAGAGCTACATAAGCAATGACAAAAGTGTGTATTTACCAACAGTTTATGATTTGTATAGGATGAGAATCCTCTTTTGTGAGGATCTTCAAAAACATGAAGCTGAGAAACATTCAAAGCTTTCCAGTTACAGAAAACAAGAGGACTCATAGCATTTGAAATGGATTGTTTTTAACAAGAACATTTGTAAATCCAAAATACATAGATAAGGCAGACTATGGGAACTCAGAAACCCCCTTAAGTTCAGTTGACTTTAGCTTTCTTTCCAGAATTATCCATGCTAGTCTGCTTCCTCCTTGTCTTCTACATCCTTTCTCTCTTCAGGACTCTTCAGAAACATTTTGAGAGCCCAACACACAATCTATGCATAGCACCATGAGCCCTCTTCTTGATTCACCCATAGATGTTACTGGAAGGAAACAAAATATAGCCTCCCCATTAGCATATGAGTTATTCCTGGAAGGCTCAAAGACTTTCCCATCAAGCTCAGACTGTTCTGGTTTAAAAGGTTTCAGCAATGTTCTTCTGCCAGCTTTCCTCCAGCCCAGTCATAACTCATTAAATGAAACTGCAAATCTACTTTAATCACTGTTCCTTCCCCTCATCTCCTCCTCCTTAAGGGGTTTCAGAATAATCATAAATTTGCTTTATTGTTGCTGAAAGCCTTAGAGCTGTTCTCTACCTTCCTGACATCAGAAATCCACGTAAGCACAGCCAGCCTTGAGGAAGCCATCTAAGATGGACACAACTCTCCTGGCTCATCTTGGGGGATGCACAGAACAGAGGAGGCAAGTCACCTCCACGGGACAGGAACTGCCCTCGGTGTACAGCCCACACGTCCTTGGCATGTTGACCTGAACAGATGCCAAGCACTTGCTTTTGGCTTCACCTTTAAAAAATATCACCTCATTTACCAAGGAGATGCCTCGTGGGCCCTGTGGTATGGAGCAGAGCTGGCTGAAACCTTCCTCCCCCATCAAACAAAGATCAGTCCTGCAACAGGGTGCACACAGGCCATAGGTCTGTTGAGAGTCCCATAACAGACCTTGAAAAACAATTATCGTACAAGGGGAAACAGTTGGCTTGCTCTGGGAATATCCTGCAGCTGTGAATACAGCAGCAGTCCTGACAGCCTGGGGAAGTGTTATCATTGCTGCCTGTCTAGGTGCTGTGGAAGAGTTCATGCCAAAACACACTCTGGTTGGTGTGCTTGATGTGAGAGGACACCCAAGGACACAGCTGCTTGTGACTGCCACTGCCACTACACTGGGGAGGTGTCAGCCTCCAAATCAGGCTGGAAATTTCAGAAGATGGGATTATTTTGAGGCTTGCTATCTGTCTGGACTGTCCTAGGAGAAAGACAGCCTTCTCCCTTCACTCCCATGTGTGCTGGTGGACTTCCACATGAAGGTCCCATTCCATTTCTGGATTCCCTGTGTTCAGGAAAATTCAGCGTTTCTGCAGCTGGAGCTGGTTGTCAGAAAGGACATAAAGAAGAGTTCTGGCCAGTGCCACTGTGCTTGAAAACACATACACAGAGCCAAATTCTGGCACTCACACAAGCCTGAAATTTAGGAGACTGGCAAACCCGGACTTGAAAACAATCCTGGCTATTTAAAAATGAAGACACAATCCTGAGCCAAGTACTGAGGTGGAGAGACATTTCTGTTGGGTGTCATATCCCTTCCTGCACCCAAAATTATTCCTCATTATCGGTTGTAAAAGAAAAAAAAAATACCATCCCTTTTCTCTCAGTTTACCATTAATTCTTCAATTTGTTTACAAGGCAGCAAGTGAAAGACTCTTTCTGCGAGGAGCTAAAATGCTTACAGATCACTGTGAGTTCAAAGGATGTGTCATGGAAATACATTGGGGAGAATCACTATTTCTCATCAGTGGGATAATTGCAGGCAATCCATCTGAAGGTTAGAACACAATATTTGGAAGAAGTTATTGCTTCCACATTTCTTTATAGTCTGACATGAAAGATCTGAAACTTCTTCTGCATGTGACTCAAATATGAATAAAGCTCATAACAAAACATAATAGAGGAAAATGAAAAATTCCTGGCTGATGTAGAGGCATCTGTGCTGTGGTTAAATTATATTTCGATTTTCAGCTCATTTGTTTATTCCTCCAGACAGCTACTGACCGTGTTCTAGAGGATCTTAACTTTGTTGAGGACCCCTCGACTTTGCTGACTTTTGATCGCGCATCAGGGAGACTTTAAATAAATCAGCCACTGCTATTGGCCAGCAATGAAAAAACAGAAGATGCAAGCAGTATCTACAAATTGCTGAGGATACGTACAGAGCTGTATTCCCTATCCATGGGGCAGATAATTCCTCTGCAAAGTCAAAGCCTACCCATGGGTCCTGGGCTGCTTAAACCAGGTTTGCCAGAAGCTCTCACGACTTTCTCGGTGTGGGAGTTCCTGTGGTGACTGAACCAGCAGAGACGTGAGCAGATTGTTGTTTTGCCAGACTCGTCATAACAAAGGACCACAAACTGAACTTACCTGGGAAGAAGAGTAAGACAGGTTTTCCTTCTCACACCAACAGTTCACCTCTTACAGTTCAGGTCTAAAAAGGCCCTCTCTGGAATCCACTAAAAGTATGTAAAATCCGCTAAAAATCTGGCACTCATCTGAGCTTTTCATCCTTCCTACTTCAAGCATGTGTAAGAGGCCTCCTCCCCTTCAAGCCCAGAGTGGTTTCTTTGCTCAGACCTGGTCTCTGAGCACAGGAGTCCCGTGGAGTTCAAGGTGCCTAGGAGTCAGAATTCCAGGCCATGGAGAAAGGCCCAGAAGAGCTCTTTTTCACTGTCCCATGTCATGCCAAAGTCAGGGTGGCAAAGAACAGTCAATCACCTCAGAAATGTTGACCAAGATTTTGGAGATCTCAAGAAATGTATGTCCAACACAACTGTGTTGGAAGAGACTTAAGCAATCTGACATCCTCCCCAGTCTTCACTCCTCAGCATTTATTGCTCGTAATTGGTGCAGTTTCTTGCCTTCAGCGATTTCTCACCCAAGCAATGCAACTAAAGATACTGACTCCCACCGTGCTGGGGGAGCACGCAACAGCCTTGGGCACTAAACACTTCCCAAGAACATCCCCGAGCAGATGGCATAAATTTAGTGAACCGTGGATGGGAAAGGGAATCCCCAGGAGATGCAGTGACAGCACAGACACTGCAGAGAGGATCTTATTTCTGTGTCCTCACAATCCATTTCCATACAGCTCTCAACTTTCCTCCACACAGTGCTTGGGACTTGAGCATCTCTAAGGAACCACACTTATTTGAGGCAGGGATGAGAAAGAGAGGAATAAACAACATTTCCTACTTTTGAAGAGAGATCACTGAGACACCAAAGGCCTCCCTCTACCACATGGGGTGAGAGATGCTGCTTTGTGTCAGCATGGAGATGCACCGGCAGAATTATATTAGCAGAAGCAATAAAATGCCCTGACTTCTGCTGCCTCCAGGCCTCAGTTGTTCCCTTGCTTAGCTCCAAGCTCTGAAACAGATGTACAGCTGTCTCTGAACTCCTCTGGGCTCTGCACACTGTGCTGCTCCAAGGGCTGAGACACCTCCAGCAATCGTCATGAAGTACCTCTCAAGTACAAGATCAGATAGCAGGATCATAACCATGGAATAAAACAGCTTTCTGGGCCCAGCTGGACTACATCAAACAACCTAGCTACATTTAAAAGATGTTTTCTGCCCCTTTTCTGAAAGCCAGCTTCTCATACCTCCACGCACATGGGCACAAAAAGCCCCAGGACATGAGACATGCAGGTCACCTGACGGACAGCAGAGTTGGACTGGCTCCAGTGCTCCAAGGTCTGCAAAGGTCTGCCCGTCCTGGAGCTGTGCACAGCACCAGCACACTGCAGGTTATCACATAACACCCCTGGGTGGGTGTGACAAAGCAGGAGGCAACCTAGCAGAACACAATACAGCCCTCAGGATTAAGAGGAGGAATCCTTTCTCCTGTTAGGAATGTTCGTGGTTTGGTAACCAGACCACCTTGGTGACTCATGCCTTTAGGGAGCCTTTCACCTTAACCAAATGCTCAAGCATCCCACAGCACCAATAACCTCATCCAGAGTGAAACCTGGATAAATGACCAAAAGAGTGCTGGCATTAGAACTGGCACACTGAAGTGAGTCACTCAATTAGCAACCTCTGTGCAATGTTTAGTAGCCAGAGAAGAGCTGTCCTGTCTCATAAGTGACTCACAACATGAAAGAACATAACACAGTAGTGATCAATCACAAAGGTGAACAAGCAGCAGCAGTTTAGTCCAGAGGCTGAGTACCAAACTCAGCTACACATCAATATGATCCACGGCCCTGCTTCTCTCCACTTAGTTAAATGAGCACTGCCAAGTGTAAGCCGATTGTATCACGCAGTGTCTTATCTAAAGGGTGGAGATCAAAGAGCAGCAGAGGGAGAGGTTTTCACACACTCCACGTAGCTTTACTATTGCCAAACCCCCATTGCAACAGTTGTCTGACTCCAGATATGCTTCAGAAGACCACAGGAAAGGAATTGCACAAATTCTACCTGAACGGAGACTTGGATCTACTGGGAAAAGGCAACAAAATGTAATTTAATTCAATGTAGCATTTTTTACCATCTTTTCTGGAGATAAAGTCTGTTCTTTCTCCTACCCCTCTGTGCTCAATCCTGTTATACAATGACAGGACTGTTTGGGTTAGAACAGACCTTAAACACCGTCTATTTCCAAGCCCCCTGCCATGGACAAAGCGTTTTTTCACCAGACCAGGTTGCCCAGGCCACATTAAGACTGGACTTGAGCATTTCCAGGGATGGGGCATCCACAACTGCTCTGGTCAATCTGTGCCAGTTCCTCACCACCCTTACAATCAAGAATTTCTACTTAATATCTCACATAAATCTACCCACCTTCAGTTTAAAGCCATTACCCTTGCCTATCAACACATGTCCGTGTCAAATTCCCTCTCCAGTTGTCTCCCCACTACCTCCTACTGTAACTGAAGAGCTGAGCAGCAACAGGAACTTCAGAACAGCATAACCAGGGTGAGCAGGGAAAGTAGTAGAGTTTACTCTCTTAAAAAGATGAAGCTGTCACATACCCTCCCACACTGCAGTTCTCTTCAGTGATCCTGAAAGCTGAGGACAGCTGGTGGCTACTCGGGAAGAGCTGAGTTTGCACAGCATCAGATAGGAATTCCCCAGAGAGATGGAAAGTCTGTGCTATCAAGGCACCCTCCAGCTAAGCCATAAAATCCTCCTCTTCCTCTCATTACGAAGAGCAGAATGGCTTTAAGAAACACACAGCATAATGGAAAGGAGGGGGGTGTCTGGGCAGGTGGGCAGTGCCTTGAGCAGATACAAGTTCCTTCCATGGTGCTACAAGTGTTTGATGACTCCATGCAACGTAGGAAGACAGATATGGACTCAGTGTAATGTTACCAGATCTCTTTGCTTCCTCAGTAAACAAAAATTCAGCATTTCATAGCACAGGCAATCAACTTGAAAAAAAATTAAAAGGCAAAAAAAGCAGAACCCAGAGCCAAGTTCTTTAGCGCTGAAAGGTTGATTCTACCACCTTAGTACCTTTACTTCCTCCTGTTAAGACATGCAAATACGGATAAAAATACTCCAATGATACTGATAAAACCTTTACAATGCTGTATCTGGGGTGATCACATTATTCATAGGTTAGCAAGCTTTACAGGAATAGTTCAGTCATTTGGTTGATTTTTTATTCTACAGTGGTAGATAATGGCACAGCATGTCATAAACCCTTTAGAATTCTATTTTAATGTCTTCCCCAAATATTTCTAACCTAGCATTACAATAGTTGCTTTCAACTCCGGAGACAAATTCTTTGGAATGCAGAAAGGCAAACGGACAGAACTCAGAAACAGCCTCAAGATAAACTAAGAAGCAAGAAAAATCCTTTTTCACATTTAAAGACTTTGTATTCACTCAGAATTTCCAAGGATAATGGTGTTTTCTCCCCTTCAACAGCACGCAGGGGCCAGATCCATCTGCAGAGATGCTACAATCCAAACCAGCTGATGTTGCAGTCTGGTGGTCAGGAGAAGACACCTCGAGGTCTCTTTTCCACTCCCCCATCCCCATCTTATAAATCCATTCCGATGTGAAGGCACAAGAGAAGGGCTTATTAGGCGTTTTTAATCAACCCTAGAGGCAAATGAGAGTCCGCTAACCCCATCGTTTTGTTACTAATGCAGAAGTATTTTCACATCCAGCACTATGTTGGATTGGAATTTAGCTTGAAATCTTCCATTCCACATCAGTGCCTTCAATCTATTAACTAGACAGGAGAAACCCTAACTACTCTCCTTTATCCAGACAAGCTCTCACTTTGATAGATTTCTGAGCTAACTTTAAAGAGCTGCACAAAAGGCAGCTCCAAGGGAGGCTTCCTGTCTATCTCACGAGCAGTGCCCAGCATGTTCCCCAAACAACACCTCACACAAAAATGCAGGCAAAAGACTGGATTCCAAAAGAGTTGCCATGACCTAGTTTCATGTCAACCTTCAAGAGATGCCAGTGTGTGCATTATTTCTACATTTTTATTTGATTCAGGGAAATCCAACACATCCTGTCTAACCCCAGCTTGGAGGCCGAGGCAGTTTTGGGTTACTACAATACAATCTCCCTATTAAGTGATGGTCTGAGTTCAAAAGACATTGGCTTTAGGGCAGTCTTTCCTTTGGCCGAGTGCAGAAGGAATCATGTCTATAACACTAAAAACTCTACTGTGCCTGTTCTGCTCAAACCCAGATTACACTCAGCCTTTGGAAAAATCAAGTTCCCTTCTAACTTTTCTCAGTGTAACGGAATCAAGCCCCAGAGATTTTCAGCAGACCATGCCTGAAGACTACTTGTGTCAGATCAGGATCTCCAGAGTCAAACCATTCAAACTGTGTTTTGTCAGTTCTTGTGCAGCAGCACCATGTCAGCTCCTCTGCATATCAAAACACAGGAGCACTTCTCATATTGCAGGATAACAAGACAGGTTAACAAAAATTATATTTAAGCAGATTATCCTCAGATAGGAAGAGTTGCTCTGTATTCAGGTTTTGTTGGCAAAAGCAGCACTCTGTGCTGTTATGAAGCACACTCTTCCAATTCTTTCAACCAGAAACAAGATCATTTGGATCCCATAGACCGTTAGTCTGAGTAGCAACAATCCCAAAAGAAGTCAAGGGGAGTATAATACTTGTGGAACAGCAGTCAGGCCCATAATGTACCAATTGCTCATTCAGCGTGAGACAAAGTGTTTGAGTCTTTAATGCTTTGGTTATGTTAATTCTGCCTTCAAAAGATCCTTAAGCTACGGGGAAGAACACAGGGTACTCACATAATGCTGTAGTTTGAGTCTTTTAATCTCTTGCTTAACATAGGCAACACATTTTCCAAAATGCAGTGCCACATCCAGAAAAAAAAAAATTGTTTTGAGAAAGACCTTTCCAGAAAATGTTAGTGACTTTACCATAAATATTTACATTTTATAGGAAAAGCTTTGATTAAATAATTTTTTGCTTAGCCAGTCCCAAATATCCCAAGTTTACACTTCCACTTAACAAGTTAACAACTTCGGTCCTTATAGCCTGATATCTCAGATCTAACAATAACATTTCAGAATTGCTTTTCCTTTTTCAAAGATTCAGATAGGGAAAATAAGTGTCAGAGTCTGAAGACTAGTTTGAATGTATTTTTTGCAGTGCTATAGGAGGATGAAGTACAGACAGGACCATGAGTTTGTGCACCTCAAAAATAACCTGCCTGTTTAAAAGCCTTCATTACCTTGGCCACAGATCTTTTGAAGCTTCCACCATATTTTGAGTTGTTGTTTGCCAGTGTTCATTAGTTAGGAGGAGATCTCTGAGTCAGCTGAGAAAGAAAGAAAGAAAATGAGAGTTTCAGCTTTCTGCAAATCTGATTGTTGAACATTTTCAGCTGATTGTTTTATCCCCCTTTATCGGCCTAAGGCGACTAATTGCTTTGGTTCAATTGAATGATAATTGGATTGTTCCCTACAGTTGTGGTTCAATGCCACAGCATTGTGCAATTGATAATACAGTAAAAGCCTATTAAGTCCATGGCCTTGCTGTGGAGAATGGTACCTTTAAATCAGACATTTGCTTCTATTGTGCATATTAATGCTAATTTTCTTCTTACTTAAATCATAGTGTAAGGGCATTACAAATACGTAACAAGCTGCAGCAGAGTGAAAGAGCACAAACTGTGCCCGAGTTTCCTTCCAGGCAACAATGTTAGAAGACCCTTTTCTAAGGTTTCAAAAGGTCTCAAAATTCCAAAGAGTTTCATAATTGTATTTTAGACCCTTTGCCTGGAGAACTTGTATTTAAGGAATTGCATCCCAACATTTTTCATGTTTCTTGTGACCACAGACAAGAATTCAAAACACAAAGGTCTCCACAGCTTTACCTCCAGCTCTCTCTTTAATATTTACCAAGAAAACATGGATTTCCCTGAGTGCTCTGCAGAATACAGCACATCCAGAGGGTAAACTATGCTCCAGCTGAATATTGTTAATGGAGACTTTTCCATAACAAAGGAGGAGAAACTGACTTTTTTTATATGACAGTGATTCCAGCCATTGCAGAGCCCAGGTCTTCTCCAAGGCGTGGTGAAGGAGAGCTCTCAGGTGGGTGAGGATGAAGCACCCCTTGAGAAGATGAGCTGTTGCTCAAGTTGAAGAGCCACAACTCTGGGCAGCAATTCACAGCTCAGATTCCACAGAAAACCCACCTGTGGCCTTCCCATCCTCCTCCTGCAGGCTGCTTCTCCTTGTCAAGATGCTCAAAGATGGGTCTGAAGCACGTGTTCAGCTCACAGTACCTGGTCCTGACGAGGCAACATTAATTCTGGGAAAAGCGATCTCAAATACAGATAATTTGAATCCGAAAGAGTTACAGGTATCTGTGAGACAGCAGGCAGCCTGGGACAGCCTTTGTCATAAAGTTTAATACAAGTTCACCTCAAAAAACTCTCTGATGTTTTACTATTTTCAAGAATCATCTCAAGGCAAACATGCCTGGGTCGATTTCATGGATGAGGAGTGTTTGCCTCTGTAATAAGTGAGAACTTCTAACCCTCCTGCACCACCTGAGATGAAAGCTACCTCCTCTCTGAATTTCTCTTGACTCCTACTAGCACAATGTGGCACAACTGTGCTTAAACCTACACCTCTTCCAAGAGCAGAGACTGGAGGTCTCTAAAACCCCTGCATGAGGTGGTTAATCAGATGATTATTCACACACAGAGCTAAATCCCAAACCCAGGGTGACATGTGGGAGTTTACTGACTAACGACCTGCAAATTGCTACCCAGAGACTCCCCAAAGATTAATTATGTACCAGATCTTCTCAGATTATAGGCCGGATTTACAACACTGTTTGGTATTAAGCTTGCCCAACTCTTTCTATTTTTCAGTTTAACAGTGAGTGTTTGTGCTGAAGTGTTCACTTTGTTGTGTTCACATTGCTGCTTCAAGGAGCACTTTTGGAGAACACTCAAAGCCAACCAGCTTAGTGAATTCCAAGGAGGAAAAAAAAAAAGATTAAAACAAGAAAATGACATAAAGATGTTGGCTTGGTCCCTGATGCCAGACCTGGGGGAGAGGAAGAGATTTTTAGGCTTTTATTTTAGAACTTCGAGCACACTCATGCTGCAGGATGTCAGCAAATAGAAAGGGGCTTAAGAGACATCAACAGCTGTTCTTTCCTTCACCTCATCAAGATCCACACTTGTGATTTTTGGTATTTCAACTCCTAAATAACCAAAAGACCCTGTTCTCAGCTCCCATGGAAGATGACACTTCCCCTGCCACTCCAAGTGAACATCACTGTGGGCAGTTCCTGGTTTGGATGGGAGTGAGGGACCTCTCAATCAACAACCCACATCAGTATTTCCCTTCTGCCTGCACGGTGTGGCAGGAAAGGAGGTACAGTTCCCTCTGAAGGCCAAGGTAACTCACCAGGTGGATGGCACCTGGTGTCACACAGACATGGAAAGGACACAGAGAGATGGCCTGGAGCAGTAAACCTCCTCCACATGAGTTATCTTTTGGGTGCACAAACCACTGGGAGAGCTTTCATTAGAACATTTCTGAGGGAGTTTAGCTCCCTGACCAGCCTTAATTGGGTTGGTACACCAGGAGCAGGATCAAGGCATTTGCTCATTTGTAACAGAATGGGTTCAGGGCCCAGTGGGTTCTGTTTCAGCCTGTGCTTGGCTTCAGTCCACCAGCTGGACCATAAAATACTTGCAGAGGCAGGATCCTGTTACAGCAATCCATTGGGTTGGAACTTTTATGTAAAGGTTGCCATGAGACTATTGGGAAAGGTAAAAGAGCATCTCTAGAACAGAGCCTGCTTCACAGCTGGCATGGATTACAGCCTGTGAGGCAGTCCTTCATGCCTTAGCAGTTAGGAGTTTGCAGTAGGGAGAAGTCTGGAAAGCCAGAAATAAACACCAGGGATTTCCCTAATAATAGGGTTACTCATCAAAACAGCACAAAGGGACCAAGTTGGATTCTTCTCCCAGGCGGCAAAAGAGAAGAAGTGAGAAGGAGGCAGTGAGCACACAGAGGTACAAAACTGGGGCTTCACCAAGGCTGCTCTTTCCAGTTTCTGGGGGACTAGGATTTCATCAAGCCTCCACCTGCACTCTGTAACCACAGAATCCATGTCTGCAGAGCTAAGGGAGGCAAGGGGAGAACATCCAGGAGACAGATCTGTCCTCATCCCCGAAAAAGTCATTGTCCACCTCTGGTTCAAGGCAGAGGTAAAAGCCTTCCTATAGAAGACCATTTAGTCTGTGAACAGGATTCCTTTTGTGTACAAGACAGTCATATTTGATATACATCATCCCACCAGCCCCAGAGGGCATGAGACAAAATACTGAAATTATTAAATAGAAGATGCCACAGCTGTACGGTTCACATCAGATACAGCAGGCAATACAAGGATCTGAGTGTCCTTATTCTTCCTTTGCTCTTCAGCCTAAATTGTCCACAAGCCCCTTTGGTGGGGAAGGACTGTTTCCCAGAGATATGCTGCAGCATTACTCACTCAAGTGCTTTACATTTTCTCACACCGTTTTTCAGCCTCTGTTGAGGGCAGGTCACAGGGCTGGGCAGACTGTCCTCGCCCAAGGCATCAAGTCCTGCACAGCCTTCAAGTCCACAAATTAGAAACTGAACTGGGGAAAAGTGTCTTTCCTAGACTGTCTTGCTGATAATCTCCCCGACTTCAAAGCTCACATCTGTCTCGTGAGGTGAGGACGCTTTCTAACTTTAGTCGACCCAAATTACTTCCAGCCTTCCTCTGCAGCACACAGCAACACTGAGTCTTTGTATCACATCTTTGATCACTGCATCTGTGAAATAAACTGGTCTGGTGTCTCTGCAAAGAAAGCTTTACAGGCAAAGGCGTTGAGGTGAAGCCCATCATTGAGTCAGCTGTCACTAACACAATGATTCTGCTTTGGAGAGGCAGCAGGGGGAACCTGGGCACAGAACACACTTTACCTGGAAGGTGCCGAGCTTTTGGGCACTCCTATCCTAAGGGCAGTTCCTCAGTTAAGGGGAAGAGTCATTGTCTGGTTTTCCATAAGGTGGTCCTGCAGGTAGAGACAAGCTTTCCTGAAGTTTTAATTAGTAAAAAATGATAAAAATACCTACAGTGTTCCTCAGTCCCAGAATAACTTTTAACTTCATCAGGGATGGGAGACTGGGACATCCTTCCTTTGTATCCTGAAATCTTTCCCATCCCTTCTTGTCTCAATCCCCTCAACGAACACACACACTCTGTAAATGCTGAATTAACATACAGTTACCTATGAAAAAGATGTTTAGAATCAGAGAATTTATGGCAGGGTTTTTATTATTCGTATTTTTCTCTCAAATTAATTTCTAGTGCATTTTGCAGTTGTATTCCTGCTGAGCAGGGTGATTATGGTGGTTGTCCTTCAGTACCAGGATGATTTTTGGTCATCCTCTACACTTACAACTTTGCTGACTTAGCCTCAATAGCAAGAAAGTAGCTAAAATTCTCAGGGATACTTGTGACTTTCACTTCTGTTATCTCAAAGAAAAATTAAGCTCAAGCAGAAAAACACAGCATCTCAGAAAAGGGCAAGGCCATTTTTAAACATCACAAATGAGCAGAGCATAGCACAATTCAAGCTTTTGCCTATTCATAGACATGACCCTTCTAAAAAGTGAGAAAAGGAAGAAGAGGATTTTTTGTTTTTAAAAAAAGGTTTAAACCACTAAACAGCAGGATATTATGTACCTGCTATTAAGCTCCATCTGGCACTAACCATGCAGGCAAGTAACAAGCCATGACAACTATTTTTTGGGGGGGTGTGAGGGGTGGGGAGTCAGGGGAAAGACTGATTTTAGCAAAAGCTGCAGAACAAAAATTTGTTTGAACTGTTTCTGCACAGCTTTTCATCATGAAGTTGCAATTTTTAAAACTATTTTAAGATACGGTGGTAAATGTGTTAAATAGGTCACTGTCTGTGTCCAGCACAGAGATAAGAGGCTGTTTATAACTCCAACTGCAGAACTTTGGCTTTTGAGCTCAACTGGTAACTGCTTACATGGCAGGTCCCCAGTGCTTGCCCAGAAGGCGAAAGTTACAGTCAGAGAAAATAAATAAATCTGACTTCTCTCATGTTCAGCCTTGCTCCAGCTCACCAATATTTCTATATATGGCAGCCCTGGAGCTCTGGTGCACAGATACCGCTGAGGAGCACATGATGAGTGGGAAAAGCAGTCCAAAAATGTTAAAGCATTAGGCAAGGAGGCAAATTGGATGGTTTTCCCAGAAGAAGATGAGAGAAAGTAGGTGACATTTCTGCCAAAGAGGACTTGAGTTCTGCAGCTGCTCCCAGGAGTGACACGCAGTGACACTGTGTGTTTGGTTCAAACAGAAGCTGCAGGAGGGGGTCTGAAGGAGAGAGACACCCAAGGGACACACGAAGCAGCATCAGCATTGATCCAGCACTGCCTAGGCCAGGACAAAACTGAAGGCAAGAGCTATGTGACCGATAGAACAGGTAGGCACAGCCTATCAGGGTAGGCACAGCCTTGGTATCCACCAAGGAAAGTATTCTGGCCAATGCACGTGATGGAGGAGCTGGCAGAGTGTAAATGTGTTAAATGGGCCACTCCCTTTGCCCAGCACAGCGACAAGGGGCTGATTACAACCCCAGCTGCAGAACTCTAAAGCCCAGAACCACATTTCAGAGGGTCTACTGTCCTGCAAAAGTGCTTTTACATCCAACTGAGATTACTCCTATCTCTAAGTTGGACTAAAGTCTCACAAAGACTGTGATTGAGACCTGTAGAGAGAGGGTTATAAAACAAGGTCTCTGCTTTCTCTCCCCTTGTGCCTCCCAGAGGAATTATTTAAAACAGGAGCCCTAAGTCCTGGTCTGGCCATGAAGAATCCACGATTCTCAAGGCTTTACAAACTTCCAAGACTTCATCGTAGCTGGTGCCATTTTGTGATGGACCAGTAGTGCATCAGCCCGTCTTTGGGCTACACTGCGCCTTGTTTGCCATTTAAGAGAAGGGGTTTAATCACCTCTCTGATTGCCCAGGAATTAGCTAAACCACTACCTACCTCCTGTGTGGGCCAGTTGTACCCACAAAGAGAAAGGAATCCAGGAAGTTGTGCTGCACCGAAGTTCTGAAAGCAATGCGGTGTCTGGTCCAGAAATACCTCGTTTAACAAATAAATCCTGTGGGAGTTATCAGGGAGCATGGGCAGAAATACTTCAGACACTGAAACTGTAAAGTTGCAGCTGATGACTGAAATAAGCTTGTGAGATGTTTCAGAGAAGCAGGAGACCAAAGGATGTAGTGACTATGCAGGAACAAGGAATTAGAGCCATAAATCCTCTCGTCACATGCAGCCCTCCCTGACATAAAAATATTACAAAAAATCCCCAAAAGTAAGGCCTGTGGGTGGTGAATGCTGTTCTGGGTCTTCACATTTCTGCTGCTCCTCTGCCCTTTTGTTCCTGCTTTTGGGCACAGCAAAAGAAGTGTGGAAACAAACCAAGAATCAGTCATACACAGGAGGAGAAAAATCTCAGACAGCAGCTAACAGGAAGCAGAACATATGTTTACTGTCATCTTCCTCCCCACATTTGAAAAGCCACCTCACTTCCAAGGGGGAGAAAAATCCTTTTGCCGAGTCCCTTGGAAGTGAGGAGAGCACCTCATCAGCTGGCTGCTGGCTCAGCTCTCAGCGGTGGCTCATTTTCCTTCTGTGCCACCCTCCCCAGCGCTCTGGTGGAGCCTGTGATTAATTCAGCTCTTTACTCGAGTTTAATGCTGTTCCACAGTCATTTTGTGGAAGTCGTTTCTCTCCCGTGGCAGAGAGCATCACATTTTCATGCATGCCTGTGGGTTGTTGTTTCAGATTGATGGCTCGTTCTGCTGTCAGTCGCTGAAACATCCCTTGCACAATCCACATCCTGCCACTGGGCAGGGGATGGATCAGTCAGTCCCTGTTGTACAGGAGGGCCAGGAGCCCATCAGAGGGGCGGGACTGGTCCAGGCTCTGCAGGGATATGGGACAACACAGCACCCTAAACCCAGACCCCACGAACCAGAGCACAGCTTGCAAACACAAACCCACCTGCACATTGCTGCCTAGGGAGGGAGAGGGAGGAAAAGGAGGAATGAAGAGCAGAAGTAACAATTTTCACTTCTGACACTCTCATTGAAGCACAGACTGCTATATAATCTCTTTATTCCGCAATCAAACATTATCAACAACCCTCAATTTATCCCGCAGTGGTGACCTCTCCTACCCAGGTGCAGGGCATGCATCTAGGTCATTTGCACAACCAGCTTACTGGGAGGCTATGAGGTTGTTCACACGTGGAACTGGACCCAACTGGAATTCATTACAGGCTGCAGGACCAGGAGCATTAAAACTGGACCATTCACAAACAATGAGAAAATGACAAATTGCAGTTCTGGGGCTCCTGTGTATAACATAGCACTAGACACACACACAAAGCAAGGAGCACTTTTATGTACTTAATTCCTTCACCGAAAGTATAATAAAAAGACCATGTACGTTTCCACCATTTGATTCTCTGGTTTGTTTTGTTTTTTTCCCATGAAGTCCCTTGGCCGCAAGATGAAGTTATCGGTGGAATTAATTACCTCGGGTCTGACAGCAGCACTGAGAAACAGAAATGTAAAGCCCTGAAATGCTTCAAAAATAGGCAAATATTAAGTCAATTTAAAAAACAGTATCAAACTTATAATATTACATATTAAGATGAGGGTTATCCTTTTCACTGTCACACACTGGTCACCTCAGAGAAGGACTTACTCCCATGAATGAAAGGAGACAATCTTTCCAAGGAGCCAATCTTTCCCAAATATAGTCCATCCATGTTTTCTCCTGTCTGCTCCAAAGAGAATGGAGGTTTCAGTTTTTAGCTGAGTAGTTTTTACTTCATATTCTGGATACTGTTTTCTCCTGGACAGTCCCATTTAGCAGCTCCACAGCACTGCCACGGTCATTTCTGTGTGAAATCAGAGCAGAAAGTACAAGGAACATTTGGCATCATCAGCATTACACAAACGTTCACACCTGGGAATTTATCTCAGCCGGGATATGAGCAGCAGGGTCATCGGGATATCTTTTTGTTGTTGCAGGAAGATTTCATGGCACAACTTTCTTTTATTGTAAGCTCAAATTGAACAGGTGCTTAAAAGATATTCAGAGAGAGCAAGAACATAGGATTAAAGAAAAAAAAACCACCTTGAGCTGACAAATTAATGAGAGTATAATGAAACAGAAAGAAAAACAATACTTAATGAGTTGTTATGGGACATTGTGTTTTGCAAAACATTCATGGCCACATGGTAACCATGATGTGTCACAGACTACTGATTCACTTGTTACGGATTTTTGGCTTCAGCTGCTCACCAGAAAGATGGAAGGTGTTCTCATTAGAAGGACCATTAATAGGAAATGGAAGCTTGCTAATTATTACAACTCACCAAGAGAGACAATTTAGTAGTGTAAAGTGGTATTTATACATTTATTTCCGAACTATTCACTTTCATCTCATAATTTCTACTATTTCCATGGTATCTAGAAGGAAATCTCTCTATTTTATTGGTTCTTTCAGAGATGTGAAGCATGCCTGACTTCCTACTAACAAATATGCAACCACACATGCTCCTTTTCCTCTCAAAAAAGCAATCACAGTGGCCAGGACTGCAGATCTGCCTTTGGCATCATATGTAGTCTTCATATTTCTGGATTTTGTTATTCAGTCCTTGACCTCTCCTTAATTTGGACTTAGGCAGCCACAGATTGTTTGATGGCTTTTCTCTCCCACACAAGTTTGGGGAGTTTATCTCCTTTTTTTTTTTTTCAGTGGAAGGCAAGGGAGTTACTAGGATGAAAAAAGAGAAAAAGTCTTGGCCTGTTATGTTTTTTATATAGTTATTAAAAATCTTGGAGCTTTATTCTTACCGTATTTGATAAAAGATAAACAGAAGTATAAACCAGTAACCATCAGGAATGAAAAGAACCCTACTGGTTCTGAGAGGGAACATGATATCCTTCCTTGTGTCCTTAGGTACTGCCAAGAGCATAACCAGACGCACACCACATCTGTATCTGTGTTATGTGCCACCAGTAATTCCTACTGGACAGAGCAATATTTTGCTTTTTCTCCCTCCCTGAATTTCTCCTTCATCCCCAGGAACGTATCAGCCAGCTGCAAACCCATCTGCACAAACTCATCCATGTGACAAGTCACCCTTGAAATGGTTTCTGGCCTTCCCCTTGCTCCTGCATTCCCACCACACATCCCAGTCCCCATCCCACCACTTGCACTGTGAGTCTGCATTGCATCAGTGGAAGTTTGCTTCACGAAAAGGATCCAGCACACTTTGACAGCTACTTGAAGTCATCTGAGTTTTACACACAGCAGGTTTTCAATGCAGGCGTGTTCTGGACAGCATTAGTGCAATAAAGGGCATTCCAGGGGAAGCAGAACCAGCTCCTGAAGCAGGAATCAGCATAAATTTTTAGTATCAATGTGAAGGCAGATTATCTACCCATCAGTCATAGCACTATAAATACTAATTTAATGTTGATTTAACAGGAATTTCTCCTGCTCTTGGTCTGCAATAGCAGCTCCTAGTGTTGGCTACAGAACCACTCAAGAGTTTCTGAAGTTCATATTACAGGGACAGAGTATGATTTCCCAGGCTTGGGATTTCCTGATTAACACTGATCTGTAACACCTGGGTGGTCTCAGAGAGTTCTGCACTGACTGTGAGGATGAGGCTTTTGGGACTTGGAGCTCCAACATTCATGGATTACGGACAACAGCTTGAGCAACACGAAAGGGGACAACACAAATTATCACACGTGCCTCATTTTTTTCCTGTGTTGTCCATGTTTCTGAACAATTTTTTTCCTTTTTCTTTTAATATGCAGCTTTTTTTTTTTTTAATACCTTTGTGGTAGAGGGAAAAACAGAGCTCTTATCTGTGAAGAATTGCATGTCAGAAATTCTATGCTAGGAAAGCATCATGTAAGGCAATGAGGAGCTGTTGTGAACCCCAATAATAGATCAATATAACCTTAATACCTCCTTGCCTGTAGCCATCACACTGGCACTTGCAGCAGCCAGAAGGAGCATGAGGCTTTCCTGAGTCCAAAGCTTCACTCTGTCTCCCTGTCCCCTTCCAGCAGGTGTGTGTCCTTTCACCTTCCCGCTCCAGTATGAGCTGGAATTGATGAGAACAGGAAATGTTCTGGGTTTGACAAAGGGATCTGTACCCCAAGCCAACAGCCTGTCTCCTGGCACTGTAGGGTGATATACCCAGAATCAATTTTGCATCACAGAGTCCAAACCACTGAAACAAACATAAAAAGCCAAGAGTCAAGAAACCGGATAAAAAAAGGGGCTACACTCCATATAGGCCAAGAAATCCTTAATGCTTCGGAAAACCACTTTAGCCCAAGACTCACTTAGTGATTAGAGCCTCATTTCAGGCCCAGATACCCAAGTGAAGCTCTGATGGAAGGTTTAGAAAAGGCCTTTTAGCCACAAACAGGGAGATCAATCTGTTTAGTCTCAAAAGGGGAGAGAGTGGGAAGCAACCTGATTACTCTGTCTTCACATGGAGAAGATAACGGGCAGTTAAACAGGATTTTTAATCTAGGAGAGCAGCTTAACAAAATGCTCCTGGCTAGAAGCTGAGTCCAGACCAGATCCAATTAGAAACGAGACACTTTAAAAAAGGAATTAAAAAAAAAAAAGTCACCTTTTTAAGTGGTTGTGACCACTGGGACAGTCCGCTTGAAAAGGACAGTCTCCAAACCAAGACTGGACGCTCTCTGGCAGTTGCCCTTCTGTCACCACTTAAGGAGCCCAAAACGGAAAGCCAGCTAGAATTTACCAAAATTTCACCTACCAGCTCCTTCTGAGCTTATCTAAGCCCCCAAAATAGCTCAATTAAAAAAAAAAAAAAATAAACACTCCTTGCCAACAATGACAGTGCAGTGCTATTTCGGTCTACATTTACCTGGGCTCTAGCAGCATTTGTGCCTCTGTCAAAACTACGCGTGAAGTGAAGAGACCACCCAAAACAGCCAGTCCAATGCCTGTTTCACTGTGGTAATACCTTATCCCAGCTGCTTCTTGTCTGCTGTTGGTGTATGTTTGAGCTGGAAGAGAAGCTGCCTTTTGTAAAAAACCAATACATTTACAGCCCGCTGCAATTCTGTCCTGCTCCCACCACTCCATAGGCAGGAAGGGCAAAAGGGGATTAACTAAATGCATGCACAATGGACAGACTTGTATTTCACTCCATTTATGCCTGTTCATAGAATAATAGAATTTCTAAGCTTGGAGAAGGCCTCTAAGATCATCGAGTCCAATCATCAACCTAACACTGATGTGTTCACCGCTAAACCTTGACCCTAAGCACCACATCCACACAGTTTTTGAGCACTTCCAGAGATGCTGATTCCTTGAACAGCCTGTTCCAATGCCTGACTAGCCTTTCAGTGAAGAAATTTTTCCTAATGTCCAGTCTAAATCTTCCCTGGCACAACTTGAGGCTGTTCTCTCTTGTCCTGTTGCTTGTTACCCAGGAGTAGAGACTGACCCCCATCCTGGCTACAAGCTCATTTCAGGGAATTGTAGAGAGTGATGAGGTCTCTTCTCAGCCTCCTTTTCTCCAGGCTGAACACCCCCAGTTGTCTCAGCTGCTCCTCATAGGGCTTGTGCTCCAGAACCTTCCCCACTCATTCCTTCTGTTCAGTAGTGAGCACTGCTGGCATTCCTCATACCAGCATCCAGCACTACTCAGTATAGAGAGAGGTGCTGCCACCACTCACAGGTCTATAAAATCTCTGTGTGACCCAGAAGGGGCTCAGCAGGAACCAACAGAGCTACATGGCTGCTTCTCCTGGCATGTTCCTTCTGTATACTGAAAAGAAAATTATGCCATGGGTTCCCAGGGAAATGAAATGTCTCAAAGAATCACGGAATTATTTCAGCTGTAAGGGAATTTAAAGACCACCTAGTTCCAACCCCCCTGCCATCAAAAGGGACACCTTCCACCAGACCAGGTTGCTCAGAGCTCCATCCAACCTGGCCTTGAACATTTCCAGGGATGGGACATCCACAACTTCTCTGGGCAACCTAGGCAGGCAACTGGGCAGACAACTCCAAAAATATGAATGACAGGAGGACACAGGATATCTAATACAACTGGTTCCCTTTCTGCAAGGGTTTCAAAGGGAGCAGTTTGGTGGCTGACCAGTGTCAGATCCCCTTACGGATTCTGAAGCACAATGCTGTTTGATTTATTTATCAAAGCTGTTATTTTCAAAGGAGTTTAAAGGGAACCCGGTCATCTGGGAGGGGAGGGAGAGAGACACAGAAAGGTGCAGCACAAAGAGCTCTCATATAAAAAGGCCTTTTCAAAATTTGAAGTTCCATGAAAGATTTCTTTAAGAAATCCCCAAAAGCTTTCGTTGAAGGAGTTACACATTTCCCTGCCCTACCCCTAGCAAGAAGCACAGACACCAGAGTGCAGAGGGGTTTGTGTGCACATGCAACACTTTCAAGCGATGCAGACTTTATTCATGGAGCACTTTCCTGCGGTTTTAACCTGGCAGCCCTTCCTTGCTTGCTCTTTGTCTTTTCAGGGGAGAGCACAAACCTACATGGAGGTAAAAACAACTTTAAATATCACACCATAGTCTGGAAAACACAAAGCACAATTTTTCACCCCAGGTAGCTTCTACTGGCAAACACATTTCCTCAGGAGTTTGTGGAGAAGAGCCACGGGTTACAGCAGCCACCCTCAGCGAGGAAGGTGGCCCTGCTGTCACTTGGGCCCTGCACTGGAGCCCCATTCCTCTTCTCGGCTGCAGGGAACTTCTCCAACAGAGCTGCAGCTGCTAAAACAAGCACGGGATGTAAGCCTTTGTATTCTGAACGATTTGCTGCCCTCTGTAGTCCAAGCAGAGCTTTATTCAATCCGTGGCAGGAACATCACTGCTCTTATCTGAATTTCTCCAGCAACCCTTGGAGGTGAGGGCCCAAGGTGGTGTGAGAACAGGTCACAGGTCCAAATGGACAAGCAACAAAGTCACTCTGCCGAGTGTGAGTCTTCACCGGGGCAGTCATCCCAAGGGTTTCCCATCCCCAAGGAAGCACTGCCTGAGAGTCAATCACCAAACTTCACAGGCACCCCTCTGCAGTTAAAAAGGGGACAGGCATGGCTCTAGGCAATACCTGCCTTGCTGTTCCTAGTGGCTCCACTGTGTCTCCAAGCTGTAGGAACTCCAAGCTAGAATAGAAATCTGCAAAGTCTGTGTGGAGCTGAAAAAAAACCCCACAACAGTCTGAGCAGAGAGCCCTGGTGAGGCACAACTCTCCAGCACACTGTAAGGCACCTGCAGATGAAACATTCCACTTGTCGAGCTCCTGCTGCCCAGCTGCACCTTTCACTCCGGGGAGCTGAGCAGGAAAAGGGAGCTCAGCCTACTGCCAGACTCTGCAGAAATCTGATCCCAAGGGGCCAGGGTTGGGTTTGGAGACCAGAGGGGCTGAGCCTCAGGGAACCACTGTCCAGCTCAGGCACGACACAGCAATAGATGGCTGGGAGTCTATTCGGGAAATCAAGGGCTTCTTCATCTTGTGTGGCTCTAGTATTTAATTTGTGAAAGATGGAACACAGCTCAAAAAAAACTAAAGCTCCTATTTTCACAGCTCTGCTATCCTGAAAAAAATTTCCCCCTCTTCCCTCCCAACCCATTGCCTTTATTAGAACTAACCACAAAGCTTCCAACAGGGGAAAAAAGCACTTTCACTGCAAACCAATGAAGTTTACAGCCAGATTTTTCCCAAAAGAAAACAGTTTCTGCTTTCAGCCTCCTCCAATTACGCTGGCACAACACATCTCTCAAGGTGACAGGTGCTGTGGGTTTAGTGTAACCTAAATAGAGTCTGCAGGTAGATGCAGCCCTCCAGTGGTGAAGAGAAAGACACACAGACATGCATTTTTATTGTGTGTGCACAGAGACAGAGCTACCATAATGGGCAAAGAATTCTTCTCTCTCTTGGTGGCCTTTGGGGGTGCCAATGCACAGAAAACTATCAATCCAGACCCAGCTCCAAGTGGGCAAATGGGCTTCATCCCATAAGGTCCGTGGCTCAGGGGCTAAGGACAGACAGAACTCACAAAATCTCAGCCACACAAAGCTTTCAGAGGAGCAATTGCATCCATGTCTGACCTGGGATGGTGTCCTTCTGCCAAGGAGCCCTTCAAACCAGACACATGGTGTCCCCCAGGGCACCCTCCCACCCTAATTATGGCCCAGTCCTGCCTGCTAGGTTTCTCAGCATTCAGGTAATGCCCAAACAACCCAGCTCAGGTTAGATGCTGCCTTTGGGCTGTTTCATGCTCTGTCATGACCTCTAGAATGCATCACTGCTACTTCACCCTGATTGCAGTCAGTCTCCCGTCCCACTTGCAATGAAACAGAGCCAATATTGATGGTCAGACGACAGACCTGGGACTCCTTGGTCATCCAGGGGTCAGGGAGGGTCATCATTCCCTCCCTTCAGGGTCTCATTCTTACCTCACAATGTGGTGATTCATTTGCTGCTTCTTCAGGTCATTCAAGAAGTGAAGGGGGAGCAGGACACGAGCCCAGGAAAGACAACTTCATTCGCACATTGTGGCTCTGGCCAACAATATTTTACTTCATGTGAGCACCTGGGCAGAGCCTGGGTCCCACTCCCATCCATCTTCTCACCACCAGAGAAAGAAGGGAATTGTCCCTTGCAAGTCAGAGCAGCTCCTTGCATTTTGTCCTGCTCGCACCAGACCTCTGCAGAGCTCAGCAACCAACCCACACTGCACAGCTTCTGAAGAGAGCAGAGGAGAGAGTGTACACCAAACTAGGAAGATTAAGACACTCTCTGGGGCCAAAAGCTGAGGAAAAACTCAGGATGATGTTGCTAACAGGTACAGAGTGAGCCTTGTTTGGGAGCTGTCTGTCCGTGGGCAACAGAGTCCTTCGAGCCCCGACCCAGACAGCAGCCACCACTGCGCCCACACCTGCGCTCCCCTCAGCAGCTCCTCCCGCCTGCTTTTCCACGCAGCTCCGCGACTGCAATTTTCCAGCAATCCTTCAATGTAGCAGTGCCATCTTCAGGCACAAAGCCTGCCCTGCACCGCTGGGGGAGTAGGGACCTGCCCGGGGAGGAAGGGACAAGGTGTCCTACAGGGCAGGCTCAGTCCCCAGGGTACCGGCATTTGACTTACTATAGCCCCGTGTTAGCTGCAGCTTGCCCTCAATTTCCAGCTGATCCCAGCCTTGAGAACTGCAAATGCAAGGTCCCTGTGGGCTTTTTCAGCCTCCTGACAAGGTTCCCTCCCAGCACTTGCAGCACTGACTTTTTATCCCAAGTGGAGACAGAGCAGACACCACTGAGCCAGTCCACCACCCCCTGGTCATGGCTTCAGTCAGACCTATCTCCCAAAATACAAATTACCAGGTAAAACAATCCCAGGAGAAGAGGTTCAAGGCTCCTGAGACGTTCCATAACTTCCAGACCAGGGTTTTTTTCCTTATTCGGGTGCTCCCACAACAGCTTTTTCATTCTGCAACTCACCTGCCTAAGCAGCAATTAGGTACAGTGTCTGTCTCTCCTCCAGAGCAGCCACATCTTCACCTCAGCTATCTGCATATGGACCTGTGCCCCCAAATGGTACCAGGATGTTCTTCGGCCTTAGACCCAAAATTTTGCAGAAAAATAGGTATTTACAGTAATCCTGTAAGCAAGGACCCCATCCCATTGGGATCATCAGGAACTGTTTTAGCAGAGTGTCACCCTCTGCACCTGGTCATGTAGGACCTACATTCATACCTACTAAACCAGTGCAGGTCCTTATGGCACTGCCATGGTGGGTGCATTCACAGAGTCCCACCCTGCAATTCCATGTATCCACAGAATCCCAGTGTTTCCCTGGATAACACCACCTCGAGATGCCACCCCTGTCTGCACTAGAGAGCTCTGGGAGAGACCCTGCCTGCCTGGGGCATGGTACATCCAGCCTTTTGGAATGCTGTTTGTGTATGGGACTGATGATTCCATGAGTGTGCAGGAACAGGTTAAAAAACTCCTTTGGATCCACCCAGCATCCCATCAAGGGCTGTGGGCTTGTCAGATGCCCGGACTGTGTTGGGCTGCCCTACCTGGCACTGCCAGCCCAGATTCATGGAGCAGCAGCACAAAACCCAGGGAACCTTGTAATGGGATGGTCTCAGCACACCTGGAATGCCTGCATGGCCCTGAGCCTCAAACATGGGAGAGCATTAACAGCTTCCCCACCACGAACAGGGGATTCTGGCACTTTACAGGCAGAGAGACCTTTTCCTTCCCAGCCATCCTTCCTCTTCCCTCACAGCAGATGTTACACACAAACCTCCTTGCAGCAAATTGGCAACAATTTCCACCGAGCAGTTTGTATCAGGAAAAAATACTCCTTCAACCTGTAAGAGCTACAATTTGGCACCATTCAGCCCAGCTGGGGACAATTTCCCATTAGTGGCACGTCAGCCTGCGGGCAGCAAGGCAGAGCAGACCTCCCCACTGGACTGGGAGAGCTGGGAGGCTGCAGAGCGAGTGCTGTGCAGAGCCCTGCAGCCAGAAGCTCAAAGCAGCACCTGGTTTGGCCATCAGTGCTGCTTATCTTGGGGCCTGAATTAATTAAGCCCTGAGATGCACCGAGGGTGGGATGTAATGGTGAGTTACAGCTCTCGGCTGGGTTCCCTGGGTCCTGTGCCAGCTGCTCCGTGAATCTGGGATGGCAGTGCCAGGGTAGGGCAGCCCAGTAGCGACTTCAATTCAAAGTGGCTGTAAAGAGCTAAAAAGAAAATACAGCTGAGTGCAGAACAAGCCCAGGTTGGTCTGGCCGTGGTACTTTCATCACCTCCTTTAGCAGCGGAGGAATTGGCACAGAGGACCCCACCATCAGTCTGTAGCCAAATTTGCTTTCTGGCAGGATGATTCACAGGACTTTGAAAATATCCGTAGTGGGAAAGTGTTTGCCTGTGTTGGACAACCCAGTGCCTCTGTGCTGGGAGGTGAGAAGCTGCTCCAATGCCTTTTGTTTCCACACTAAAGCAGTTCTCCCCACAACTGCACCGAGGAAGCTTCAGCATCTCTTATCAATGTGGTGAATCCTCAGAGGTGGCAGCTCCTACCAAGGATCCAGGAGGAATTTCTGCCATTTGAATATATTTCTCTGTGCCAGGGCTATGTCACCCCAGAGACCCTGGGTCATGCACAAAATATATGGGAAAAAACCAGGCCAAACCTGCAGACACACAGCAAGAAGCCCATTCCTCTAAGTCGTGCACATCCCCAGGCCAAGGTCCAGGTGTTGCTTTTTGCTTAAGAAGCAGTTCAGAGACAGGTAAAGGACTGTGTCTCATAAAGAACATCCCAGGATTTGGGTGGGGGCTGCTAATCCTGGCAACACCACATTCACATGAGGCATGTAGGTGGCTCAGGATCAGTGGTTTCAGAGCTGTCCTCAGGTTGAAACATCCAGCTGTCGTCTCCTGATGCGACACCTTCAGAGGAGGTGACTGATGTGCTGCTGTGCCTATGGCACCTGCTTGGGATGCTCAGCCCTTACAAAACCTGGACCTGCAGCCCCAGGTGGTACACAAGTCCTGGCTGGAGATGGGAGCTGAAGCACCTGGCCCTGGAAGATGTTTCCCTTTCAAGAGGCTCCTGCCCACAGGGGAAAGCCCATCCTTCTGTAAATATTTCTCCTTTTCAGTATCTCTTAAATATTTTCAGTGTTACACTTCAGCTTCTTCAAGAAAATAGTCCTAAAGAAAATCCCTGATGATGAGGAAAATCTTTCCTTCATGATCAGGATTTTTAGTAAAAAATCTCATTTTTCTGAGCTGCTCCAATAGCTAACTATTTTAAATTCTACCCTTCAGCAGCATCTGGGACATAACCTGCAGAACATAATTAGAAAAATGGTTCCTTGCAGATTTTGAATAAAATACATAAACAAGGGAAAGAAGAAGGGTTTTGCAAGTCCATAGGCAAGTTGGGATGCAAACAAGGCGATCAGGGCAGGACAAGTGAATGACAGAGGAGTTACCCCGGATTCACCCTCCTATCCAGGTGCCTCAGAGAATCTGTGGTCATAAGTTTTTCAGGGGATTGATGGGGTTAGAAACCTTTCTTTAGAAGCATTACATGTTGACTTGTAAACCGAACAACATACATTCAGCAAGAGTCCATCTGGTTCAATAGAAATAGATCTTTATTAATAACATGCACATCATACGTATATTTAAAATACATATACATTTTTTCTACTATTCACTTTAGAAAACAATTTCATAAAAACCTTCAATCAGGTCCCAGGTAATTTTAAACATTAAAAAGCCTTTTTTGTTGTTTTGTTTTGTTACAGAACCAGTAGGTATTATTCCAATTACTTGGTGTATAATCACCATGTATTTTACATAATGCAGGCTCATGCTTTTCAATAGAAATAGGTGTTCCCTTCTCTGCTTTGCCAATCGTCAAATATACAATGATATACTTGACAACACCTGCCACAGTTGTTGTATGCAGCTGTGATTCCCTCCTGGGAGCGCTCTACAGGTGGCATTTAAAATCTGGAGACAACTTTTTTACAACTTTCTGAGTTCCTGCGGGGGGCTCCTGCTGCTGCAGGTAGCCCAGAGCCCAGCTAAGGCAGGAACCAGAAAAACAGAATTTCATGAATGCTGGAGAGGAAAGCAATCTGAAAAAAGAAAAGAGGGAATTGACAAATCCCCTCTGTGTTCATGGCAAACTGAGGTCAGGGCTGGGTTTCCCAAGGTCCTGCCAAGTACCAAATCAGATCTGTAGAGAGTGCACAGAGACACCAGCAATAGACGGCTTGCGGATTTACAGAACATTTACAAAGGCTCATACGAGGATGGGACTTTAAGGCACAATAGTCCATATACTCAACACATTCATTGGAAAACAGAAGTTCGATTTACAGTGCAATAGAGATGTATTGAAGAGCTCAAGCGGCAGCTCGGTGATCGCCGTCACCGATAACGCGGCGATCGAGGGGGATCTGCCATGGGCGCAGCCCCAGCCCTGCACAAGTTCATGCACATGCTGAGCATCAAGCACACGAGGAGCCTCTCGGGCTTCAGGGACAGGGTCTGTGCGAGGAAATCGGGTGATAACCAAAGCATTTACAGGATCAGGGCCCTAATATCACAGAGTCATGGAATCATGGAATGGTTTGAGTTGCAAGAGACCTTAAAGACCATCTGGTTCCAACCCTCCTGCCGTGGGTGGGGACACCTTCGCTAGACCAGGTTGCTCAAACTCAGTGTTGGGGTTCTGCACCAGACCCCATCCACACCCACGTTGTGGCTCCCATGAAGCCACCCCCGCGCACCCTTCACCAGCGTGTCCAGCCAGAAAAGCAGCACGAAGAAAACTCAATTCATGGAAACACTAATTACTGCCAAGTGTGCTGCTATTCCCAGGTGAAAACTAATTGCCCTAAGCCAGTCATTTTCAAAATGATCAGCTCTCCTCACCAAGTCTGTCCTTGTCACCCAGCTCGTCTATATTCTCTCTGATGAATATTCTATCTCCAAGGCAACTGAGTCAAAGAGAAGCAAGGACTTTCTTTACATCCAGTGCAAACATAGCCCATACGTAGGAGTTCCTAATGCAGTCATAATAGAACATATATATATATAAATCTATCTCACTGAAAGTTGACCACCTACAGACAGATTCTCACATCAGAAGCCAGAAGAGCTGAACTGCAGCTACAAACCCAAAAAAGAAAAATCACTGTGTGTAGCTGTATTAAAATGCTGGTACCCAGTAACTTGGCAACTAAATGTTAAAATCAATATAAGTGTATAATTCAAAAGGTGTCAAATTAAGTATTTCGGGAGTCACTTGCAATGGTATTGCACATTTGTACTTCTTTATCACCCCATAAACTAATTTTAAGCACTCAAGTTGAATTTTTCAGACCCACTTTTCAGCAGCACCAATCACTGGGCAAGCAGAAGGCAGTAAAAACTGAAGCAGACTTAAAGCGTTTAGAATAGTGAACCTTTGATTCAATTCCACATCAAAAAGTCAACCATAAAAAACCCAATTTGTTCTCTAGAAAGAAATAATCCATTTTAACAGCTCCTGGAGCAAGTGAAAATTAAGAAAAGAGACAATGTGTTTTGTTCAAGAAAACAACACATGAGAAAAACATGAGTAAATTATCATCCTCTTTTCTAGGTAGCCCAAGGAGTTTTGTGACCTGACGCAGATTTTTGTCTGTTATATCTGTTCAGTTACTACAATGCCTTATAAGAGAAGCTTTCAATAGGCAAGAAAGTATCTGCCTCTTTCAGCAGGCAAAGAACCCCTTCAGTGGTGAATCTGACAGGGCCAATGGTTTCTTTTCAGGTGAGGTTAAAGACTTTGATCCTACTGAGCTTTTTTTCATGTCATTGCAACATTTCTAATTTTAAGTTACAAGTTTTGTTTATTCAAGCCAGAACCATCCTATGAATATAAAAAGTCAGTCAGCGAGGGAAAAGAAGCATTTTAGCATTTCCTATACATGCTAGATGATCACTATGAAATCAGGTGAAAACGGACATGAAGAGAAAAAAAAGCATAAATCAGACCACTTCAGAGTAGAAAATCACATGGTTTGAAAAATCAGAAGACAGGAGCAATTTTCCTTTACCATTCTCCCAGCCCTGGGGTGGCACGAGGCATTCCCGGTGCCGCAGAGGCCGGGCAGCTCCTGGGGGATAATGGCACCTCTCACATCAGCAGATGGGCTTCTCTGCCAGCTCTAACTGGTGGTACTGGGGCTGTCCTACACTCCTGATCAGCAGCCTGGGCTCCCCCAGCCACCTGTTGAGGTGGGCATGGCCCCTTTCCACTGGAGATTTCTCAAACCACGTTGAAACCATTTCTCAAATCATGCAACTTGATCAGCTGCATGATTTTGGGCTGGTGCAAGCCCAGGGGCAGCAGGAATCAAGCCACACACAGCCAGGAAGCTCTGAGGCTGAACTGCACTGGCTGAGGATTGAAAGACACCCTTTTCTAAGAGATAAGTAAACATGACTTGTCTCAAAGCAAAACCAAAAATCTGAACATTCATCATGACTAACATCACCTCCCAAACAGCACTGCCCTGTTTTTTCAGCCTTCCCACAGTATCTGAGATGTTTATATTCTCCGGTTTGCAGGTTATCCTTGTTTTGAATTACACTGCTGACATTCTTTTTTTTCTTTAATTTAAAAAAAATCTGGAATTTACTGATTCCTTCTGTCTCCTAAACCTGTACTGACTTCTAACTACTGATACCAGAGTTAACTTTGTTCTTCACACCTTTTTGCTTTTCCCTTTCTGCCCTTTCTCCAGCACTAACATGTGCCTGGGAGATGTGACAATATGTGCAACACACACAACCAGAATGCTCTGAGCAGGGTGACAGGAGGAATCTGACACAAAAAGCACGCTCTTGGCAAGCCACAGTATTTGTTCATACTATATAATGATTCAGAAATAGTATCAGCCACATCTGCAAGAGCAAAGCCTTTAAAAATAATAAAAAAAAAAACCCTAGATTCTTATATATATATATATATATATCTCCCTCCAGCTGAGTGTGCGCTATTATTTACTTTGCTTTAAAGCTTTAAAGTGGTGATAGCCAGCGAGGCAAAGCCATTTTCTTCACTGTAAGCCAACAGACCTGCAGGACTTTGACAGGCTTTGAACCATCTTGTGTATTTGTTCAGCAGTTCTAGGATGCAGGTCCCCTGTGGGGAAGCTGCGAGTGTATCACTAACAGCTGATTTACAGGCTCATTAATCACATTCCCCCAGATTATAGTGCAATCTTTGCTTCTGACCCCATTTCTGGAGCACCATCTTTCCCCTAATGTTACTCTTTGGTATTTTCGTGACGTAGCTTTGGCAGCTATGAAACTTTCCACTGGTAGTCATCCTGTTCGCTGAACATCCCACACATGCCATAGCTTGAGAAATATATATATTTACATATTCTAAAGTTAATTACCAGACTGAAATTAGACATTTCACTTAACCTGAAACATTATTACTAATGCTGAGCAGTTTGATCAGGAGAACCTCTGAGGTCTTACCAGCATCTCTCAGACACATTCTCTATCTATGAGAGTTATCATTGATTTGCTGCCTTTTATAGTCCACATAAAAAGAAATTGCTGTCTATTCCCTAGCACCAGCGTGAACCTCGGGCCAAACAGCAAATTAGCATGCAAAGAAGTATCAGGGAAACAGCTAGGGAAAGAGGCAAATGAAGTTAAGGGAACATCAATGATGGGCTGAAGAAACAATCTTTCCTGTGAGTCATTCTGGTTCGTATTAAAATAGCAAAGTAGATACCAGCTAAGAGATAATATAAGTAAAAGGTGAATGCAATTATTTAAAAAAAAAAACCAACCCACAAACCCTTGCAAATCTCAGCATAGAGTGTCTGTAAGTAGCAAGCGAGTTCAGTCTCTGAAAATCCTAAGCTAAAGACTGATTCCTTTGGCACTGACTCCTTCATGGTCAAAGCAATTCTCAAAGAAACTTTCTGTCTGTACCTTTACAGCAGATAACTTGTGTTCTACTCCTCACTGTTAGACTACTCCACTGCTTGGGGGCTCCCCTCGCACCGGGGACGGCGTGATTTGACTGCAAAAGTGATTTGGAGCATCTGTATCTACACACAGGTAACTTAAGTGCAGCTTTGTTTCTACAAACCGCCTTGCACGCAGTCTCTGCAGGTTAGGACCTCCGTATTGCACCTCTCTGTGTGCACAGCAAGGTGCTTCACACCGGGGGTCAGCAGCGGGGGCTGCAGAGCATTATCCAAAGCACCTTCCGCTCAGCTCCCGGCGCCTCCGCCTCTGATCTCAAACACATCTGCGATTAGTGCCTCATCTCAACACCTCAACAAGCAGTTCAAGCATTCAGAAACAAACATCAGTGGGTCTAACAGCTACTTTAATTCATTTTATAAATAAGCAACTGAGAGTTTTGCTCCAAGTGGCTGCCCGTGTAGCCCATCCCGTAAACGGCGTTCTCTGCAGAGTAAGGCACGATGCGATACGAGTGCAGCTCTTCATAATAGAGCGACTGGGAACAGCACTCCTGCACCATAAACTTCAGCCGTTTTCGTGCGTCAGAGTAGGCAGTCCTATAGCACGGAGCCTCCTTAAAGTATTCATAGCTCTCCCTCTCTGTCTCTAGGTGAATCTTCCTCAACAGATTGTTAATTAATACAGACCTACGGAGATAGGCTTCGGGGTCATCCAGGAAGCGGAGCTTCTGGAGAGATAGTTTTAGGATACAAGTCCGGTCCTCTGGTAGTATCAGGTGCTGGGGAGTAAATGGATAGGTCTTTAGCATCAAGAAGGGAAACTGGGGAGAGGATGGGGTCTGGAGGGAGAGAGATACTCACTTTTGGACAATACTCATGGTAATCTTGATGTAAATGTTCTTCTTCTGCATATTTTCTCTTAAAGTAAGCTACTTTCGACGTCGTTAATGTCTTTGGTAGGCCTCGATCAGATCAGCTCTGCACAAAAGAAGAGAAACAAGGTCAGTAATGGTGGCTGCCAGGGTGGCTGTAACATCACAGTCCGGGGTGTGCAGGGGAAGGAGGGATCCAGAGCGGGAGTGCAGCCAGGAACAACACAGCCTCAGCCTGCAGCCCTCAACCCACTGGAAAAACAGTTGAGAGGCTGCCAAATGTGAAACTGTCTCTGAAACACCCACCCTGAGGCTTGCCAGTGCAGCAAGCCCCTCTCTGGAGTGACCACCACAGCACCGGGCACAGGCAGGGTCTCCTGGTCCTGAAGCTGAGTGGGGTGTCCTGGCCAGCCACAGCCCCACAGAGCAGGCAGGAGATGCCCTAGATGAGAAGGTCACCATGCACCACAGGAGGGACCAGGATGGGGCCACCTGTGTGCAGGACAGGGGGCCCTGTGCCCCCTGTGCTGTGGGATGTGTGGGCCGAGGGTTGGCTTTTGATTTCCACACACCATGCATGGAGCTCCGTGGCTTCCCTGGAAAACCAATGCAGAGTGTGTTCACTAGATGGTAGTGTCGTCTCGGAGAAGCAGGAGAGCCCCAGTTCAGTGGGAGCATGATGGAGTTGGTTTGTTCTTCGGGTGGCTTCAGTTTTTCGGGGCACAGAGGACAGAGGCTCAGCATTTGGGATAAGAGAAGGAATTATTGGGCTTTTGTCCTGTAACAAGAGCCCAGTGGAGGTCTGTTCCTCCAGAGCAGAGCCCTGCAGAGGACCAGGGCACTCTGGGCACCTGCAGCCAGGCCTGGCTGCCTGCTCTGAGCTTGCCCATCTCCCTGGAAAGGTGACATGGTGCTAATGCAGCACCTTAATGAGGTCCATAATTCCAGTGGTACTCAGCCTGGTGAGCACTGGGTCCCTGTGAGAGCCAGGACTGGGCTTTGCTCGGCTATTCACTAGGCAATACGAGGAGCCATGTGGATTTCTGGGAGGCACCATCTCCTCCCAAACCCTCCTTTTAATTAGAAATTTCTGTTACTTGCTTTTAGATGCACCTTTTAAAAAATTTTAAAAACCCCAAACTTTATTATACTGATGTCTAAATTCAATTCAGGGAAAGAAAGTACCCAGAGCCACTTCATAGAATAACTCAAAGTCAGGTTCTGTGGGAAATATTTTCTTCCCCAAATTGGGATCTCCTTACGGGAGCATTTGAAACTCAGGTTTTCTGAGGAAATAAAGGATCTGGTTCTGGACAGCTCCCCTGATACAGTAGAAAAGTCAAGAAGTATTGCACAGCCAGAACACAGATCTCATGCTGCTGGAAGGATCCTTCCATGGGGCATGAGGGGCTCCTTGAGTCTTAGCTGCTGGTGGGAGTGGTAAGAGACCCACACAACCATTCCAGGGACTGACAGCATCTCTTCTTCACCAGCAAGAAGGAGCAATGTGCTCTCCTTTCCTTCTTCTACGTCAAAAACCCACAAAAACAGGCTGAAGAGGAAATCCCCTCAATGAGAGGATTTTTGTGTTTTCTCACTGAATTTCAGGTCTCTGAGGATGGAGGTTTCTCATGAAGGATGCTGCAGATTTGTGCAGAAAACTGACTGGTGGATTAACACCCCACTTGGAGTCAAGACCCCTCAGCCCTGCTCTGGGACCCACCACGGCATGGATTGCAGAGAAGAGCGGCATTTCTCCAGGAGAGGGGCTACTGCTCTTGCAGTGGGACAACACTGCTAAGGTTGTCAAGGAATACTACAGGCTTCTAGTCACCCTGGACCATCACACACACCAGATGCTCCCAGCACCCACCTCAGCTCTCAAGGGCAAGGGCAGGGCTGTGGTCTTCACCACCCCATCGGCATCGAGTAGCTGCAAACACTGGTTTAAATTCATATGCAGCAACCTTCTCTGCTTGTAGGTTTTATTCCAGTAATTGAGTTGCACCAGAGCCTGGGCAGCCTGGAATTTAATTACTCTGATACCATGTTCTCCTAGGTGGAAACCCCACTACAGTGTTATCTGAGCACAGCAACAGATGCATTTATCTCCCTGTGCCGTGGGATGGGAGAACATTACAGTTCTCCTCACACTACTCTGAGGAAGACAAAGGTACAGACAGATGAAGTGACATTCCCATAGCCAGCCAGGCTGTCAGGGCTGGGAAAGGAGCCAAACCCAGCACACAGGTAGATCCTTCCCCTCACACCAAGCCTCTAAAATGCTACAACATGCTCCCTAGTGTTTTTCAGGGAAAAGGCTGGAAGCACAGCCCTATCACTGTCTGTGTGCAGTGGAAGCAGAAAATCAGCCTGAGTGCAGGGGCAGCACAGACAACCACAGCATGCAGAGCATCTCGGCTCAGTTCTGCAGCTCCGCCAGCTCCGTGCAAAACTCTCCCTTGCTGCTCCAGGCCACGGGAATTCCGCTCCCTGCCCCAGAGATGGAGGGTGACAATGCGAAATTCAGCATCTCCTGAGCACAGAGGGTCCTGGACACATCAAGGAGCCAGGACAAGGGAAGGAGCACTGGCAGCCTGTGGCTGGGAGGGAAGGAGGGCTGTGTTTTTGCCCATGCCGCGGGCTGGGGGCTGGTGCTGGCTGGCAGGAGCAGACGGAAAAATTGTATTTTGCTGAGGGACACATATGACCATCCTGGCAGTGGGTTCATTGAGCACCCAACTGGCACCCTCTTTCTGGGGCTATGTTCAGCACCAGCCTGGGACATATGCTTGGCTGGCTGTATTTAAATTCCTAAAGACCTTACATCATCTAAAGTAGCGAAGTTGTCACAACCCCCTCACCCCAACACCCATAATTTTAGGAGCAAGGAAGGGAAACTACGACCATGCAAACACCAAGAGCATCTCTAGGCTGCAAGTTTGGCTTGAAATGTGTTCCCAGTTTTAAATGAAAGACTACACTCCAGGAGCAAAGTAGCCCCAAGCTGCTCAACACCACACCATCTGTTAGCAAATCCCAGCAGTTCCAAATCTGCAGAGCTTGGAGCACCCACTTCCCCAGCTCAGCAGCTCCCACGGGCTGTCACAGGTGGCTCAGCTCCCCGGGAGGGAAGGGGTGCTGCCTGCACACCTGCAGGGTGAGAAATTGAGCTGGAGGCACACAAGCCCATCCCAGGGCTGCTCAAGAGAAGCTCAGGGTCTGCTCCTGTTCTCAGTGCAGCTCCCATCCCACCACCACCCATTTCATCACCATCATCTTTTGTGGCTGCTGGTGGTGCCCACACACACCTGTCTTCAGGTTCAGGAGAACGAGAGCATGAACTGTGACCTTGCACTGTGCCCTCAACACCAGCACCGATGCTAAAGCCCTCGTGGGACACCTCTCCATGCAGCAGGCTCGCAAGGACCAAGCCTTTCTCTAACACTTATTAGAAGTCAGCACTCGATGGCTCCGTGCGTGCCTGGGAGCTGCTTGGCTGGGGTTACAGCCATCCAAGGCTGTAGTGATGCCGCAGTGAATCAGACCCTCAGTGTTTTGTTTAAATATAAACATATTGAATCAGTGCTTTTTGTGTAGAAGGCTATTCTCGCGAGCCAAGTGTTTTGACAGCTCCAGCAAGGTGGTATGAGTCACTGCCTCTGCCTCACTCAAGCTCAGAGACAGATACATCTTAATCACATTACGGTTTTTTCAGCGCTACACCACAAGTCAAGGCACGGGGCCAAATCTCCCCACGGGGACCAACCAGCGCAGCGCTGAGTCCTGAGCCTGAGGTTTGTCCTTCCAGCCGGGATGAGCGTCGGGAAAGCGCGTTCAGCATCCCGGCAGCGCTCAGCCGCAAGCCCTCTGCTGCTCCCCAAGGGCTCGGTGCAATTTGCACCAGCGGGCGGTGCTGCGGGGCTCGGCAGCCCCAGGGCGGGCGCTGCCGCTGCCGCTGCCCGGTGTTTACACCCCGCCGGTGCGTGCCTGCTCGGAATGCGCAGCGCATCGGGGCACGGCGGCTGGAGCTGCCATTAGCGCTAATGGAAGTTTGGAATATAAATCCCACGCGCGGCAGTGAGGGAACAGATGCCTCTGTCTCAGGTTTAGATCTCTCACATACAGCTTCTCAAGGGCTTTAATTGTACTTTCAAAAGAGCAAAATGTGTCCGTTCCTGTTTATTTCTCCGGGAATAATTATGGTGCTCTGTGGCGTGGTACTCGCAGAGTTATTAGGCGTGTTTGGACAGCGGGCTGTCTTATCTAAATTGGATTGGAAATAGATTTATAGCGCGGCAACTTCCCATTTGATCTGCAAATTGCAACAAAGTCACTTCACCTGCGCTCCTGCATCGCCCCAGGGACAGCAGCCCCTCTTCAGCACGAATTAATGCCGGGCGATTTCCACAGGGCTGCAGCCTAGCCGAGACAGGAGCTAACAGGGAGTTTAACAAATGGTTGAACAGCCAGGAAGAAACACACCTGAGCTTGTGCTTTTGCATCTCGGGCAACAGAGAGGGGTCTGCAAGCCCCGGCTCTGCACAGCAGCCCTGTCCCGGAACTCGTACGAGACCCCTTGGGAGCATCCCTGCATCTGCCTGCGCCTGCACCTCCCCTACCTTTCCCCGGCAAGAAAATTCCTCCCTGCCTGCTCAGTGCTGCAGTGAAAGGGCTCGTCTGAGTCGATACTATTCGGCTGTTGATGCAGACATCTGCAGGGGGTGAGCACGGAGCCGGCTGGCCGAGCCAGCCCCGCCAAGCTGCGCACGGAGATGGTGACTCAAATGTGCCGCTGCCCTGCAGGGTTCCTATCGCAGCGTAAAGGAGAGTGATCAATATGCGAGCTAAAGCTGGCTGAGACGGAGACCATCGCTGAGCGTCTCTTGCGTGCTCAAATACAAAACCTGAGGCTTCTGAGCACACAGAAACTGGCCTTTATTACCAGCGGGAGACGCGGCTTTGACATGGCAGGACGTATCATCATGTCCTTGCGACTGCTGTCAAACTGCGGTGATAAACTCCCCCGTCTCTAACCTTCAGAGCACTCGCAATTAGGGGGTGCTCAGCTGAAACCTGCCCCTGGTTTCTGCATGCTCTGCTGCTGCTCTTCTCCTCTCCTAGGGCAGCATAAGCAGCTGGTCCCACTGTGGGATTCCCAGCTGATAATGCAAAGCTACGAGACCACAGGCAGATGAACATGTGGATCGAAAACACATGCCAGCCCCAGGATTTCACACGGCTGCCAATCGATTGTAGCCCTTCCAGCGTATCGAGCCTTATCAGCCAGAGCAAGCCCCCTTTTATCGACTTACGGGAAGGTGGGGACCCCCAGCCGTACTCTGGTCTGCTGGCTTTGCACTTTAAAACTGCCTTTTAGTTTGCTGATTGCTCTGCAGAGCTCCCTAATTGCCGACTCTCCCTGGGCACACATGTGTACAAGGCACGAGCATCTGAAGAGCTCTCGTGAGGTCACGAAAGCATGAGACTTAATGGCTGAGTGACTATTTCTGTCTCGCCCCTTATAGTCTCACTGCTTTCATCAATAGAACAAAATAATAACTCCAGGTTTGCCCCCTTTCAATATTAACCCCAGTAAATTCCCCTCGCTCAGCCCAACCAGCTGAAGTTTGCAAACTTTTTAGTTACCTGAGGATGCGGAGTCAGTCTGCCAAGGATCTTTCTGGGATAATCTCAGCAGTTCTGGTAAGATTTCCCCCTCGCACGGGCTCAGCGAGCATTTCTGGCAGCACGGCACTGCTGAACGGTCACCTGCCGTGGTGGATCAAGGAGAAACACACATGGCTCAGGTGGCAAAATCAGGACAAACACGGCGAGCAGCTGGACCACAAGAGGAGAAAGTGCTATTTCAGCATCCCTACAGGGCTTACTAACAGGGATAAATAAGTGTTCTGATGTTACACCCAATTCTCTAACTTTGACCTTGCTTCCTGGAATCCCTTTCACACATCAGGAAAGTAGATAAAACATTAAGAAAAAAAACACTTCAGACTCTCAGTGGTGTAGCTATAATCCTCTCAGAGCAAATGCTGCAAAAATACAGCTTGCTCCTCTAAATATCCGGACATTCCTGGAGCTAGAACATTAATTCTGCCCCAACCACCTCATAAAATGGCACATTATTTTCTCCATTAATTCTTGTCAGCCTCCGAGGAAAGCTAAAGGGATAGTATTAAAACCATGCCATTATTTTGAGTAGCAGCATTAATTTTCTATCATACACACTCACACTGCCTGCAGAGCAGTACAGGTCTGGGGAAAGTCAGATTCCGATTTCTCTGTAACAGGGTGCACATTTGAGAGTTTGCCTGACATACAGTACAGTTTCCAGGCTGATGCCTTGCCTTCTGGGTGAAGTATTTGGCACGCTGTAGTAAGAATATCTCCCACTCTCGGGGGAAAAACTATCACAGATATATGTGTATTCCTAAACTCTGCAGTTTTACATGTGTGTGCCAGAGACACTCACACTTTTTGAGCACGTGAACGAAATTAGACGTCTAAATCCTGCAAGGGAGAAAGGAAAGGAGAGCTTGTATGTGTGCGTACTCACGCCTCGCAGCTACAAGACAACTATATTTAGACAGTTGTGTCATCCCAGAGGATGACAGCATTAACAGGCGATGGAAAGAGGAGCTATGGTGACTTTTCAGAGTTCAGCTCTGACCGTGAAAAGAGGACTCTGGTCGAAATGACCTTTTGTAGAGTCCGGCAGAGCAGCAGCACCTCTGCCCGTGGCACTGCGGGACGCGCGGAGCCTCCCTCTCAGCTCTCCCCTCTCCCACACTGCAGCAAAGCCACGAGAGCTCCCAAACAAACGCAAAACTTACTCCACGCCGACAGCCACCTGCTAAACCCTTTGGAGCGGATCCCACCAGCACAGCCCCACACCACCTCGCTGCCACGGGCAACCCCACAGCTCGCTGTCCCCGGCCACCTCCGGCTCAGTGGCACTCACCCAGCGAGCCCCGGCTCCAGAGGGAGGGCTGCTCCGTCCTTCCCTCGCTGCTCCTGGAGGAGGTGGTGGCGGTGCTGCTGCTGGTGGTGGCGGCGGTGGTGGCGGTGGTGGCAGCTCCTGCGGGTCCCTGCAGCCACTGAGGAGCGCATCACCTCCCGGCCGCAGCCCGCGGAGGTGGGTGCCCAGATGTTCCCCGCGCGGATTGGTCCAGCGGGAGCAGATGTTGCCCGGTTGCTAGGAGCGTTGCTAGGAGCGCTGCTAGGAGACGGTGACGCTCTCTCCATCACTGGCGCGACTCGAGGCCGCGGGGAGGGAAGGAGAGCGAGAGGGAGGGAGGAGGAAGAGGGGAGGAGGGAGGAGGAGCAGGTCCCGCCACCGGGATGCTCCGCGCCGGGCCGTGACGTGCCGGGCTGCGGGCTGAGCCAGAGGACGGAGCAGGTGCCGCGGCTCAGAGCTGGACAGGCGGTGAGGAGCTGCCTGGGGCTCGCGGCAGAGGATGGGGATGTGAAACTCCAGAACCTGGAGGGGGGAGCAGCCCGGGGAGGGGGCGGGCAAGGGGGACCATAAAACCTCCGGTCAGGGCGGGCTGAAGGATGCGCGGAGCGGGCCGGCAGCTGAGGAGGTGCCGAGTGCTTGTTGCGGCACTGAGAGAGGGCGAGAGCTCTGCTCACTTCAGGGCAGGATTGAGAGAAACACAACCCAGTGCCTGGAAGGGCTGGAGGGAGAGGAGTCCAATTCGGTCCTGCTGGCAGACAGCCGAGCTCTCCTGCTCTCTCGCTGGGTCATGTTCCTCTTCCCTCCCGATTTCTGGTTCTCCCTTTTTCCTCCGTGCCCACCATCAAATCCCGGCCCACTTTTTCCCCCGAGCTTTTGGGATGCTCCACCACGGTGCCCTGCGTGTCACCCTGGCACTTACACCCATGATCCCATGGGCAGAAATCTGATTGCTGTAGGAAAAAAAGCTGCACAGCAAAACAGCTCAGACCTCTTCCCAAATAAAAGAGCAGGTCACTGTGTGGTGGGACAACTCCTGCATCTCAGCCAGACAGAAGGATTTTACTGCTGGACACCCTCCTTAGGGCCATAAGTGGGATACTAGGCTCAGCCTACCCTCATAACCAAGGGTCCAGCCAGAAAGGCCCAGGAAAAGTTTAAAAGGAGCCAATAAAATCTTACCTGTATAATACAGTGTGCAGAAAGAGGGGAAATCCCTTTCCCTGGAAGCCTAACTCTGTATGTAAATACTGGCAGATAAAAAGGTAAGAAGGGGGTCACTCCCACAGTGAAAAGGAGCTGTACAAGATGAGCTTTTCTGGACAGGCACATTGGCGCCAAAGGCTGCACTGGAGTTACCGGTACAACACTGGCTTAGATCAGCCCCAGCACGAAGCCTGGGCTTTGATCAGGACTTTTCTCCAAGAAGAAACATCTCTAGACAATAAATTTTCTTCTGCACCTGCCAGCTGTGTCCATTTCCTCACAACTACCATGGATGACACCGCTGCTCCTGACAGACTCACGTTCATGCCACAGCCTCCCCATCCAAGCAGCCACTCAGTCCAGCCCACGGAACCTCAGAATGGTTTGGGTTGGAAGGCACATAAAGATCATCTTCTTCCAACCCTGTGCCACGGCCAGGGACACTTCCCACTGCACCATGGTGCTCAAAGCCCCATCCAGCCTGACACTGAACACTTCCAAAACAGCTTCTCTGGGCAATCTACTGCCATCTCCCATCCTGCTACCAAAGGTGACCCAAAGGCTCAGACAGTGCCAAAACCAAGGCATGGTGCTATGGGAACATATTAATTTTGACAGCATTTGAAGCTCCTGGGCAATTCCCTGTTCGCCTGTGATCTGTAAGATGTCCAATGCATATTCTACCCAGTCATGTCACTGCTGGAAGGACACAGGCAGGGAGGGAGCTCCCCTCCCTCTGGTTGCTCCCCAAAGGTCCTGCAGAGGATTTTGCACCAGGCTTTGTCCTCCACCCTCTTAGACAGCAGGGATGGAGCCACACTGCACTTGGGATTCACCTCGATCAATATCCCACCCAAATTTTAACAAACTGGGTCTTGGCAAGCCTGAGCCCCAGCTAGCACAGGACAATGCAGCAGCCTCAGACCGGTTACTGCCTTGACTTGGAGCACCTGGCTGCATTTGGTGCTCATTGTGCACAAACATATGCAAATACAGCTCCCCTGGTCTTTGCAGCTTGAGGAAAGATCACTCATGGCCACATATTTACTTCAAATTATCTCTGAAGCTCTGCCTCTTTTATTGAGAAGTCAAATGAAACTCCAACTAATTTTGGATTTGAATTTGCCAGGACAATAGGAAGGCACTGGAATTTAATTGATTTTGATTACCTGCCTTATTATTATGCTGCCAGTAGCAGTAGTTCAGGCTGGTGTAATTTTAAATTTACTGTGAGATGAATCTGACATTTCTCTACTGCTGAATCGAGGGCTTGAGTGATTCTTCAGCTCCTCACAAAGACGTGGTAATTAATTCAGTAATATCACTTCTGTAAGCAGAGATAGAAAGGGAAGACACAGAAGCACCTACTCCGTGCCTAAGAGCTGAATGAACGACAGCATCACTTACTCCAATCTTCATGAAATTTACTGTACTTCTTCTAACATTCAACACAATTTCTACTGCAAAGACATACCTTCCCCTCTGCTGTCAGCACACAAGCAAGACTTATTAGCAGGCAATAATTTACAGCCAAAAGGTCAGCTGTGTTTCCTCAGCTGGATCCAAGAAGCATTTCCATCCCCTGATCAGCCCTGAGGAAATCCTTCCACAACCCAAGTGTAGCTGATTTTCTTTGCCCACTTTCCAAGGGGGCAGAGAGTGCAGGGAAGCAGATCCCCTGCCAGTGCAAACCAGCACTGTTCTGCTGGCTGAAAGGGACCTCCATCAGGAAGAGCAGAAGATGCTCACTCTCACCCCGCATCATCCCCTTCCTCCTGCCATGGAAGCACGAGAAATCACCTCCCCTCCTTGTCTGAAGAGGAGATTTCCCCTCTGCCAGGGATGCCTGGCCAGGAATCAGTGCCCAGCTGACTCGCACCGTGTTTTAATGCAGCGGAAATTAAACAGACCCATGAACTGGGACCAAAGTCTCTATTGACAGGGATATTATTTGAGAAGATAAGATTTTAAATGTGTGCTGCACAAGAAAAAACCTGGACAGGCAGACAATAGAAGAGCAGCTTTTTTCTTTTATTTCAGTCTTCCCAAAGCAGGATTGCCTGACATATTCAGTGCTATAACAAATACATGTTTTTAAATGGTTCAGAGCAATTGGGAACATAAAACCCCAGAACATTAGCATTTACTTTAACTGTCTCACAGAATTAGAAAACAAAAAATCAGTTCCTTCATTTCAAAGCAGTTACATCTCCTCAAGTCAAGTGTTAAAGAAAAATGAATTAAATTATGGTGCCCTTTTGAATTCAAGCACCAAACACTCAAAGGATGTGTGTAAAAAAGCACCAGCCCTCCCAGGCAGCAAATACCTACACAGGTGCTGCATTTTTAAACACAGCATGCAGAAGGTATTTTCAAAAGATAAAATGTACCCAAAATGTTCAGCATTTGTACCTGAGAAGTTTCAGATGTGAGGAGCTGCATCCTGGGCCAGGTTTTATCCTTGGCCTGGCCCGCTCAGCTGCCTCCAGCAGACACAGACCCTCAAAAGCTTTCCCAGCCATTGGCTTGTCACAGCAAATGAAGATGAGTAGCTCGAGTTTCTGGACTCTGTTCATGCCTCCCAATGGTTGGCCAGCCTCAGAGGGACCAGATGCCTCGGGAGGCTAATCCTGCCTCCATCTAAAATGCAGCTTTTGTATTTCATTTTAAAAGACCAGCTCTTTCTCTTTCTCTTTCTGCTCTTTCTGTACTAGAACACTATTTTTCTCCTCTCTCTTCCAATTCATTGTACAAGAAAATTCATTGTTATTTTAATTTTTTTTTCTTTTACCTTTTTACATTTGAGAAAAACTTTAAAAAACCTTCTGAAACAAGCTGGGGAACAGCAGAAAAAATGAAGTTCATTTTCCTACATATTTGTTCTCTTTATCCCCTACACCCTCCCCACCACCCCCAGACAAATTCCACCAAACTCCCCTTGGACACACCCAGCTCAACCAGAGGCAGCAGATGCTGGAGCTGTCACAATGGACCAGCTCACCGACCCTTGGCCATCAAACCCACTTCTTTCTGCTTCTCTGGAAACGATCCTCTGCCAGCTGACAAAATTTGTAGAAGCATAACTGTCTTTGAGACAGTTACCCCGCTCTCAAATGTGATTGAAATTGGCCAACCTGTTAAAAAGTGATGGTGGTGGAAGAGAGACTGGCGAGGAGACAGATGGCAGACAGCTCAGCTTTAGCCTCCACTGAGCTGATTGAGAAGTGGGAATGCTTTCACCCTCTCGTGAAAAATGATATCACTCTTTTGCTGAAATCCAAAACTTAGTTTCCTGACATTAAAAATGTGACTTTTCCAAGTGGTCAAAATTAGGATGAAAAAAAACGAAAAGAAGGATGTCTTGACAAAACAGCACTTGGTGCTTTGCCAAGGGATGAAGTCATTCTGAAGAATTAAAATGCAGCTGGAGGAAGGACAGGATAATCAGAACGATAAAACATAACGCAGCCAGGAGCCCGGCGGGGCCCACACGTGCTCGTGCTGAGCAGTGGGGTCCCAGCAGGAGCAGCAAGTGGAGTGCTACGCCCTGGCGCTTTCATGGTGGTGTTGTACACCAAGCACACAGAAAACCTGAGTTTTTACTATCAAATTTACAGGCAGCCCCATTTAGGCCAAGCTGACCGAGTGCTGGCACCAAGGCTCATGGCCCAGTCTCCTCTCCCTGAGCTCTGTGCCAGCAGCTTCGCCGTGGTGTGTGCTGAGCTCGCACAGGGACACAGGCAAGGCTGCCTGCAGGAATAAAACCAGCCCTGTGCTGGTTAGCCCTGAACTGGGTATCAGCCTGGGAAAACCCACCTGAGGCTGAGGACTCTCCCACAAGGACAGGGTGAGGCTGCAGGAACAGCAACACAAGCGTGGTATCCCCAGCAGTGCCCAGGTCCTCCAGAGCCATCCCCAGCACCCCTCGGCACTGGGGTTACTTGGGAGGAGTAGGATGAGCTGGTGGGAGAATTTTAAGTGGTTTTCAGAAAATGCATGAGGTGAAGCAGTGTTGGGATAACCAAGGCAGGAAAGCATTGTCCTGGTACCGGCTCAGACTGTGCCACCACCCCGGCAGCAACGCCCACCTGAGCTCCCAAACCCCTGAGCCACTTTCAGAGAGTGCCTGGCTCTGTAGATCTCCCTTTGTGCTTGGAGGAGCTGCTGGGGCACTGCTGCAACCCAGAGCAAACCCCAGCCCACCCTGCAGCCCCTGCCTGCCCTCTCAGCTGAGCCTGGTCACCCACAAACATCAATCCAAAAAACACCCCCAGTTTGCACCAAGGAGGGTGAGTTTTTCCAAACTCCCCTGTTTCTCTCTGAGCCTCCCAGCATATCGCATTTCTCCCCTGTCTAAAGATGAAGGGCCCTGGGCTGGGTTTTCTGTGTCCTCAGACATGTCTTATATCAACTGCCTTTGCTGAGGTTTCCAGGCACTGAAGCTACCAACTATTGCCAGAAAAAGAAACTCTATTTCAGGGCTGGTCCTGGAAAGCCAACCCTGTGGGTGCCAGCAGGGCTGCAGAAATCGTGGTTTCTCATGTCTCCCTCAAATATGGCACTGCTATTCTGAGAGGAACAAACTAAACCCAGTTCAAAGTCACCAATCTGGGAATTTTTTTAGCTTCTTTCTCCATCTTAATGTGGACAGGGATTACAACTGCAACCTTCCAGAAGTAAACCACTCACAAATACATCATGACCAAAGGTAGATGCAAACAAAAGTAACCACCAGATACAGACATACCCCTTGTTTGCCCAATTTCATCTCTCCAGCTCATCATTTGAGCTCTTACCTTTGTTTCCACCACGTGGCCACCCCAGCTTCTATGGGGGCATCCCTCTGTGTCCCACACACACGGCCAGGATGTCAGCAAGGCTGGTATCTACACACAGCAGGGACTGGTGACACCGACTCCGTGTGCCCTGGTGCAGGTGCCAACACATCATTGGTGTGTAGGAGAAATGCTGAGTCCAGGGTACCACCACAGAGGGGGCTGGAGGGGCTTCTCCCCCAAGTCCTGCCAGGGCTGGATGAGACAGTGGGGAAGAGCAGACATCAAAGGCATAGCCAGCACTCTTCCTTCCCCACACAGAGTTGGCTGAAAGGCTGGATGCAGGGGGAAGCAGAGGCATGGTGGGACATGGGAATCTCTTCAGCCCCTGAAACCCCCCAGGCTGCTGTCACAGGGCCCCTGTGGCAGTGTGGATGGACAGGGGCACCAAGTGCAGGGCAGATATTTCCCATTCCTCCCAGTCCTGCATTATGCACCAGGCACCTGCATCCCTGCTCTGAACAAAACACATCCCCCTCTCCTCGATGCATATTCACTCTGTTCTGCCACAGCCAGAATAAAAAGGAAGATACGTTGGGTTTGCATGTCTACATGAGCCATCTGCTTCTATTTTATTGATAAAAACCTGAAACAGCAGCATTCTCCATAACAAAATAAGACTGTTTCTAAGGTGTGGACAGTTGTGTGTGTGCAGGGGTAGTTTCAGCCCAGAGTTCTGCAGAAGCTGGGTTTAATGCTGATTTTTTTTTTCCAGTCAGATATCATCAGACATTAGTATTCCTAACGCAGCATATAATTAGCAAGAGGCAATACATTGTATGATCATGCACGTTAGCACTTAAGTAGAATAAAAATGTTTCATTGTCAACTACATGAAAAGCTAAGAATAAACCCATACCCGTCTCCCAGTTGAATATCCAAACATCTTTCTCTTGTATTTTTCATCTTTTTGTCACAGTTTTGCACTTCAGGTATCTCTTTCAGTCACATACCCAGCAAGGGCAACAGTGCTCACACCATCCCAGTGGTCTCTCACCAGCCAATACCAGCAATTTGTTGACTAGATTCAAGGTATCGTTTTTAATGCAAATCTTTGAACTTTACAAAAGTGAATAGGACACATGAATTTGTTTCTTATAACCTTCACTGTACGAACAGTTCTCCCTTTATAGATTTATCATAAACGTAATTCAACAATAAATGCAAGCTCTAGAAGCCTTGCTTTTGCACCAACAGAAGTTATGGACCTGGCATTTTTTTTCATTTGTCTGCACTGTTATTTTTTAAAGTAAACAATTTATAGATAAATTTTGTGCTTGCCTAGAGAATTTGTGGATGCTCATCCCTGGAAGGGTTCAAGGCCAGGTTGGACGGGGCTCTGAGCAACCTGGTCTAGTGGGAGGTTGCACATGGCAGGGTGTTGGAATGAGACGGTCTTTAAGGTCCCTTCCAACTCAAACCATTCTGTGATTCTGTGATCTCAGGCTGGGAAAAGGGAGCTGAGATCTCCATTGCTCCAGGTGCTCCCTCAGCCACGGGGCTGAATCACTTCAGACACCAACCAGCTCTCTGTGCTGAGGAGATGACAGTAGAGAAAGAGGGAAGATTAAAGGCAGATTATTCTACTAAACACCAGGAGGGAGGTGCAGAAGGAGCCTTACAGCACTGTCCCGTGGCAAACAAACCCCAGGAGCGATGTCTGTCCACCCACAAAGCTCCTGAGGGGAACGACTCCCACGTCATGGAGCTCAAGGAGAAAACATGACAAGGACACACCTCAGTGCCTACAGCGTCCAGCTGTGCCCGTAACAGAGAGACAACAAAACCCTGTCAGAGATGGTATATTGTTCCAATATAGAAAGAAGTCAATACACACTAAAAATAATTTATTACGTACCATGTATTTAAATCAACAGTCAAATATACATTGAGATGTGCTTCATGCAAATGCCCCGCAGCACTGTGCCATAAAAAACATTTTTATATATACACACACATATAAATGTCACGCAGTATTTAAATGCTAAGTCTACCAAATGATTACTTCATTTACTCTTCTTGACAAACAACACTCTCTGCTGGGAAAAAGTCAATGAAGTTGCAGCTGAGGATACAGCCCAGCAAGACACAAACCATGGCAATGCCAGCAGAGGAGAGGTGTGGTACCAGTTTAATTGGAAAACTTGTGCTTGAGGTGCCACATAGTGACAGCAAGAGATCGGAGGACAGGTTTTATCCTGAGCACCATGAACATAAAATATTGCTACCAGGCACTGACCTGCCTTGGACCAGACCACTGTAGATACTAATGAGAGGATGGGAGATGCAGTGATGGAGATAGTGTGAAGGAAAAGCACCCGGAAAGTGTTAACGAGACACAACAGGGATGAGGAAAGTTGACAAAATTCTATGATTTTTTCCTAGTTGCTAATGAAGAGAGAAATTTGCAATGTTACCCTAAGCTTGAGAAATGAAGGGAAAGGGAAGTATTTGGCACAATGAAGTGCCTTCCCTGGAGGTCACAGCTAATTAATGGTTGTGGGGCCAGGAAGAATCCTGCTTTTGTGTGAACCCTGAATCCTTGCTCCTCACCCATGGCCAATATCAGTTTTTGCCTCTTGTTTCTCAGTAAGATCAGCCCACACTGGGAATGACACTGCAGGGGACAAACACCTCCAGAGTATTTGGTGTCTATTTGATGTCCCCCACTACAGCCAGAGGAAATACAAAAGCCAGGAGGAAACATCCTTAGCTCCTCGCACCTGCAGCTGCCCAGGCAGCTGTGATTTCTGTTAAAGCACAAAAATGTGCTTTCCAATTTCCTTGGGAGATGAGCGAGTCAGGTCTGAATGGATTTTCACAGCTCCCATCTGGCTTTTGTGTTTCTTCCCCAAGTTTTTCCAACCCCAGCTGCCTAACGCTCACTCAACCCAGTGACCATACAGGCTTTTGGTGTGTGAGGTCACACAGACTACCACAGCCTACCTGCATCACTGCCAAGCAGCAATCTTCCTTCTGCTCCATCAGTGGTACCTCAGAGGATTCAGGGTTTTATGCTCCTGTGATGGGCAATATCCAAATCCTATGCAGGCTCCCAAACTAGGATCAAAAGAAGTCCCATCACTGGAATTTTGTCTGCCTTCTGCATGAATTACGTTTTCCCTGCTCTGCATGCAATGACCTGTCTAGTGACAGAGCTTTGCTCAGGCTGTTCAGCTCTGCAGAGAGATCTCAAAATTTGTCCTCCCAGGACAAGCTCTGGAGCAGAGTGGAGGAAAAAAATCTCCCCTTCAGCCTTCTGTTTTGGGGGAGCAGCACAGGGAGAGCCCAGCCCAGAGCTCTCCTCTTACCCCTTCACTTGTATAGAGGGTTTGTGTAGAGAGGAGAGAGGGATTGTAATGCCAAAAGAGATGAATGGTATCTGCCAAGTTTTCTATTCAGGCTACAGTATTGACCTATATCTGCTTTATAAAGGTGAAAAAACATGGATAGCTGTGTGGGTTGAGCAGGAGCATCTTCCTGCTGCCAGCTGGCAAACAGCTTGGGGATTACAGCATGAGGATTAATAGCCTTTGTCATTTGTAAGTGCAGATGCTAACCTTACTCATATGACAGACTGATCTTCTTCGGATTCTGTGCCTGTTTGCTGTTCCAGAAAGATGACCTTGGGCTGCTGTGAGAGACAAAATATTTACACATTCATTTCTTAGGGCCCACAGTGTAGGCTGCAGGAAGACACGAGCTCACTCTGCACTGAAAAAAAAGCTGTATGCCTTCAGCAGATCTGGAGCTCGGGAGTCATGCAGAGAAACTGGGTTTCAGCTCAGGCTTGGTGCCACTGCAGCCCGGCTGTGCTGCTTCCTGGAGTAGGGAGTGAGCAAATTCCCAGCTCTACAGCAGTACGAGCACACCAAGAGCCTTCCTCTCCTGCCTCTCTCCCCCACCGCCACCTTCCCACCACTGCTTGGGGTTTTCATTTCTTGCATGACAGCTTGTTAAATCCTCACCAGATCCCAAATAAACACCCAAACCAGCTCTGTGGAATTATCTTGGATGCCTTTCCAAGCTTTAGGATCTGTCAGCTTCTGGCTGCCTGTATCACAGAAGCAGATGAGCTCAGAGCCAGCACAGCTTCCTGGGATATGAGAACGTATTTGTTGGGGTATCACATGCTGAAGGGAAAAACCTGCCTCATTCAGAGTGTGAGCTTTTCTACAAACCCTGGCTGCTTTGTTTCTTCCCCTCAAACCATAGCTGCAAACATCACACTTAGCACATTTTAAATGGAAAGCGGGTGTTCCTGCATACTAATTCCTGCAGGCTCTGTTGTCCTTCTGCAGAACACAATGCCCATGAGAAAAAGAAGAAAGCAAATACAGAACCAGTCGTTTCTTCTGTCATTGGCTTGGTCCACACGGAGGTGAATGGGTGTCACTACTCTGTAAATATTGAAGTGTCACAGCCCAACCAACAAACTTCAAACTCCACAAGTGGACAAGAGAGCAGGGAGGCAAGGTCTTTATCAGGAGCATCACAACTTTAAGATGACCCCTCTGGGAGGGGATCATATGATGGAGGAGGCCACATTCTTTGTTCAGCCTTTCAGTCCACCTCTCATGCTGAAGGGCAGAAGGCAGCTGAGAGGCAGAGAGATGAAGAGCTGTGATCACACAGATTAAAGATGATGATAAATATGGGAGCAGAAAGCAAGCTCTGCAGGCATGCTAGCTCCAAGGTCACTGCCAGCTCCAGCTGAAGGGGAAAATGAACTGCCACCAGAGGAAACGCCTGCACCTCTGCCAAGCTGCCACCTTCGGCTTTATGCTGGGAAAATGATCAATAGCAGCTGGCAGCCTTTGGATCTGTGCATCCAGGAACATCTAACAACATCCATGACTGAAGATCAGTCGGCTATGTAAAGCACCAAATAACTCCTCGGGATCTGCAGCTGCTAAAAATACACCCAAGCATTGTCCACGTACCCCGGGAGCTGCACAACCCACATTGCCCCTGAAGGGAAAGGCAGACAAGGCGGAGCAACAGGAACGAGCAGACCACAGCAGGGTCCAGCTAATTAAAGACACTGGTAAAAAGGGACCCCAGACAAATCAAAGGATGTGGAAGATCATCCAGATAAAGCCTTTGCAAATGGGCACTTCAGTGAGTGATCGCTGCAGCTCAGTGGGCTAAAAGAGGAACTCATTTCTGTGGGCATCAGCTGAAGATCACCGTTATTATGGGGAACATAAACACGGTGAGATCACTCTGTTCTGTTGTCAATAAACATCAGAAAAGGAAAAATAAAATAGCAGCAGAGAGCTTGGCAGGACGGGGGCATGCTGGCTGGGGAGAGAACAAGGAAAGAACAGACTGCAACCAGCTGAACGATGCTGTTCAAGATACAGAGATGTATCCAGGGCACTTGCCCATAGTACTCTGGGCCCGTGCCAGTGCAGTTAATTCCTTTCCACACAATGGTTTTGTGGGTTTTCAGGCTTTTTTTTTTGTTTTTTAAGAGAAGAAAATACAAATAAACTGTAAAAGGATTACAAACAGTGGTGTCAAAAGGGAATGAATTATCTTAGAAAACATGAGTGCATTAGGAAACATCCATAATCTAGACCTGCAAGTGCCCAAGCATCCCAGAACCAGGTTATCCATTCCTATCCCACTCCCTGAAATCCCCATGGCCCTCCCACAGCTGCTCTCCCCACTTGAAATCCCATGGAAGCAGAGAGCATCAGCATCCCCACGGGGAGGCCAGCAGAGCACAGGGCCTCCCAGCCACCTGCAAATCAAGTGAGAGTCAGGATTCCCAAGGAATGCACAACTTCCTGGAAATTCAGTCTTGCCAGCTGCTTCCAAAGGAAACAAGGGGTTAAAGCAGTGACTGAAAGGGCAGAGGTGTTTACATAAGAAAGACCAAGAGCACAAGCCCAGCCTGTATCAATATTAGCAATGACTAATTCAATCTGTCAATGGGAAGAATTACAGGAGCTTTGGAATATGCCAGGGCTGCTGCAAAGCCTTCATTTCACAGACAGTCAATAATGGAAGGAAAAATAAACCACAAAAGCAACAAAAATCCCAAAATGCAGCTAGCAAGCACGAGCATCCCTAGCACCTTGTTCATCCCAGGATTCCTAAATTTCTCCGTTGCTTTAGTAGGAACATAAAGAACCCCACAAAAGCACTTCTCCAGGCATGGATGTGCCAACTGTTTCGGCAGTAGATCCAAAAACCCAATGGTCCCCTTTCCACACCCCTTGCCTCCTCCCTCCAAAATTTTCTGGTAAAATATAAGGGTAAAATGTTGCAGGAAGGATGCAGCAACCTGCTTCCCTTGGACAGCAGAGTTTCAACACATGCTTAGATATTAACTTACCCTAAGTAAGCTGTTTTCATTTGCTTTCCTCTGGCTCTAAATACTCTACACTGAAATTATATATTAAAATTCAATTCCCCTAATGCCGTATCTTCAGAAAAAGATCTTAAAGTGAAAACAGCATGGAAGTCCAAACCCAGTGTACTTCATTGTTTTTTAAAATTATCTTTTTCATTAGTTTCTTTTCCTCATGATGCTATAAATCTGGGTTATCTCCAGTTCACTGCTGAAACATATTATCAACGTAGACTTTTCCTGTAGCTATAATGAAGCATAAGCAAGACTTTGCAGGTTCAAGAAGTTCTGAAGAGAATCTCAGTAAGTTTATTACACACACACACATTCCAGGAAATAAAATTAATTATAAATACTTGCATATACACTTTATGCAATTTGGGAAAAAAAAGATGGAGAGGTTGGAAAACAACTGGAATCAGCAAACACACCTTTTGAATTGGGCTGTTTCCTCTACTTCTTTTATTTTTCCCAGGAGAAAAGTGTATGATAAATAAAATTCTATTCTGCTGGTTACCACTCAGATGTTCACTTTTTCTTGCATGGGTAATACAGCAGCTTTAGCAGTGAAGTCAAGAATGTATTTGTTGGATGAGCTGCATTTGGATTACACCCTGCTTTGGGTTTCAAAGCCCCAGTAGTGCAAAGCAGACATGCCAGCTTATCTAGACAGTCGAGGAGAGCCCTCCTGCATAGGATACCCACCAGTCTCCCTGGAAAAATGATGCTCAGACAGGTGATAAGAAGATACAAAAGCGTGGTCTGTAGAATAACTTGTATCACCTGTAGCAGAAGTGCTTCTCTGTGCAGATTATGCTGTCTGCCTCCTGAGGACAGACAGAGCCTCTGTGTGACACCAAGTGATAACCTGTGAGTGTCACAGCACTGCCCTCAGGGCCTGTCTAGCCTGGATGTGATGAAAACCAGCACCAAGGACCAATTTTGGTCAAACAGCCAGTGCCAAAATTTGCATTAGTTAGATTTGCACAGCACCATTGAAGTGAAGGAAGTGGCTGTGGTGCAGGAGGAGGCAGAATTTGGTGCCAGATCTCAATAAATGGCAAAACAAACCATGGAGTGATTCACTACAGACAAACCTCTTCAGCAAAAGATTGCCTGTGTCTTGCTGTCATCAGCAGGAATGGAGAAAAGACAGTCCTCTCCTAGAGGGCGTGGAGAACGGGATATTGGGCAGCTGATAGCATTTGGAGATCTCAGCACCTCACTGCCTACATTCCACTGAGGATGAACATCCTCCTCTGTGTCACACACAGCACTGCAACAACAACCACTTAGCCAAGCAGCAGACTGAGACACATCCTCTATCCATCATCTCCATGACTTCAGCTTGCAGAGGCAGGAAAAGAGATTAAAATGGAAAAGGACAATGTAGTCTGAAAAGTAACCACGTGACAGTGTCATCACCTCACCCAGCAAGGCTGCTCCTTGCATTGCTTTCACTTGGAGGCAGGAAGCACAATCCTTTTCTCCAGTGCTAGCTCAGCAGAGCCAGCAGCCCCTCTGGGAGGGGAACTTGGATCCTATTCCTGGCCTGCAAGAAGAGCTCCTTCCCAAGGTTAGGTGACATGGTCTGGCATCCTCTACTGCTAAGCATGCCAAAACGATTCCCCTTCCATACCCCAAGGAGATATTACTGGATACCACAGGAGATTTGAAGAAGAGCCCTCAACAAACTGAGTAGTGCTTTGCTGAATCCCAGAGAAACCACGGATCTGAAGCCCTCCCCTGTAATGCTCACACAAGTGCTTTTCTGAATGAGCCTCACTTCTAAAAATCACATTAACACATGGGCAAAATAATGCAGAAAGGAGTGATTCAGGCACAAAGGTGGATGTGCAGTTTGTTCTGGTCTTTTTTTGGTATTTGTGATGACAGAAGCCATAACTTCAAGTAAACATCCAAACATGCATTGTATAATTCGATATAAAACTGATGCTTGTTATCTCTTGTGCAAAACTATGGCAATGCAGGCTAACGAGTGCACAGGGTGCCTAAATAAAAATACCAGTAGTCTTTAGTCCTTATATCAATTGTTAGTACAGGAGAACAGTAGTAATGTCTAGGCACTTAAAAGTTGACAGAGAATTCAAGAGTGCTTTCTCATGCTGCCTGAAAAATAAATCATCCAGTCTACAGTGGTATCAAACGCTTATTTCTAGGACTTAGAAACACGATAATAAAAGGGAGAGGATGTGATATGCATGCAGGTTAGCTTTTCTGTGAGCTATCTGCGTGGCAAGAATATTTGCAAACTTCATTAATACAAATAAGGGGAGAGAGGAAAGAGAGAGTTTACCCCAGAAGAAAACAGCATCACCTCGGAATCAGTCTGTGATGATTAAGCCTATGACAAAATGAGCAAGACAATGACCAAGGAAAGGATTTTGCAGGTATTCCCACTGCTTCTCACCAGGGCTAATTATCTGGGTGTAGAAAATGCAGGGCAAGCTGGAAAGGCAAGAACTGAACGTGCTTCCCAGGCCTTGCCACCTGTGGTACCCATGGCTGCTGATGCTGAGCAGGCAGGTTAAAGCTGTGTGCCCTGCCAGAGCTGCTCTCTGCTGGCAGAGAACGAGGGGAGACAGCCCTTTGTCCCAGGACCCGCAGGCTGCCCTGGTCACCTCTAGGACTCCAGCAGCGTGTGCCACCTGCAGACCTGCGTCCCCTGCGACTCCCTCATCTCCTGCCAGTGGCTCTGCTCCTCCTCCCCGCTGCTGCTCTGGCCCATGGAGATCCAGCCGATCATCTCCTTGCGCTTCATGCTGCGCCTGTTGTAGATGGAGATCAGCAGGGTGACGTCGGAGAGCTGGAAGAGGGCAACCTGGAAGATGAAAGTTTCCTTGTAGACGGGGTTGGGCTGTCCCCGGCGGATGGAGGTCTTGCAGCGAGACATCTCCTGACCCACGGAGTTGCGCAGACAGAGCTTTCCGTAGGTGTCTAAGACAAAAAAGAGGAAATGACATGTTTGGTGCAGGTGGAAGACTAAATGAAAGCCCCTGGCAGTCAAAAAACACCCCAAAAACTGTCCAGGTAGAGCAGCTTAGTCTTCAGTGAACAACAGACGAGGGCTGGATTGTGCGCCTTGGTAAAATCCATGGGATGAGAAGCAGAAGATGAAAGCACTTCTTGGATTTTCTCATACTCAGCTGGGGAGAAAAGAAAACTGATGCATGTTTCAGTCCCACTCTCTTGGAAAGAACAGGTTATCAGGTATCCAGTCCTAGCAAACCTGTCTAAGACTAACCAAAACTATGAATATCTCCACATCAAATGGTGTCTTCACCTTCCCTTCCTCTCCCTCACAATCAAGCTTCATTGGAGCTGTCTCACCCAGGCTTCCCTTGGCTGCCCTTGCCTCTCCACCACTCTCTATGATCTATTCTTTGAGATATCAAAAAAAAAAAGGGTCTTGAAAAGGAGGGAAAAGAAACCTGCACACACAGTGAAATTATGTGATCTCCAATGATAGTTTCATGGTTTTTCCAAATTCTCGTTTTACTTTTTTGCTGGACTCAAGGTCAATTTTATTTACAACTTAAGTCCATACAAGGAGTAAACATGCTTAGCAGATACAAGGAAGGGAGGGTCTGATTTAGTGTTCCTGTAAATCTACTCTTTAAATTCCTGCTGCCCCTTGTATTAATCAGTTCTCCTCTGTTACGTGGTTGCTAATAGTGTGGTGTCAGAGCTCCCAGTGCTCCACAGACCCAGCTCAGTGTAAGTTTTCACCTTGCTCTGCATGTGACAGTGACAGATTGCTTGGCTAGACAAGTCCCCTGCTAACCCCTTCGTAATCTGTGCCTGGGTTCCTGCAAGTGAGTATTATTTCAGAGTGTGCTGAAGATAAATAACAAGCCTCCATCCCTTGTCTGCAGCATTTCTGTCCTCTTCTGTTCCCGTTTGATGTGCTATTTTACGCACTTATCTACTGAGCAACACAAGGTGTGAAATTGCACTTCAGGTGTGAAAACACTTCCATGTCTCCAAAGCAGGGCTTCCCGCTCCTCTCAAACTGTTCCACTGAAAAAGCTGTCAGGAGGCTGACAATCAAGGAGCAAATTGTGAGCCTGCACAGCTGTACAGCTATCAAGTTACTGCGGGGAAAGTTCAGCCCAGTCATTAGCTGGGGATGCCAGCTTGGCTCCCAGCATAACACTGGGGATGAAGAGGATCTTGCTACACACAAGAAAGGCAAAGCTTTGATTCAATTTCCTGATTGTACCTGGCAAGGAAAAAAAAAAGCTTTATTGAAAGGTGGACTAATTTCCACCTTAATATTCAGCATTGAGGGACTGAAATCTGCAACAGCTTCAGACCCATAAGAAACACAAAGTCCAGTAGAGGACCCTCTCTTCCAGCTTGACTCAATGTGAAACCAGACACAACTCCTACAGTAGAGATGTCTCTGTGCTTGGCACTGACACACACCACAATGTGCACTGAAGCACTCCTCATGTGTAAGTCCTGGCTGCTGGTCTAAGCTGCAGGGAACTCTCTGGAAATAAACATAAGTAGGGGCTTTATGGGTTTTTTTTAATGTATTCATCCTTTTTTTTTTTTTTTTTTCCTGAGAAGGGGTTTTGGAAATATTGGAAGAACTCCACCAGGCTGATTTTTAAATATAAAAAATTAGTACAATTCTCTGTTTGAACTTCAAAATTTTTCTTTCTTTCCACAACCAACCCAGGATTACCTTCCTATGCTATTTTAGGGAAAGGTACCCCACACATGGCTACATCTTCTTTTCTAAGAAGACAGGGAAAGGACTGAGGTCTAGATTTTACTTTTAGTATACCTTGCCGTCACCCTTCCTTCTGACTTTCACCAGTAGTGGCAGCTCAGGTGGGATTCATCACACGTCACTGCAGGCACATTCATTTGAACGGTCCCTAAAGAAGCCAACCAATTCATAATCAAAAAAGCAGATGGCATCATTCAGCAGTGATCTAGCAGCCAGTGACACCATTACAGATGATTTAGCAAGCCCCACAGCTGAAATGCCTCATAGGATACTGTTTCAGCACATCCCAGGCAATTTTGCAGGCAATGAATGGATGAATTTCTTACAGTCGTAAGCTCTGGGATGTCACATCCCTGACTGAGGCCTCAACTTTTGCAAGTGAGGGGTAACACAGCTGGCTTTGAGCAAAAATGAGCAGCACACCACTAATGACTTTAAGCTGGAAAAGTTGGCTTTTTCTTTAATACACCTCCGATTTCTACATAATTCTGCTCCAAAACCCTGCCTGTACAGTACCAAGGTGGGTGGGGATTCTGCGTGTATCCTCTGGATCAGACTGGAAGGAGACTGTGCTCAAGGCAGAGCTAATACCAGGAGCTCTATTCACCCCCAGGAAAACACAGGCACAAAACCAGTGCAAGTGACAACTAAATCAGGCTGCTAATTCTCCTCAAATTTATTCCACTGGGTGTATTTTACCAGCCAAAAAAATCAAGCTTGCCTGAACAGAAATAAAAGAGTAGGTGTGGATCATATATTTAGCATCTGAAATTTGCTTTGCAGAGTTGGTACATACGAGGCTGAGCTGTTATTCTGCTTCACTAAACAAATTTTAAGATTGTAGTTTTCCCCTCCTGCATTGTGCTCTTTGCAAGATCTTTTTAGGTATCTCATCAGAAAATGCAGCTCTTCTTGTGGTGCAGTCTGGTCCTCTGGGATGGAAAGCTCTCCCCTCCTGTTGACTTTCCCAAAGAAAACCCATCCCCAGTTACATAGTGAAATTAGTGGAGCTACGGCAAGGATGAACTTGACAATTTACTGAGGAATGTATGTGTAAGAGCATCTATTCATTATGAAGGCAAACATTTTCCATCTAATTACATGCTCAGGTTCAGTAATGGCCTCATTACCGTGGTGCCTCAGCACTCTGTGCTCTTCAGAGTGTTTACTTTTGTGCCACCTCCATCAAGCACAAAAGGAAAAGAGAGATTAGGGCTGACATTCTTTAAAATGCCTAAGTGCTCACCTTCTATTTAGGCACCCATCTCACTGACATGAAGAAGAGCGAGACCTCTTAATATCTGGGAGTGTCTGAGACTGCAGCTTGCCCACGGTTACACAAAAGTCTGTGAAGATTCAGGAACAAAGTCTAATTTTGCCAATACCAATTTTAGCACCCCATCTACCAGGCTCTCCTTTCCATACTGGTTTTGGAACAGAAGTTCTCGCTGCAGAGCATGTTTACTCTGAACTCATCTTGCCTCTCTGGTATGAGTGGACTGGACAATGTTCACATATACATAAAATATCAACACCTCTGCATTTAATACCTGAGTGAAAAGCACTAAATCAAGGAACGCTGCAAGGAGCCAGACACATTTTGGGCTGGTGCTGCATCTTCTTGCTCCAGAGGGCTGGGCAAACCTCTCCTCATGCAGACTGCTCTGTCTCCATCGACACTGCCCCAACCATCAAACACCTCTCGAGAGCTCATCTGCAAAGGCAATCAGTTTTTCTGGGATTCATCTAATGACCCATTTCTGTCATGATTCTTCTGAGGCAAGTAACTGATAATGACAACTCAGGGGAATAATCAGCTGTAATTTATGCATTCCTGTTTTTGGAGCAGGGACCATGGCGTGTGCTCTGCTTTCACTTACACTAAGCACCACCATTATTAGTAAAGCTGACCCCTGAGCAAGAGCACTGCAAATACAAAAGCGTCCAACCCCCTGCTTGTATTTATATTTAGAAAGGAAGTAAACAACCAAAGACTCCTGACCCCTCACGTCTGTGGACTGCAGGGAACCGCACAGCGCCGCGCGGACTTTCCCACCCGCGCTCCAGGCAAGCTAGCTCATTTCCAAAAGCAGGATAACCATGTCAGCATGCTGCAATCCAGACTAATAACAGCCGCAGCAGAAGAAAGCCTTGGGCCTGGAGCTTAATTTCCCCCAGCTGGCAAGCCCACGCTCCCAGCCTACACAATAAACGGCAGCACTGCACGGCAAAGCAGCCCCAGAGCTCCACTCTCTGCTGCTCTGTACAGGCAGCTCAACGTGAGGTCTCAGTTTGAGGCCCAGAAGACCATTAGCCCTGGCTTTGCCTCCCCTTTCAACCAGCAGTGGGGCAGAACACTGAACATTCACACTCTGAACTGGGCTCACTGCAGCTGGATCAGTAAAATAGCAGGGAGTAGAATTAGACCCAAGCTTTTGATCTTAACCCCACATAATGAAAGTCTGGATTAAGGTAGTTTATGGCCTACTCTGTAAATCATACAAGAGCTGAGAGCTGCCTACTACATTGCTGAGAAGCCAACTGTCCTTTCCGTGTTCCACCAAGCCTCTCCTTCTCAGGTTCCCTCTCCCGGGGTTGGCAGCTCTCTCCCAAGGGAGAGGCTGGGATCTGGCAACCTTCACAACATGTGAGTCATCAGATAACAGACCAGCAGCACCTTTAATTTAAAATGCAGCAGAAAGGAATGTGCTGCTCCCTGGAAGCACTGTTTGGCCCAAGGAGAGGGAATTGGCAGCATCAGTGACACGCAGGAGGGGCAAGAGATGAGGGCTCCCTGGAAGCAACTGCACAGGTCTCTCAGGAAGGAAAGCTCCTTCCAGAGCACCTTGGAGCTCGGTTCCTCAGTGATCCTCCTCTGCTGCCTCACCACTCCATAGCCACTCCGTTTCACAGCACCAGTCCTCTCCTGGGACACGTGTCAGGCTGCAGAGCCAGCTCTCCACCTGCCGGCGCTCCCCAGCCCCGAGGAGGTGCAGCTTCAGTCCGGGCTGACACAGCTAAAGCAGAGCACAGACACCTCTCCAGATGCACAGCGCGACTCTCCTCTAATAAGGGCATTTCTACTCTTTCCCACATGAACGCCTTGCTGCTGCCTCAGAGAGGGGGTTGGAGCTTTACTAGAGGAAGCAGGGATGCACAGCTGAGCAGATCAGGAAGCATGGATACACACCTTCCCAGCAACGGGAGCAGCAGGATGTAAGGATGCTTAAGCCCGGCTTTTGTCACCCCCAGCAGCAGTGCCCACAGGTGTGGCTTGGTTACACAGCCTGCCATCAGATCTCCTGCAAGCACTGCTCGGCAGTGCCACTGCAGATTTGCACTAAACATTCAGCTCCAGCTGAAATTTGGAATAAGGATTGTTCCACCCTGGTAGAAATGGCTTTTATCTTCTGCTTGTTTTGGAAGGGGAAGAAAAACATGGGTTTTTTTTCTCGTTCACAGCTGTGGGAGTGGGAGAGCATCACCACACATCCACTTTAAATGCAGTCCTTCGATTCAGAAAGTTCTTCGTTTTAATACGCAGCAACTGCATCATGGACTATGCTTCTCAAAGACCTTTTAGAAACATAAAGCTATTGAAAACATTACTGATAACCACACACTAACCCTGGATGTCTAATTATTATGGAATATCCCCTGCAAAAATCTCACAGTCTCTCCTTGAAAGTCCATTTTTCACTTGTTTTGATTGTGACGCTTGTTCTCCTAAGTCTAATCAGAGCCAGGTCCCACACGTGGTGGGAAGAGCTGTACCCAGCCAGTCCATCCACCCAACAGTACCCAGTACCACACACAGCAGTAAATCTATAAAAACATGGTATATGCTGGTTCTCTCACAAATACTCTCAAATCTCCAGCGATTTGTGACTCAAAAACTTCCTCAGCCAGAGGCTTTGTATTCAACAATCCTCTGGGGAACCTTCTCTGCGGGTTTCTCCTGTGCTGCACAGAACTGAAGCAGGCTTCCTGCATCCATGACATTCTGTAGTGAGGAATTCGACAGCGTAGGTGAGGAGCTGTCTCCTCTTCAGAACCCGCTCCCTTCTCGCTTCCTTTTACCATCCTTTGGCTTTGTATCAGGAGAAGACAACGAATGACTGTTGTCAATTCACTTTCTCAATGACACTTAGAGACCTCTGTGAATCCTCCCCCGTCTCCCTTTGTTGTAGCACTGTAGGAGGCACAGTCTATTCAGCTACAGCTCGCTGGAAGCTGTTCCCATTCCCCTGATTGTCTCCAGCGCTCCTCAGCACATCTTTTCAGTTCTGCCATATTCTGTTTGAACAGAGGAAGACAGAACTGTACACGGTATTCATTACACCAGTGACTGAATATTTACAATTAAAGATTAATTTTCCATTTTGTCCACCTTAAATTTGAGTGTTTTTTCACTACTATTGGTGACCCTTGAGTTGACATTTTCCTGCAGCTATTTGGTGTAAGCCTAATCTTTCACTCCCAAGTGGCTCTGAGTCCATCCAGACCACATTTGAATTCCACCTGTGTCCCCATGCAATACCTTACACTCATCCACACTTCCTCTTCCACCTCACTGCGCAGCTGCTCATTACTGAGACATCCTCCTGGGGCTCCTTGCATCTGGCCTCATCTTTTCCACCCAGAACAAAGCTTCCTCAGCTGTTCTTACTGCAAGCTTATTCCAGCTACGTTCAAGGGTGGGCAACAAGAAGATGCAAAAGGAGACGTGGTTTTCTACAATCCTACTGTCGCTGACTGGCAAGCACCCAGCAGCAAGAAACTTCCCAGCACAGCTACTGCTCTGTTATCCAATGTCTGGAAGACTGAACCCACCCCAGCTTGCCCTGGCACAGATCCCTCTTCTATTACTGATGACATGGGAACATGAATCACAAAGCTTTAGCAGCTCAAGCAAGTTCCCTGTTCAGAGCAAGTTATGCAGGTTAAAAGTTAATTTCTTTCCTTCAGCTTTCTGGCCTGCTTTGAAATAATTAAAGGAATTAACCTGTGCCTTAGTTCTCCAGGAATGTAACAGGGATAATAATTTTTCTTCCCTCAAAAATAAGCTGATAAAATAAAATCCACTAATGGCTTTCAAGCACTCTGATCCCAGAGCAACTAGGATCCTAATTTAAAGATCCTAATTTTCCTTTGGGAGCATTTTCTGTACTTGTTGGCATTGTTACCTGTGGCTCAGGTAGATGTTTGTTTTCAGACAAGTCTTTACTTCAAGAATTTCTCCTGTTCCCCATAGAAATCCTGATAGCTTGTTCTCTCCCCTCCTGTCTTTTCCAGCATCAGTGCTATTGTATTTGTTTAATGGGGTTAATATGCTGCTGGTATAATAATGATCATGCACGGATGTAATTATTATGTGTGATTAATTCTGCAGCTGCAGAAAAGCTTGGAGGACTTTTCTTAGGAGAGGGAATAACTTCACAATAGTTCTTCTCACATTGCGTTACACGCAGACATAAACCCCAAAAGAAAAGCAGAAAGGAACAGAAGGAAGGCTGGATTAGAGGAGACAGAGCTGTACCCAGCAGAGCAGCTGATGAAGGTTTAGCATCACATGGGCAGAGACATTTCTGTGGTTCGTGTTTATGCACTGACTAGCTCAAATGGTTCCTGGTCCATCACTGTGATCCCAAGATACTACTTCCATGCACATAGTATGTAACTGGTTATAAATTTTTAAAGACATTTCTGCCAGTGGCGTAGGCCTCTCTTCTTACTTTTTTTTGTTTTAATAATAAACACCCTTTAAACGAACACACTGCATTTTGTTCTAAGAAGATACAAGTCCACAGACCAAAATATGAACTCCTACAAAATGCTAGCACAGGGTAATGATTTTTACAAGAAGCAAGGAGAATGAGGTGCACAGCACACAAGCCCTTAGCACTAAAATACCAACAGTGTCCACATCTGACAAAACTGTAGATGCTTTTCTGCATGATGCTTTTTGGCACGCACAGATAATTTATGGTCTGATGCTGGAGCCATACTCTTGAGTGCTCTTAAGTGCTCTGAGTGATAATGGATCTATTTGTGTGATTAGGGATTGTAAGCTTAGGCCTATAACTCAGCATGTTCCCCAGAACAATACCTGGACACTTATCCTTGACCAAATTATTCTTAAGTCCCACATTTGTGAGCTGAAGAGAAGACACTGCCTGCATGATTTAAGTTTCTGTAAGCTGCTCAGCTGTTTTCTAACCCATTTATTACCCACGTAAGCACCCATGACTTTGACATTTACCTGACTCAGTTTAAAGGTTTAAGTGAAAGAGAAAATGTGCCCAGGAAACACTGTACACGCACCATCTCCCTTTTCTTCTCCAGAAAATCATCTGTTTCAGACTCTGCAGTCTTTAACACCTAAAATCACTGATGCCCCAGTCCAGTTCCTTCTTCTGCACACAGTGAAATCCCTGTGCAAGGATGCCAAGAAGGCAGCACGCATGCTGTGGGTCTACAGGTGGGAGAGAACAGGGTAGAAGTGGGCAAAAAGCACAGCTGGAGACTTTGCTGTTGTGCAAAACTCCTTTGCCATTCCCCAAAGCTGCAGCTGTCGGCTGCTGGGCTGTGACAGGAGCCCGTGTGGGTCCTGTGTAGGGTCTGTGTATGCAGGGCTGGGAATGGAGGGGGATTCTGCCCATTGGCTTCTCTCAATCTTACCATAAATGGCTGCCCTGAATAGCAGTTTGGGCTCAGTATTTTAGTGTTCCACAGCGCTATTATATCTGAAATTTCCGTGATACTTTAAAGAAATCACTCCCTCTGAGCCTCAAACAACAGAACCTTAAATAGGACCTATTTAAGAAAACACAAGGGCTCTTTGCTCGCCCTCCAGAAAGGGGCACAGCAGTTTTAGCTTTCACCTTGTGAAGGACTTATTGAGCATCTCATTCAGCCAGCAGCATGTTTCAGACGTAACGATCGGCCCTCACAGCACTCCTCTGCAGTGCCAGAGGGGTTATCAGTGAAATGCTACTCCAGCACCAAGACAAGGGCTGCTTTCCTTCCTTCTTTTTAATTTCTTTCAGTTTCTGCTTCACTGGGTTTTCTTTTTCGCGCCACACTACCGGGGGCTTTACGGCACAGAAGAACAATTCAGGCGGTAGAAGCAACAATGTGACTTGGAATAAAAGAAGTAGATTTTGATAGGTGCAGAGTTTGCCTATAATCATTTATGGATTTCTGTGTTTCACCTAAAAGTTGATCTAGCACTGAGAGACATTGGTCTGACACTGGTCTGTATAATCTGGATACGGAAAGGATGAAATTTCATTTATGGGAAAAAGAAGTGGGCATTACGTGATGCCTTTTCCTGGTCTTAAAATCCAGAGTCAGACATGGTTAGAAGGGAAAAAGGGATTTTACCCTGGTATTTATTTTAAGGATCCTTAGGTGCACTGTGTCCAGGTCGAATGCACCCCAATGAACGCTACAATGCCTTCCCAAAAGATCTGGTATAACATTATAGGTCTTACTAATTAGCATATCTATCAAAAATTCCCTAATGAGAGGCTCAAATGAGCCCCCCTCCCCAAGGAACCTTCCTCTGGATGGTTCTATCTCGGTTTACAAAATGTGTTCTGGAGAGGACCTTGGAGTCTGGGGCACACTGATCCCTAACTACAAAACCTCTAAAATGTTTAGTCTCCTAGCCTGACAAACAAGTCCAAGAATGTAGGCAAAATGCACTAAGAATACAGAAGTTGTAAAAAGGTATAACAGGGGCATAAAGGAAAAGACAAAAATCATCAAGGCACCAACAGATGCCTGAAAATTAATTTGGACCTATATTGGGACTACTTTAATTTCATTTCTGAGAGTAAAACTTTAGGATGTATCTACTCTGCAGGATATATAAACAGGAAAGCTTGCCTGCTGGGGCACATGGTAAGGTGCTTGCCTTAGTCTACCTTTGTTTTAAATTACTAAAAAAGATCCCAACTTACAGCCTTTTGTTGAAACGTGCATATGCAAACAAGAACATGCCTTTAAGTAACTCACATGGAGAGCTACATCATCACAGCTAATAAAAGACAGTGAGGGCTGCACAGGCTGGGGTCAGGTGTTTTACTGTTGCACAGACTTGCCCTTAATTCTCAAGGGACTGACTGATGACACAGATTATTTCTGTAATCTACTTAAGTCTAGTTTAGTGGAAAACGTGAGTTTTCACATCCATATACTGAAATATTACATAAATATTTTGCTAGATCTGAGCCAAAAAACAGATCATCTTGCAAAAGCAATTTCAGTGTTTTGCAGCTCGAGATACTCTGTCAAATCCAGCGAAGGCAAGGAACTATCAAAGCTTTACCTGCTTTGACAAGCAGGCACACATCACAGAAAGCAAGCACACCAACAAACAAAAAGGTGGTGTTTCACACTGCCATTAGCTGCTGGTTTCAGACAGGAGGCAAAAGGACAGCAGGGGATGAGCAAAGCAATGCCATTCAACCCCTGAGTGAGGCGACCCAGCAGCAAACAGGTAATTGCAGCTGTGACTCCGTCCCTGTCAGGGACATTACCAGCACCATCCTTCTCGAGGACTTACTGCAGCTCAGGCACCAACCAAACCTGCTCTAAGGCAATTTCCATTTTATCCTTTGGGACTGGAGGAAGGGAACTCAGCTGTTGCAACAACTCTCAAATCTTCTTTCTGCAGTAGATTTCCTTGTGCAGCAGAGGAGAATTCATAGCAGGAGGGTCCCCAAAGGGCCCAGAGCACCAGGTCACCCAGCACTCAGCAGCACAGCACGGGGACTAAACGAAGTGTAGCCCTGGGAAACACTTAATGGCACCAGGCAAGGCCTCTGTGGGTCACATGGTAACATTTAAACACTTGGAAAGTGTTTCTTACTTTTTTTATGGATCTGCTGAGAATTGCTCTGTGCTTTGGGTACAACAGCACTTTTGCCATAATCAGATATTGTAAAGGTATGTACAATAAAGCAGACATTCAGGTATTACTGTCCCATCAGCTGAGCCTTCATATGATTCCCCCCAATTGCCCTGTAATATTTATCAGCACATGTATCTGAAATAACACTTAATTTTCGATCAGGTACTCAGCTCAGAAACTCTGGAGTTGAATATCTCGAGGAAGAAAATAAAGAAGCAAATCTTGGCTCAAGGGCGCTATTTAATAGCAGTGCAAGTACTTACCAGGTGGCCTATTAATGGCGAGGTTTCGGAAATGACTGCCTTTGATCATCTCCACTGACAGCCTCCCTGTAGTGGCGTTGTATGACAGTCCCACGAGCAGCTCTGGCACCCCTCCATGCGACAGGGACTGTGTTGAAGAAGCGCTATCACTGTGAGAGATTGCTGACAGACTCAGCTGCGAATCTGCACTCTGCAGGGAAAGAGCACTGAGAGAATCATCGGGACAGTCCCCCCCCCCCCCCCCCCCCCCCCCAGTTTATATCTTGTGGCCTTATTTAGTAAGATCTCTCCTAAAAAATTACAATAACTGAGAATTAATTATGCTGGGGCACCAGAAGAATCAGAGCGTCACTTTCACAAAAACACATCTCTGAACTTTCTCTTTAAAGATGAGGAACTCTGAGTGAAGTGTTATCACGAGTGTAAATCAAAGCCTCTGAGATAAGCAAACATCCTACTACACTAATTCTCAGTACATCTCCTTGATAATGGCTTTTGGATGGAATACACTTTTCAGTTTGGCAGTTTCTGGCCACGTACTGTGCATTTTCTTACTTTCTTTCCTTGCTACCACAACGCTTTCTCTATTCTCCTCTTCACCTGGAGTACGATGTTTTATTCATTTCATGTGCACAACCTCTCTCCCAGCTTTTTGTAGACAATGAATCATGACAGAGCTCATCTACACAAATTGATCGGCATAGCCAGAGCTGGATACAACTGTGATGTGCGTGGAAAATTAAGAAGCAGCACAGCCAGTTCCTCTTCACATGACCCACCTCTCCCCTTCCATCTGTCACGTAGAAGAACATTACTAAGCATTTCTGGCAATATGGGAACTGCACAGTGTGGAGATCCACAAGCTGGTATCTAGGGCCAAAAGAGGTAGCTCCTGCACTGGCAGTACCTACACAGTGGTGCACAAGAATCACTGTCCTTACTGAAATTAAGACTAATTATGCTTTGGTGGTTCCCAGACCAACCTACTGTTTCTGAATGGCACAGCATGTGATGGCTCGTGCTGATGTAGTAGATCCACATGATTTTGTGTAAGCTTGCTAGCTGAGCTACTGTTAATAAAGCCCAGCTCTGCACAGGGAAGAAATGCCCTGTGCTTCCCCTTACTGATAACCTTTTAAGTGACAGCATGTCAGATCCACCGGTCACACGCTGACGGCCCTGGATGAAAGACTTCAGGAACACCCTGTTCACCAAAAAACAAACAATTTTATGGACTCCATCTGTCTCTCATCAAACTTACACTCAGGTTACTCCTTGGTTCCAAGAGCAGCGTCACCTTCACTTCCCCTTCCTGGCTGATGCCGCTCAGGTAGAACAGCTGCTCCCCCATCATCTTGTCCCCAGCCACCTTGTGCACAGCGTAGAGGCGGAAGCGAATGGCGTGGCTGCTCAGCTCCTGTGGCTCCAGCTTGCTGAAGGTGATTTTATCCTGGAAGATGGGGATGGGTCCTCTCTGCACACTCGTCTTACCCCTCTGTTTCTTGCCTGGCATCAGAACGGCGTGCACTTGCCAGGTGCTCACACCACTGCGGTCCTTGTCCGGGATGTCCCTGGCCTCCAGGATAGTGGCTACCAGCTTTTGACTTGAGGATTTATAGGTGAAGATGACATCTAGGTCACCACATTTGCAGATGGGCTCATGGGCACCATGATGAGCTGGAGCACTGCTCACTTCGTTGTGCTCCTGCAAAGAGAAGGAAGAAGTAAAACCTCCACTGGAGTTCAACTCCCTCTGTGATTCCAGCTCCATCTAAAAAGAAATTGTTCTCCTCTCTTGTGCCTGCAAGTATAGGCAGTTGCTGTGTGAAATATGGATCCCACTGTTTCTGGAAAGGCCAATGATAGTTAATAGCTTGATTTTGTGTAATAGTTCCCATACTCTAGTAAGCAGCAGCACTTGTTGAAATATTTCCAACAAAAAGTTTCATCAATATTTAAGTGTTTTGCAGGAAACAGTTAATTTGGCAAACATTCTACACAGAGAAAAACTAAACAAAGGGTTTTTTACACTTCATTCATGTCAATTTTGAGGCACTAACAAAACAGTTTGATCTACTTAGGCTGTTACTTTGAACATACACTGGAATTTTATTTCAAGGTGGATTTTTTTACATTTTTAAAATCCATTAATTCAGCCAAATCTGCTAACTTTTTGGATATTTTGTTCTGTTAGAAACTTAAAAAAAATTAATCACTGTGTTCAATTTAAAGAGGAAATCACCATGTCAGAATTTCTTGTGGAACGGAAATTCCATTTCTGGATGCTAACCCATAATTAAATACTTTTCCTACAGCTAAAGCAATGGTAATGGGGAAAAGTAATCTGATTAAATACATATTGATTCTTTATACCCTTCTAAATCTCCCAAGAGACGCATCTGCTCCTTCTGTTCAGTTTGGGTACTAATACATTCAGAATAAAAATTCAAAATAAACAATCATAACATGTGCAGACCAATTCTCACACAATCTTTTACCTACTTTTAAAACAAAAACCATCTTGATAAAACAAGATAAAGCCATGGATGCTCACCTTACCTTTTGCTGAGTGGGCGTGTGGGTTTCTGTTCAACAGTGCTTTTTTATCTTGGAGCTAGAATGTGCTTCATGTGATAAAGGGGTTGCTATAGTGATCAATGATTTGTATTTAAACATGAGTATACACTGTACTAGGGAAAGATTTTCAGTTAATAGCCAGAAGGTGAATTAAGGCCTGTCACCAGCATCTGAGTCACCCTCCTCCTCAAACATTTATCTTCTTTTCACATTTCAAGTAACACTTCTTTCCAACACAGGAATCTTTTTGTTCAGAGAACAGATGATGGGCCACGGGACGTCTGGTGTGAGTCCCTTCAGAAGTGTCTGGGGTGGTGTGTCTCAAACAGGGCCTCGGATAAACATCAAAATCTTTGTTTACTTCCTGTCAATCTACTTTTGAAGTGCTCAGATTCGTCTGCCATGACATGCAAAGCTCCAGATTTTCACATTTTCAGAGGTGTTTAAGACTTGAGCACACGAACACAAAAGTCCGAGTGTGTGGATTAGAGATCTGCTGTCGTATGTCTTGCAGAAGTAAAGTCAAAGGGAGAACAACACACAAAATTACTTGGTTGGCTACAAAAACACCTTTCTGTATGAACAGCAGGCTGCTAAAAACAAAAATGCAAGGCAGGCCAGGTTGCCTGGAGAGAGCGTGGTGTTAAGAAAATGTTAAGTGCTCCTGTGTAGCAGTCAAGTTATTTCTGTCTGGTTGGTGAAATAATATTCAATACGAAATAGGATTGTGCTTGATTCATATTTCCCTTTGTATTTTCATCCCTCTACACTTTTATCTGTGCATTGGCTATTTGAGGAGATGGAATCAAGGCACATTCAAGGACTGCTGCTAAGGTGTGGAGACAACTGTGCTTGAGGCATAACTTTGCTTTCATCTACATGCCTGAGCTGGAGAATGTGAACTCCAGTGCATCAGCACAAACCCACAGGAATGAAAATCCAAGAGACACTTTCCTGCCCCAACAGGGCTGGCTGTCTCACCTTTTGGCAGTGTGTAGGGCAGAGTGAAGGTCAGATATCTGCATTTTGACTGAACAGCTGGAAAAGATTTGGATTTCAGGAAATCTCAAATTGTGCTACTAGAGCTGTTGCCAGGTCCACTGCAGAGAAGATTGCATGAAGTGGAGGCAGAGAGGGAAAGAGAAATGCCAAACTCCTTGGCAGTAAGCTTTCCATGGGAAACCAAGCTTTGGAGACCTCACAGGCTGGCCCTTCCTGAGAGCACTGTGCTATCCACGACCCACTCCCATGCGGGTTTGTTACTCACCTACAAATTTTCCTCTGTGGAAGTCATTGATAGAATTCCCCTCTGCTTTCAGAACCCACTGGGCTAGAGTGCTTTGTGAATGTGTTGGTTAAACAGACACTTGAATTGGAATGCAAGGAAAGATTGGGGTTTAGATGCATCATTTGAATTTCTTTCTTTCCCTCTTCCCAGAACAGTTGTTGAGAGGCCAAGCCAAGTATCCTGATTGATACTGCACGTCTAACCCGGTCATTCAGGACAGCCAACATCCACTTCACTTAGTAAAATAAGTCCATTTCTGCCAGAGAAACCTGAAACAGCAGCTAATTATGGACAAGGCTTGAAATGGTACTTGTGGCTCCACTGCAGGGGCACAAAATCACCACTTCTGTCTCTAAAGAGAGGTCCTCTGAGTGGAGCATAATAACACTTGGACATTTCTGGCATGTCAGAACATTTAGTTCCTGCAATAAAAAGTCTTTCATTAATCCACACAATACCTTTGAATGAGAAGCTGCTTGTAAGAGATAAACTCTGTCTTGGGCATTTCTGCTCCAGTGTGCTGGAACCCTTCTTTGCATTTTTAAAATGTAGGCACCAGGAGCAAAACGGGGGATGCATTCCAAAGGAATACAAGAGGACGCTGGAGACACTGCGGCACATGTGAACCGTGGCAAAGCACATCAAATGTGGAAAAGGAGAAATGAGCCTCAGACGGGCAGACAAACAGGCACACAACAAAGAGAGGGCAGGGCTGCTGCCACACAGAGCTCCCATGTGGTGTGTAGTGTTTTGTGGGACTGGGTTGTGCAGCAAAGCAAAATGCTGCTCCAAACACCCCTTAGGGCTGGAGCAGCTGCACCAGGGAGCTGCCTTCCATCTTTGAACTGGCAGCAGGCAGCCTGCTCCGAGGAGAGGGACCTTCCCTCAAAGCCTTGTTGCTCATAGTCTGGTGGAGGTATGAATTTCCACAGCTCCCTTTTAACTCAGGCAGAAGACATGACCTTTGTGCTGTTCTTTTAATACGTCTGATGCAGGGTGATATTTTTCCAGAAATTTAATTCTGCGGTCTAATAATGAAAATCAACACATCATGCAGGGAGATTAGGAGAGAAAAGGGGGATGCAAAGTCATCAGGTGTTTATAATGCCTTAAAACATGAAATGTTTCGTTGAAGATTCAAAATAAAAGTGCGAAACTAAGGGAAAGCAGACTCGGGTTCTCTCCTTCCCTACAAGTTTGCCTGGTATCAATGGGGACAAGATTATGGTCACTTGGCTGGGTCACAGGCCACCCCCACCCACTGCCTTCAGCTTTCCAGATGATTCCCGTGGACTAAGTCATAGAAACCACCTGGAAAAAGACACAGATCTGACCCAGGGACCACGTACCATGTCCTGGGACACACACCCTGCACATGCAGCCGGTGACCAAGCCCTGGGCCACTACAGAGAGCTCTTTGCTAAACGGCAGTAAATACTGCTGGGTAGCTAAAGTTCCAATTTCAGTTCAGAGACTGCAGTCAGAAATCAAGCAATGAAAGCGTTCCTGTGAATTAGCATTAGTAGCAAGAGGTAAAATACCAGAAAAAGGGGAAACACAAAGGACGAGGTGTACGCTCATGCACACGAGCACACAGGATTACCATTATCTTGTGCTGTGCTGATCAATTTTTCACTTCATTTCTCCTCCAACCTTTTTTGGCCCCCAATATCCTTCAAAAGCTTTCACCATGTGTAATAAATGACAATTCACTGTACCTCAGGGCTCCAAGCCGATGAGCTGTCAGTAGCATCATTTACTTCCAATCCCTGGTTGGCAAATGCTGTCTCCATTTCCAGACGTCCTTCCCTGTGTGCCTGGCTGACACCATCCCCAATTCTGGGCTCCATCCTAGGTCCTTTGTGCTGCCCAGTGCCCTTACTCCTGGTTGTTGTTCTTGAATCAACAGATGCACGGTCATCTTCACGATAGGAGAGGTTGTCTTGGTAACTCAGTTGGCTTAGTCCATCCAGATCTAACAATTTTGAGCAAGAAAATAGTTTCAGAGTGATTAGAACAAAATCCTCCCCTGTGCCAATATGTGCCTTTCTCTCCTTTCCTTTATTTTTTTTTAACTTTTCCCTAATCTCCAGTGCTTACAAGAGACAGTTTCTGTCTCCTGCAGGACTGAACCCATAAAATAACCAATCCCGTTTAAATCAGCCTATGATGGAGGGGACATGGCTGTTTCTCAGCCCATCCTGAACTGAGAAACCTGTTGCCTTTACTTGAAGAAGTTATCCACCAAATGCAAGTATCAATGGAGTGTCTGGGATATTCAAGTGCAGCCCCAAAGCAATCTCTTCTACAAAAGCACAGGCCAAACTACAGAAAATAGCAGCAGGGGCCTGATGAACAGATGTCACAATTTCCTCCTGTGCAGGAGGAGGAGATGACACAAGTTAGCACTGTCCTCAAGAGCATGGTGCTGGTGAGGAAAGCAGCTTCACAGACGTAACAGAGGGCCAGCATTACCCTCTCACCCATTCCTGAAAGATTTGGTGAGCATGACCAGCTCTAAAAACCAACTAGGAATCTCCAAATCCCAACTAGGAATCTCCAAATCCCGATGCTTGGGCTGAATTGTCCCAAGGACAACTGAGGGGAGATGTGTTATCTAATTTCCTAACTGCTTTTATTAGTTTGAATTCATCTTGTCCTACACACACTTACTTCATGAGCTAGAGCAAGGTTCATTAACAAGAATAAAATAATCCTCTCTGCTTCACACCAGTGATTCCTTTTCTACACCATTGAAATCTCTATTATGAACACAGGGTGCTTTTCTCTACTTGAAAGCACCAGTGAGAGCTCTCTGGATGGACAGACAATTACATGTCCAGGGACATAGATGAAAATTACATCATGATCTGGCCTTGGATGTGTTCTGCAAGCACTTTCAGAAGAAAACCAGGGACATTCCTCCTCCTAATGCATCTCACGATGAGCCTTGCTTCAGGAACACAGAGAGAGAGATTCTGCCTCCATCTCTTTCAAATAAGCAAAAAGCAGTCACGGTGACAGAATAATCTGTGCTTCCAGACAGCAACGAAAACATAACAACTTCCTCTGCAAACAGAGCTGTTTGAGGTTTAAAGGTTTCACAGAAGGAGGTGAGGTTGGAGGGGCCTCTGGAGGTCATCTTGCCCACTCCCCTGCTCAAGATGTGCCATGTCATTGTTTGTTCCTACGAAGGTCACTACTAAAGAGCAATCTATTTTTTCAAATTTGGTCTCCAATTAAAATTTTAAAATTGAGTATTAATTACTGTGTTTAATAGAAAACTATTAGTTGCTTTTGCTAAATGGAACAATGTTTTTATTCCCTATCTGATAAATGAGATAGGAAATCTGGTGACAACTGACATGGAGAAGGCTGAGGTGCCCAGCAACTTTTTCTGCCTCGGTTTTCACTGTCAGCTGCTTGTCCCTCATCTCTCAAGTCCGTGAATCTCCAGACAGGGACTGGAGGAATGAAGTCCCACCCATCTTAGGAGAAGATCAGGTTTGAAACCCTCTGAGGGACTTGAACATACACAAATCCATGGCACCAGATGAGATGCATTCCACAGTCCTGAAGGGACTGGCTCATGCAAGAAAGACATGGACCTGTTAGAGCAGGTCCAAAGCAGGGCCATGAGAATTGTCTGAGGGCTGAAAAACCTTTTGCATGAAGACTCTTCGTCCTGGAGAACAGAAGGTGTCAGGGAGACCTTATTGCTGCTTTTCAATACTTGAAGAGGGATCATAAGAAAGATGGAGAGACACTTTTTGCCAAGGCCTGTAGTGACAGGACAAGGGTTAATGGTTTTAAACTGAAACAGGTAAACTTAGATTGGATATAAAGAAGAAATTCTTTACAAGAGGTGGTGAGACCACTGGCACAGGCTGATCAGAGAGGCTGTGGGTGCCCCAGCATTAGATATGTTCAAGGCCAGGCTGGATGGGGCTCCAACTAACTTGATCAAGGCAGGGGGATTGGACTAGATAAATTTTAAAAGTCCCTTCCAACCTGGACCATTCTGTGATTCTCTACACATCCCTCTGTCTTAGAACAAAAAGCCCAAATCTTTCTGAGTTGAAGAAATTCTGTGTTTGGCCTTAGCAGCAAATATGCTGATTCTGATGCTTATCTGCTCCACACACACACAAAATCCAATGAGGGGAGTGGGGATCATATGCAGGAAATACTTCCTGCAGGTGAACAGAAGTCCTTGCTCCTCTCCTTGGCTGTTCTTTCAATTTAAGAACTCAGAAATTAGGAGAATAACTTTATCCCCTTTCTTCAACTATGAACGATCTCACACTCTCCCTCCCAGCAAAATGCTTCAAGCACAGGCACTTCAACCAAGAAGTCTGAGAGTATCTCAAAGCTTTGTAATTATGGTCCTCTTCCTCATGGGAGACGGTCCTTCAGGAGCAAAGAGGGATCCAAATTCATATCTCTCAAACTTCAGGTGAGTGTCCTTCTCACTCCCTTCTGAAATGCCAAACCCATCTCTTCTCCTCCTCCTCCTCCTATCTGGCACACCTAGTTCTGAAACTGAGAGCCCTCATTGTCTCGCCTCTGCCCTGAGCTGGAAGTCTTGACTGAGGGTAGAAAGTGATTTAATTTTTTTTGCCATTACTCCCCTTCTTCTCTACAAAGTCAGAAAACAGAAAGAAGTCAACATAAGAGCATAAGCAAGAAATAAAATAACAGAAATTCCAGGCATTTACTGAGACTGAATGGATACAGGCACTCCTTAAGGCATTTAATTAGCAAGCCAATGTCTAATACACATTTAAACAGTGGGCCATCCATCAAAGCACACACCACACAGCAGGCTTTCAGAATAAAATGCTTCTGTAGTAAGAAATTATCCTCACACAATTGTCTTGTGGGTTTGACTCCTGCTGGGATAATATCTAGATCAATAATAGAGGAATTTTCAAAAACTACATTAAAGCCATAAAAGTCTACCCGTAGCAAGAGAACTCCAGAAGTGTATTAATAGAGCAACCGTCTCCCTGAGACTCAGGCACAAAATGAATGTGTTAGGAAAGCAAATGTAGTATTCAGGGGAAGTCAGGGAAAAGGTGATTCACCCAAACCAATCAGTGAAATAGTCTGGCTTTTTCTTTAAATTTAAAGCAGTTTGGTAAGAGATAATCACGTATAAATACCAGTATTAGACGATCACTACAGGTAATAGCCTGACTATACAGATTAGAACAACTACACCTCTCCAATTACATCTGTTCCAACATTATATTCACAAAATAAATGTTGAAAACAAAAGTTCTTCCTGTAAAGGAAAAGGTCAGAGCAGTAAAATGCCTGTAATTTACCTGAGAGATCTTTAAGGAAGAAAATGTCAACCGTCTTATGAATACCTGACGTGAATAAACAGCACAGCATCAGGGACAGAGGTTGAGACAGCATTATCTGAACTTTAATTAGCCAAGAGTCCCTGCAGAGCAAGAGCAGACAGTTCTAAAATTAAGGGCAGATAGTGCTGTACAATGAAAAGGTGTGATTTCCTTTAAGAATCCTGTCTCCCAAACTTTCCCTTTCAGGTCACATGTTCACAATCCAGGAAGGAGTCAAGGGGTATGCTGGGTAGCAGAAATCACCAATAAATCAGAGAAGTCTGTGCTCAGGGTTGGAGAACTGGCTGTGAAGGAACTGTGACTTCCGTCAGATGAAAGGATGAGCATGACCTCCTGATAGAACCCTAACAGGAGCTGGGATATGGCAGCATCTCTCCAAAGATACAGGGGGTGGTTGGCACATCAAACACTGAAAACTAGGCTGGAAAATATTGTGCAGTCCCTCCTCACATTGGTAGGCAAATGTTCTGGCTAATTTACAGTATCTTTCTTTTTTTTCAATGACACACAATCTCTCAGTACTATGAATCACTACCACGTGCCAAAGAAATGTCCTGAGAGGTCTCATCACTTCCTAAAACCCAATGCCAGAGGTAAAAGATGAGGCCTGGTAGATCTTGCTATATTAACACCACATAGTTCATTAACCAGCAAGAAACACAGATGAAGAATTTATGTGTGCCTATTACCTGTGCTGACCAAGGCCAAGCTTTCTCTGCGGACTTCAAGAAATCACTGTGCTTCCACACACAAAAAAAAAACAAAACAAAACAAAACAAAACAACCAAAAACACCCAAAAAAACCCCCACGAAAAAGCATGTCTTTTCTTTGAAAGAAAATAGATCTCTTCTTTAGACTGTATATAAACTCATGGAGAAAGTGAAAAACCTCTTTAAATACTGTCCAGAGGAGGAAAGCATTTCAGTACAGATCTAGGTATGTCTGGTCTTGAAATCCTCCTAGCTACAAGCAGTGATTTTCAAACTCCTCTTCCTATAAGACAGCAGAGATCTGGCTTAGTGGGACTGAGGTGTATTTGCCCTCACACAGCAGCAAGCCTCTTGCCTGGCCCCTGCTACAGCCCCAGTTCCAAACCACTCTGCAGTACCCCTGCACCCCTTGCACTGAGACAAACCTGATGCAGGGAGACCAAGCAGTGCTCCTGCCCCTGGTTATTTTGAGGTTAGCCACCAAAAGAGTGCTAAAAAACTTCCTAGGAGAGCCTCAAAGGAGTAGAATCACTATCTAATTACAATAAATCTAAACAAAAATGGCTTGTAAATTTTAGGGGTTAAAGAGAAAAAGGATCTTAAATTTCAAGTGACATTATGCAATCAGGCCAAGATTGTTTAATTTACCACATGCTGGGTAATAGTCTGAGAAGGCTCCATGTTTCCAGAACTAAAATAGGCTCTTTATTAACAGGGTGATTTGCAGAGAGGCGGTGGGCAGAGCTGGCATTCAAGCCTGTTCAAGTCCCCAGAGCATCCTCCAAACACTTCCTTCATGCTGTGTGCACTCCAAGATCTATTCAGGTTACTACAAAGATTTTTTAACAGGTGAAAAGTTAAAGCTAAAATGAGTCCAAAGTGCAGACTGTCACGACAGTGAAAACAGAAACAGAGGGTCAAGGAAACTCTCCTGTGAGAACATGATGTGAGAAGACTTTGCTGTATGCCAAGGCTGAGTGGGAGAGAAGTTATTCAGGGCTCTCCAAGATGCTCAGCTTCACTGTGTGCCTGAGTTTGCCATAGATTTTGGATTATGTAAGAGGCGAAAACTACCAGCAATATGAGTAAAAGACTTGTTAAGAGTATACAAGAAGAGAAGTCTCAGGCAAAGTCTGAACATGCCATGATCCCAGTCTGGACTCAGCACCATCAAAAGATGCTTCATCCCTCGACCGAGAGGATCTGCACAGCTGGAGCAGTGTGTGATACACCCTTGGGGCACGATGATGGCTTTACATCCACAAGTCTTTATGTTTTGTGATTGTGGCACGAGCTAGGTACCTCTGAACATAAAAGCAACTCTGCACTGTGTTGTACCAGAAGAAGAGCTAGATGGAGAGACACATCTTCAAATGATCTAATTGGAGGGTGCATGAAATTCAAGCAATTATATTTCAAAATTAAAACATTCTATTGAAGTGAAAACAAAGGGCACTTTTATGGCTCTTCCCTCTAATGAACTTCTTCAGATTTTAGAATGTGTTCAGGCCAATTTTCTAAATAGCTATGTTTTTAAATGCATTTCATCTCTGTTTGTATAAAAGAGTCATTACGTTAGTCCATGGAAGATCATAAAATCCTTCCCTTCTGTGCCATAAATTTTTAGTTTCTGTCATTGCCTGACATTTGGCATATGCACTGGCAAACGATACAGCATAATTCATTCAATGTTCACCTTGTGTTTGTGAAGTTGTTACAAAAGGAGACATTCAACTTCTGCTAAAAGGCTTGCTAAAGAGATGACTTATGTGGCACAGATAAAAAATAATTAGAACCAAGTCCTGCAGTCTTTACTGTGAAAAAATTTCCAATAAAAATCCATGAGAATCCCTGCAGGTTAAGGAAACAGAATTCAATAACAATATGCAGTTAATGGAAAGATCTTAATGAACTTCAGCAAGTCTTGCACCTGGACACTTCCCTCTAAATATTTTAGCTGCAGGTAAAATCAGGAAACAAAGTTTAGCAAGAGAGAATGGAAGAACTAGGACTTGTTCTCCACAACAAAAGAACCTCTCTGTGTTGAGGCTACAGATTTCAAGATTCCTACAGATTTCTGCAGATTCCAACTTCTTTAACCCTTTTCCATGCAAGCAGGACCTCTGCATTCAGACACCTCTGTCCAGTGCTCCTTGAGGCTGGAGGGCAAGCGGCTGAATTTGGGTCTACACTCCACAAATGCCTTTTATTCAGATGCTTCTGATCAAAAATTTTGTGACCATAACACAGAGGTCTCAAACTGCTTAATCACATCATGGTTATTGCCTGAAGATGCTGCCTGTTCATCCTCCTCCCCGCATCTGTTCACTGGGAGAAAAACACAGCTCGGGCTTTAGGCAGTCTTCTGCCCCTGGCCGAGAAGCCAGGGGACACAGCACACTTCTGACTGTCAGGTGCATCCTCTGGGGAGGAAAAGTGACCAAAGATTTAGGGAGGACTAGGGCATGAACTGGAGAATCAGAAACTGCTTCTTCAAACCTCTGGAAAGCTTGGTGATGTCATATTGCATCAGCAACATTTACGTGTTATTGGACTCTGCTCAACTCTGCATGTTAACCTGGTTTTTTTTAAATGTAGATTTTTAACAGAGCAAAACACAAGATCACAATACACAGAAGAACCACTTGTAAAATCATTGCATGTGCAAAGCCAAACTAGTAAACAAAGGACTTGAAAACTTTCTCATACTTCCATTCTCCTGCAGCCCCTGCCGAGGTGGGGAGGGAACTTCTTTTGTGCAGAAAAAGCAACTCAGATGGAACCTGCTCAGAGTAGCGCCACGAACACATAAATATGGCACGTGGCTAACAGGCACTGCTGACTCCATCTGCCAGCAGCAGACGAGCTCGGGAGACCAATGTAAATTCTAACCTTTAGAAGTGAAGATAACGCATTTGAGCACGTCCCCGTGCTGCCCTTGCCCTCCTGCTGCCAGCACGTGCTGTGCATAGGAGATGGCTGTACCCTCACCAGTGCTGAGCACCCACCAGGTGGGGGAAGGAGGGCTCAGGACACGCTATATATACCTGCCCTGGCTTGGTCAGGATGGAAACACAGAAGCATCTTGCTGATGTCCTTGCCAGCAGCACCAGGGGAGCACAGCAGCAGGACGTTGGAAGCGGTGGGACGGCAGCAGTGACTTTGCACTCAGAGATTTGTGTGTGAACAGCCCAGCTGTCGAGTGTGGTCAGGCCACTGCTCATTCTGCAGCATGAAGGGCATGATTTGGTTGCCAAGACTCACTTTGATAATCTCCATGGCAAACCCCAGCAGCTGAGCAGTGGAGAGGAAGGCTCTCCTGTTTTGGGAGGGAAAGCACCTTCCTCCTCCTCAAACCTCACAGCAGCCACAGGTGAGGAAACTGGGACCTGCTTTTACATACTCTGCTAGGTCTATTAAAAATCTGCAGTATAAACTTAACGACAAGTGCTGTCACAGCTCCATAAATCTGTCTGCTGCTGCACTGGAGGCAGCACTCCTCTCCCAAAGCCAGCTGATCCCAGCAGAAGCTGACCCCTCTCATGCCACCACACTGGTAGGTTTGACCCTCTGGTCTAGTGTGCCACAATTTGACAACAAGCCTGCCCTTCCTGCTGGAAAACTGCTCCCAGCTGGAGGAGAAAAGCTGTGTTCCTACTCTGATAAAAGTGAAAAATTCTTAAACATTAGTTTGTAAATGGTTGGTGACCAGCTGTCGTAAAATTTGATTACTTTTATGTAAGCTATTAAAAATACCCTTCTTTGAAATTTTCTTAGATAAAAATTATTTCAAGCCGTAACAGCCCCATGGCCTAAATGTGATCTATTCAAATAATCAAAACACATAAAAATAAACATTCCTTTTCAGCCAACTACCTGCATTTCTACCTGCAGCTTATGTAAGCTCTACAAAATTTATCTAATTGCTCAGCTAATGCTATTAAGTTCTATTTTTATGTGTATATCTTTTGGGTGATTAGGATAAAAATAAAAAACTATCCCCGTTTAGCCAAAAGTCCGCATTCCACTCGAACAACTTTCTAAAAATCCTGTGTAAAATGACATCTTTAGTAATTAAACCACACCTTTCACCACTTTCTCAAACAACTGTAACATTAAAATTCCGGGTCTACAGGTGTGAGGCTGTAAACTTAGATAAATGTGCCTCAACATAACGTGAAATTCTGACTGTTACAAGAAATTTTGCAAAGGCCACGTGGATGCAGGGCTCCTGGACAGCTCCTGTCAGGGCACTGACCCGCCTGCAACTCCCTGCAAAACACAGCAGAGCCCTTTTGCTAAGACAGGAGGGGAAGGGTGGGGAGATGGAGGAGAGAAGCTTGGCATGGTGTGATATACTATTGGCTGCTTGACTTCGATTTCAACTTCCCCAATCCCCAAGGCACGACTGCATCACTTGTTATGACAGTGGCTGCTATTCCTCACAAACATTTGGAAGCACATGGGCTAATTAAACGGTGGCACTGGGGAATCTGCAGCACATGCCTGATGCGTCTGCTGCTGAATCGCTGCCTGAGCAGCCGGCAGCTCCGTGTCAACTTAATATCTCTGTATTAATAAAAGTAACTTAACCCAGGGGAGAGGAAAATGATCACCATTCAAACACACAAGTGTCCTGATTAGCAAAGGACAAGGGGGAAGCATTTTCTGTGTCACCATGGAAACTTAAATAAAGGGCCCGTAATTACAATCTAAATTCTGGAGAGATAATGAATACATCTTGAGATCTGCAGATGTTGTGTAGCATATACATATTTCTAGCAACTTCAACTCAATTACTTCTATGCAGCATCTGTTTTACAAATCAACTTCCCACTGCTCCTAAGGAGGCATATGGGATTTTTAATTTTTTTTTTTTTTCCAGAGGAGACACTGGGGGAAGAAGAAGGGTGACCTCTTTTTCTGGCAAGGTATTTCAAACTACCACCATTTATTTAGAGATTTCAAACACCCAGTCAGTTACAAAGCTAGCTTACAGGCATCCAAATACACCAAGCTAAAATGCATGAAATAAATAATTCAAGAATTCTCTGCAGTGTTACCAAGTATAAAGAATAACTTACCATTTTCTCGAAGCCTACCCAAGAAAAAAAATTACCGAATAAAATACATCGTGTAGGTGTGAAATATAGAGGTACTGCACACATCCTGTCTGCCTGCGTGTTAAAAAACAACAACAAACAACAGTCATTTTGGCTGAACAATGGAAACTTTCCAAATGCCAAATTTCTGGTTATCCTGTACATTTAATGTTGCCCCTGTGCATCCACTTTTGTCTTAGAGATTTTGATTCTGCTCCACGGAAGTCAGTGAGAGTTTCAATGGGAACATCACCAAGCCCTGAAGGAAGCAGAAGTAGTACACGAAAGAAATGCATTTGATCACATAACAAGACAAGATCAGTACATCTATGCATAATGCATGCACTCAGAGCATCCCAGGAGCGCTTGTGGCTGTGTTATTTGCTTTTACAGAAACAGTCACACAGGCCTGGCCTTAAAATTTTCATGACCAGGATGACAGAGAGGAGCAGTGATCTGCAACAGCTCCTACCACAGCAAAACCCAGGACTGTGCATAGAAAGAAAAGGGATTTTCTTTGGAAAAGGGGAGAGGTCTGCTGCAAACAAGGGATTTGTTAAAGCTTCTCAGAGAAAGGAGGAACATTTTGTACAGGGAACATGCAGCAACACACATGGAGTTGCTCCTATCAATTCCTAGGTGGCCACAGCTCTGTAGTAGTTTTCAGTCAGGAGTCTTCTTCCTGCTCTTGCTGTCGGACACTTGACCTGGGAATTCAAACCAATGCACAAAGTAACACAACTGCCTGATTTAGGATTGACTGAGGAGGAGGGCACCCAACCCAAACCATTCCCTTAGATGTTCAAAATTGCTGGAGTAGTCCCATGCTTCTACACACTGATATGAGACCACTAACACCCACTGGTCATTTACTAATGGGGAGGATTTCTCCTTGCGCCATCCCTATGTGTTTTCATCTCTTTCTGCCAGGTATAAAAACCAGGGAACAATTTGGTGTCCAGTGCTAAAGGTGAGGTTTTCCCCTCTCTGCTGAGTGTCAATAGACAGTGCCCTGCTTTTGCAATCTCTGCCTCTCCATCTGTCCTCACCCCATGGCCAAACCAACTGGGAAGCTCCCCAAGGGGAGTGCATTTGGGTGCTTGCATGAAATGCAGGCAGAGAGAATCACAGCTTAGAAGCCTTTTTACCTTTCCACTGTGCAAATTAAATGGCACACATTTCCAAGTAAAATAATTTTTAAGAAAAGAGAACAAAACAACAGAAAAGAGAGGAATCAGAAAAAAAAGGCATTTTTTGGCTCTGACCACCTCTCCGGTGAAACAATACAGCAGTCAGAGCAATACACCCCAATTCTGTGCACTGCTGTGCAAAGAAATAGAGGACTGCCCACAGAAAACAGCATGAAAACCAGCATATTTTCCTGTTGTTTCTTTCCTACTACCAAAATTGGATTTTAAAAATAGGAACATGGGATTCCACGTCAAACTGGCTCTCACTGCGCTGCCTAAGGTTCTTCCGTAGCTATAGGAAATGGCAGTCAAGGGGCTGAACCACAATCATCCCTGATTTTCCCAATCACCTACTTTACATCTTACATGTGGAGCAAATATGAGTCAGGCTTCATTTGTGCTACTGCATTCTATTAGCACAGGCCCAGGATTTGTGCAGAAGTGGAAGAAAAGTGAGATTACACACTGTAGGAGACACTGCTAAGCCAGGAAAACCCCTGGTGTGGATGCAGTTCCATCCATGAGTCAGCCTGCAGCTCTCTGGCAGCTCAGGTTAGGTTGTGTGCAGGAAATGTGCAGCTGCAGAGGCAGAAAAGCACCTTTTGTCAGCAGATGTCGTGTTACACTGGGGACACTGCAGAGCACAGGTGGAGCTGAGCGTGCTCTGGGGTGTGGGGTTGGAAAGGCTCATGGGCTCAGAAACTAAACAAACAGCTGGATGCCAATGGCTGGTGAAGTAGAAAACACTGTCCTTTCCTTCCAACAACAACAAAAAAACCTTTTCCCTCACCAGTACTGTTTTTATGACAGTTTTCCTGGTAGCTTTCATTCCACAATGGGTTGAATTCCTTCAGGTTCCCCATCCATCATTTCTTCTATTTGTTTGTTTGGCTCAGATACGAACTTCCTCAAATGCAAGGGAGTCACTTCCTAAACTTCCTCCAGTACATTTAAGGAAGCTTCTCTGGATTGGCACTAGCTGCTTTCAGCTAGCAGAAATCAAACTGACCAAGGAAACATCCAGGAAACTCAGGTCACCGACTTTGCTCCTCTTTAAAGCGGTTTCACCACTCCACACGAGACCCAGTGTATGCACGTATCATTCACAGCACCCAACCATCAGCTTCACACCCACAAGCCTTTGTTTGCTGATTAACAGTGTGGAAATGAACTCCCTCAAGAAGATGTTTGTTTGGATTTGCTACAGAAAACAACAGCACTGCAACAAGGCAGATAGTTATTTTCCCACTGATTTTTCTAATTGAAACTTTGTTTGCTGCCAGAGGGTTGATTCACCACAGCCCCCCTTTACTGCTGCTGTGACACCACAGCACTCCTGGGAAAATCACCAACTTTGGAAGCAGCAGTGGATGGGGATGTGGTGCAGCAAGACTCACATGCCTTCAGGACCAAAACTGTCACCCAAAAAGGACAACCTTGTCCTCCTGCCCTTCCCCTCTTCCCTTTGGTTCAGTTTTAGCAACCACACGGCCAGCTCACCTGGTTCAAAACTAACAGGGAAGGGGCTGCTGGCTCTTGTTTGAAGCAAGAGGCTGGGCTGGTTCACCACACAGTGGCTTGCTGCTGAGACCAGGCAAGGGAAGCAGCTCAGCTGTGTGACTGGGAAGGATGCTGTATCTCAGCTGCAGTTTTACATCAATAACTGGCAATTGCAACACTCAGGCCCAGGGGTTTTATAGCTACATTATTTATGGCAGTAAGTCTAACCCCTAAAACAGACCTTGAGACAGAGAGCTCCGGCAAACCACACTGCTCTCATTGATCCAAATTTAGGGCTTTCTCTCCAGCACCACCAGTCTCATTATTTGCTAGAAAATATTCCCACAACAATTATGCTGTATAGACTGCACAGGTTTGAATGTCTCTCAGCCTGAGGAGATAAATGCCTCCAAACACCCAGCTTGTGGGGGCAAGTCCTCACGAGTGCCTCCAGGGGTGCTTCATCTCACAGGGGTACTGAGCTCTCTGGGAGGGGAGCATCTGCCTGGACACGAGGGAACTTTCAGGTGGTGCAATGACGCCGTGAGAGCATCAGCTGTTTTCATGGTCATGGGAAGCAATTTTCTACAGATTTTGCTATGGACTGATTTAAGATTCAACCCAAGTCATTCATGCTGGTCTACAAATAGGTACTGATGAAGTGTCCCTAAGTCCATCTGTGGAAACTGCATGAGAATCACACAAACAGCATCTGTGGAGGTACAGCCCAACCACACCTTCATTACCTGAAAGACCCCCAGAGCCCAACAATGACATTCCCTCCCTTTAAACTACACAGTTTTACCTCCATGACTGTAATCTCCCCATTTTATTTCATTAGTGAAAATTAATTTTCCCCTTGGTTACTAAAACTACTTCAGGAGTCTACGAGGCCACACAAAAGGATGGCTGCTGCCACCAGGTCATTTCAACAGCCAAAAATTAACCGGGCACAAGGAATTCATATCCACACCCCTGTCTGGCAAAGGGTGAAGATCAACACCAGCTCACCTTTTGGCAGAGCGATGCCATCTTATGTAAGCTTACATTGGTGGGTTTTGTGCTGTTAAGCAATGCAAGGAGGCTGGGAGGTAACGGGGATAAATCATCTGTGCTTCCAGCAAGTCCCTGCAGGCCAAGCTAGCAACGACTGCAACAGAAAAGAAAAACCACCAAAAAAAAAAATATTTAAAAAAAAGACAAGCAGTACTACTGCTTGTGTCAGCACACAGAAATACTATGCTCCAGCTCTGCACAGAGTGCTGCTAGTATTGCCTGCATGTAACCTCCACTACAACACAATGAGATCATTCACACCTGCCTCGCCTGTAGTAGGAGAGGGAAGGTGAGGAGGCAGGGTTTCTAGGAGAGAGGCAGCATTTCCCAGATGCTGCCAAGATGCTGTTTATTGGTAAATGAAGTCTCTTGAGTCCTAAACAACCTTCCCAGAGGAAGATAGAGTCGCAACTGCCATATGGAGAGTGGGAAGAGGATGTCACTTAGCAAAAGTGGATCAGAAAATACATGCACAAACACACACGCTCACACACAATTTGTTCTGTAACTGCACTGAATGGCAAAATTCATTTCATCCTCTCAAATAAATCCTTCTCCATACACCTTATGCAACCTTCTAGATGACAAGAGCAGATGACAAGTACTCCTGGACAGAGCATCCTTCCCCATGCCCCCAGGGAGATGGGCACAAGGAAGCTTTGCCCACCAGACAAGGAACTTGCTGAAAACCCGAACCACTGATCTACAGTGGGCTGACAAAGATACTGTGTCTAAAATCACTGACTGAGGATGAACAGCAATGCTGACAAGCCCAAGACAGAGCTGGCAATGGTATCACCTTTGAAAATTTGTGTTTTGAACCACTGTTTGGCTTCACTTCCCCAGCTGTAAAGCTGACATGCCACAATCCACCCTTCTTTCAGGGCTCTTGTGTTCTCTCATCCCCACTGACTCCTGAATGAAGATCCCTTATAATTTGAAAATTTGAAGACACAGAACTGCAAAGGAGTACTTTAAATACGAGTAGGAACATTGTACCACCTTCTCAAGGACAAAAGTCTGTGCACAAACACTTTGAGTGGTTCTGAATTTCCCAGAGAGAAAGCATTCAATGCAAACTCACGTCTGCACTTCACTTCAGAAAGCCACGGGCTTGTATCACATCCTTCAGAGACCAGATGCATGCCCCCAGTCACGTTTGTGCTTCGTCCCTCTCGAGCCGCCAGGAGAATTTTCTCTGAAGTGTTTTTGTCCACTGTCCGCCTTTGCTTTCATTCCCTTAGTCCTCGTGGTGGTATTGATTCAGTGTAGCCTCTTTAAATGTCCTTCTCAGAGCACAGGCACCGATTTTTATAGGGCTACATTCTGGCTAGAACACTGGCTGGCTCCATACCCAGACAGGTGATAAAACTCATAAACACTTCACTTCTCAATGTGGAGACTAGCCATCTAGCTATTTCAGTCTCAAGTTCAAGCAGAAATTTAATTTATCACATAATCAACATCTTTTTCTTATGGGTGTGTTTTGCTCTATGGGTTTATAGGGCTTAATGAAAACCTCACTTCTTGCCTAGGATTTCCTGCCCGTATGAAGGGTCATTTACTGAGGTCAGGAGTGTTCATACAGAGCAGAAAGAATAATTTCCTTTACTACAGCAATTACTGGCAAAAATCAATGACCCCTGTTAAGCTGGAGGCCAAGGTAAGTAAATGCAATAGTGCTTTCTAGATTTAAAAACTCCCAGAGCTTCAGAGGTGTGCTTCCCCTTACACACGTGCTGAGGAAAACCAGCCAGCCATCTAGACAGGGATGTCACACTGCCTAGCATTCCAAGGCCATAAAAATTATTTTAGTGCAACTGAAATGCAACCTTTAGCTGGCACTGACATTGTCCAATTGATGAGGGAAAAAAAAAATCTCTAAGGGCTCCTTACAGTGGAAGTGCTGTGCTCACCTGTGAATTACTCCAGCACTGTGAGCAGTGTCAGATAGCCTGGGAGGCTTCCACCACAGCACTCACTGGGCAGAAATAGCTCAGCTCTGCTTCAGAAGGCTCAGCTCTGCTGCTCTGTCTGTCCCTGTTGCCTTTTCGGGGCAGTGTCTGGAGAGACTGAGAATTTAATGGTCACTTTGGCTTTTTGTTTGCAAAGGACAATGACCCTGAGGGAGTAGTGGGCTAAAGCTCCTGTTTTCATTGCACAGTTATTGCTGTTCTTCACTTTTTTCGTTGTTATTGGTTTTTTTCCCCTTTAGATTCATGCTGGGAAGCAGAAGGACTGGCCACCCTTACCCTTCTTGCAGTGCACTACTTTCAGATGTGGTTTATTGCTCCACTGTTTGGTTGGGTTTTTTTCCTTTCAATTCTTAAGCCAAATGTGCAACGATGGATCTGGCAGCCACGCTCCTGCCAGCCACCCCCAGTCAGCTGAGCAGCAGTGTCTCAGCCATGGGGGGATGCAAAGGCTGCTCTCTCCCTGCTCTGCACTCTGAGACAGTTTCTCTGTCACAAACACCGAGGTCAGACAACAGTCAAGGGTCTGAGAGAGCAAGTTCACCTGCTTCTGCAAATTTCACAACTACACGATTTGCCACTGGTGGCAGCGATCTGCACACACAGAAGCCTCTGCCTTGCCATCAGTTACTTCTTAAACCAAACACCTGGCACTGCAATATTTCCGGCTGAGCTACCTTCTCAGTATTAAACTGAGGATCAAAAGCATCCAAAGTAAAAAAAAAAAAAAAACTTTTCCTTGTATTTGTTTGAAACCCCGGTACAACTTGACTAGCATCATTTAATTACGGACCAGCACTGGGCAGCAGCCAAACCTGCACCCTGTGATTAACCTGCCTCATGGTGTCTGATGGATGTTTGACTTAAAAACTCAAGAATTTCATTGCTCGAACAATTTGTTAGATCTCTAAGCCTAAAACTGGTTTTCAATAATATGTGTGCTGCTTCAGAGCCTAAGAAAATCTACTCTTGGAGCCAGGAAACATTTCCTAGGAGGCAAAAATGTGATCAAAAACATATTTGATAAAAAGGAGAAGGAGTAATGATGGTTTTTAACTACAGTGTTATTTTATTTCATCTCAGAAGCGTGCTGTCAGTTTAAGAGAAGGGAACATCTATTGGATTTTGTTTTGCATCTCTTTTAAAAGAAGATTATTCTCACCTAGGGCTGCAGGGTTTTTTCCCCCTGAACCAAATAAACTATATATTGGAATGACCTTGTAACAGGTTTCTATGGCTCTTTAATCACCAGTGGCTGCTAAATGAAGCATATCTATTTTCTCTGTTACATTACTATTGGCAACCAGGTCTTCAGTAAGTGCCCAGAAATATTTCCATGGCAACAAAAAGCATTCAGCATTGCCACTGTTTTGTGCCAATTTAGCTTTAAAATATTCTATTGTGGAGAGAAATATGGTACATTAAGTGAAATAAAGTCAAGATGCAATGTTCTGAAAAGAATACAAGGATAAACAGGAAACATGTATTTTGCGGAAATGGGGGGGAGGGGAACTGCCAAATGGAAGGAAAAAATGTTCAAAGCTCATTTTGATGCTACTGAACAGCTTTGCTGAATGTCAGCAAGTCCATGTGTCACTTACATTGTCACTTAGGGTTAGGTAAAAAACTAACAGAAATAAGGATACCTCGAACATCTTCTCTTGATCATTTTAATCCATGACTGAAATTTTAAGTTGCCAGGGTATTACAGTCTCTCTGCATGTCTAGGTTACCATCAGAAGAGCTCACACTCTTGATGTTAGAGAATGAATCTAAAGGAAAAAGAGGAAATAAAGAGTTGAAAAATAAAATACAAAGAGCATGTGTGTTTTGGAAGTGAAAGTTCACTTAGAAGAGCAAAACGAGTTCTTCCACATCAAAGGGTCTGTGGAAGACATTTTCAAATCACAGTTCAGCACTTTCTCTCCCATTATACAACTTAGTTCTGAGAAAAAAAGGCATCAGTTCCCAGCCCTCTAACCCTCAAACAGCCAACTTTTATGACTATGAAGTCTTGAGACCATTGCATGGCCCTTTGTGCAGCACATTGCAGAGATGAAAAGATTAAAGTCGATCTGAGACCATCTGGAACGACATTTCCTAGGGTCCAAAAAGCTATGCAACGCTCCCTGAAGCGCTTGGTGTGGAAGCAGAGAGCTCTAGGAAGCAGCACTGTAGGTGCTGGGGAGCTCTGTGAGACCAGCCTTCCAGCCCACAATGGCTCCAGGCAGCTTAGGGAGAAGGAAAGCCAAAAAATATTGAGAGAGTCAAACAGCAACTTGACCAGTACCCGCTCTCAGCTGGGAGAGAGGTCCAGAGGGACCCTCCCTCGAGCAGCAGGGATGGGTGACTCTGGCATCTGTCATTAAGTCTCACCAGGAAATGCCATCTGATCCATCACCCTCTCCTAAGACCCCTCTTCTTCAGATGTCCCTGCAGACAAGCCTGCAGGTGACAAAGAGCTCTGACAGGGACAGCAGCTCACTCCTGGGCCCCATTTCCCTGAGAGCTCAATACCTTTCCTCTCACCTGCTTGAGCAAGAGTGTGGCCCAGAGAGAGCAGGATGCCCTAGGAACGATGCGTTTGGCACCTGGCTGAGCCCCAGGATTGGCTGTGAACTGTTCCAACAGCCCCTCCTGAGCCACAGGCTCTGCAGGAGACAAGGTCAGGCCCCAGACAGCACTTGTCCAAGAGGATCCACAGCCCCAGCATTCCCTGAATGGACACCTCATGCCCTGCTCCATGACTTCTGTGCACACACTGGTCACGTAATCTGAGCACACCCAGCAAACCCAGCCCTGCAGCAGCACTGGCTCAGTGCCTGTGGACAAACCCTGTGGGCAGCATATTGCACAGGCAACGTACAGGGGTACCAGAAGGTAGGGGTTGGGCTCCAAGAGATACAACTCCCAGGTATTTAACCTGAGAACTCGCAATCATTCATTTGGAATACGAAACAAGCAGTCCCAGTTTGGGAGGCAGAACAGCTAGACCAAAAGCGCTTTTTAATTATTTACTCCCTGGCCGTAACAGAGTGAGAAATGGCAATAAAGAAAAGAGCTAATTTTCCAGTCATTAAAGAACACCGTCTAAGGTTTATACCCTCTCAGTCTGATATTCCTGTTAAATACAAAACCAAACAGGCTGATCCTCCACAGTCTGCACAGAAAAGGCTAAATATATAAGACTTCCCTAGAAGCCAAGAGTGATGAAAAGCTCCTGGTCATAATAAAACACACATTTTCAAGAGCATCTACCACCTGCCTAAACCAAAAAAAAAAAAAAAAATTAGATATTTGAAGCCAAATTCTGTAGATCCTCAGTGATTCTCAAGTTCTTCATCTGCTCCATATTGTACAACCTAGTTCCCCCCATCCTCTTTCCACTCTTGTCCTCACGCCTAGGATGTTTGCAAAGAGCAGCTTTATCCCAACAAGACCCAAGGATGGTGTCAGCAGGGCTGCAGCTTTCCCTGTGTGTAGTCAGGACATATTCCTCCATCAGACCTCTGTGACCCAGGAAACCTCCAGCCACACTTGTGGTGACACTGGGTGGGCACAAGTCACGTGGCTGAAACTCAGACCTGGGCGCAATCGCCTGAAAACAATCTTGCTGTCATTTAAAGATCAGAAGTCGTAGTTAGGCCTATTCAAAACTGAAAATATCAAACTCAGTTCCCCTTCCCATAGACTCCTGCCTGCTGTCTTCTTCAGTCTTGTTTGAAAAGCCTGTGGGGGTGGTGGGAGGGGAGGAAAGCGATTTGGGAGCCTTTCATCCATAAAATCATGAGATACGGCTGGCTTTTTAGTACAGCATTTCACAGCACATGGCACAGTAACATCTTGAGATTCCTGGCACAAGGAAACAAGGTTTGAGATTTTATATATATATATATATATATATGTGTATATATATATCTTTAATAGCAATGACGCAAAGGCAGATGGTTCTCAAAGCAAAGGCTTAAGGCTAAACATTTCCTTTGAAGGGTCCTGCTATCAGAAACTAAACAGGGAAGGAAGCAAAACACTCCTTGCTACAGCAACAGGGCCTGATTGCCTTCTAATACACAGCATTTCACCATAGAGATCTCCACTTCTTTCAACGAGATTAGTCTCACAAAAGAGGGAAGAATTGGAAAGGTTAGATTTTTCTTTGGGATTTGGGGAGTTTTACTTTAGCTGTGGGAAACAGAGACAATACAGAACATAATGAGCAGATTAGCAACTAAATCGAATCAACAGCAGAAAAGAAAGGTCTGGATAACGCAGTCAGGGCGCGTGCCAGCTGCTTACCTGCACAGCGTGCCTTGCCATTAGCACTGTTTAAGGAGCCACCCAAGCTGAGGCTGTGCTCAGGACCTCCCATCCTCAAAGAGGGCTCACCTTCTTCCTCAGCGATGGGAGGAAGCCGATCAAGAGGCTGGAAATCTTCACTGGTCCAGCAGGATCCATTGGCTGTCAAAGACCTGGTGCTTTCAATGCGCTGCTCTGGTGAAGCGCTGGTGATTTTAACCCGTTTTTGCCTCTGTGGACCCATGTCAGAGCCATGAGGGAGGTTTTGTGAAGCCAGATCAGGGCCTCCAATGTAACCGTCTTCTCTAGGATAGAAATATTCCTCATCCCAGAGGTCCAGGTCTAGTTCATCATCTGATTCCTCAGAATAATCCTCATAAACGCCTCCATTATTCTCCAGGTCCTGGGTCCTCTCTTCTTCTGGCTTACGACCCACTCCACTCAAATTCAGCAGTGAGGCAGATATGGAGTCTCCTGCTTGTTGGATCGCTTCGTATATTTGAGACATCCAAGAAGACAGTGGCTGGAGGAAATTCTGAGCAGCCTCAGAAGCCATGTTTAACACGATGCCAGTGTCTGGTGATCAGCTGTTCAGCTTTGCCAGCATGTCACTTATAATTCAGGGAGCTACAGAATAAGCACCATAAGAAATTACTGTAAATTGCTTGTCCATCAACACCTGTCGACACACTATCTATGTAAGATGTCTAGAATTGAGAGGGGAAAATGGAAAAAGCACTTCTACCCATTGAGAATACCACCAGAAATCCAGAAATGATGGGCAAATTGCACATATTCCTGCAGAGATCTGGAAAGCTTTTATTTGATTGCTAAACCTTAGACAAAAATAAGAACACAGAACCTTGGAACACATGTACCTTTTTGAAGTGCACACATTCTGGTTACTGCTGTCAACAGACCTGGGGAAAAAAAGGTACGAAAAAACCTGCAATCAAAAATCTCGAATAACCTCCTGGCCCAAATTTCTATCACATCCTTAGCATTAGTATGACCAGGTGAGAAAATTGAAAGGGGGAGAATTTGGGGGGAATTGTGTTTTGAACAATGAAAATGGCAGGCCTAAAGCTTGCAGTAGCAGCCCATGGCAGACAACCACCTCAAATGCTTTGCTGCAGAAAGGCTGTGACGAAACTCTCTCTGCCCACAACCCGGAGTCATTTTGCCATTCACAGAAATGAAAAAAAAAAAAAAAAGCCAAACAGAGGAGGTGGAATATTATAGGTATGAAATTACTGGGAACAGAAGCAAGTTAACAAAAGCACTGGTGTCATCTCGAGATGATGCTTTCTGAAAATTCATCTAAACTCTAAATAAAAACATAACTTGCAGAAAGTTAGCATGCCTTTTTGCCCAGTATACATCTTCCCACATCATCACAAGACAGATATTCTTTTAGGATCTCTGAGAAGGAGAAACCTACAAATAGGATGATGGGTTTAGGAAGAAAGAATTGAATAGGTGCAGATTTTAGACTGAAAGACAACTAAAAAGAAGATTCAAAAATTAATACCAATGTCTTGCTGAATTGAGGTCTGAAAGCAATCAAAGTATAAAAGGACAAATACAGCGTAACTGCAAGAAAATAAGCTCAGCAGCAGTGTGCATTACCTTATGAAATGATCTCCAGAGAAATGTAGTGGGAATATCAATGTTGTGGATCTTTAAATGGAGCACAAACTAGAAAGATCCCACTTTGCTTGCTGAGCAGCTATTTTAGACACGAGATCAGTGACTTAAGAGGACTTTACCTTAAAAAATACCTTTGCCAAATAATGTGGTTCAGTGATGTTGATTTATACTGCAGACACTTCCAACAGGTTTATTGTCAGCTTCAGTGCGTGCTAAGAATTGCAGCCCTAACAAGGGCAGTAAACGAATGCGGGTTACCAAAGGCATTTTAAAAGCTGTGGCTGTCACAAACTCCCTGGGCTCAGGGCACAGACTGTTCCAGCATCCGTCTGGCAGCCTCCCGCCCTCAGCGCAGCCCCTGGGACCCAGGTAAAGCTCCCTGCCAGGCATTAAATCTTTGGCAAGGAACAGACAGTGCCAGAGCCTCACCTCCCAGGTGAGCTGTTCCCTTCACTGACTCTCCTCTTTCCATCCCTGCCCTGGGCAAAGTGTCTCTGCTCTGTGCAACTGATTTTCTCATAGACTGGAAGAGATTAAAGGCTTCAGACAACCCATTTGCAACAAAATGCAGATTACTGGTAAATCACAGCACCAGAGAAGTCACTGGTAGGAGATGGTACTTGTAACAGTGAGATTCTCCCAGGCATGGAGGGAAATAATCTCTGGTGGGTAAGTGCTAGATACTGGATACAATTTTAACCTGCCATTTATTTACAGGCAAGAGCAAATGAACCTCTCATTTTTGATGAAAGGAGAACTTCACAATGCTCTCCCTCTGTCTCAGCAGCAAGATCCTTGACAGCAGTAGCGCTCAGAGGGCTGCAGGCATCTGGGAGTGATGGCTAACCAATGGAGATAAAACATATGGGTGCTGAAATGAAGAGCTGATCTGTTCTAAAAATCAACAGAACACAGCCTTGTGATATTTGCATAGGGGATAATTAGCTCCTCTTGTTATTAGATTTTGGAGCTAACACCTGATTTGTCCAACAGAGCTATCCCACTTCTGGGTGCTGGGGCTGGCTACACCACGCTCAGGCAAACATCACAGGGAGGCTGGGACCACAACCATAAAGATGGAAGGAGTTTTCAAGGCAGGATTTTGCTTTAGTAAGGGAAGTAAAGCAGTGATCTACAGCCACCTGCAGGGCGTGGATGTGGTCACTCAGTCATCTGAAGCAGCAGATAGAACTTGAACGTGAACTTTCATATACCAAGCAGTGCCTGTAGTCTGTGGGAAAATATGGCACACCCACATGTATACACATCCACAACTCCACCCAAGACCGGGACATTTGTCTGGATTGAACCCTAAGAACCCCAACAGGTGGTTTGATTTCAGTTTATAGACAATAGACAGACACTGATGTGTATTTCATGAAAAAATCTGAACCACTTCGCAGTAACACCTGCAACTCACATGTGCAACTTGCCACTCAGCGCCTACATAAATAATCTCTGCATGCAAAAACAATGTCTTTTCCAGGGTGCCTGACTCTGTTTCACCTTTGCTTTGCTTTTCCTACCATCCTCTCCCTCTTACTGAAGACTCCACAGTCAGTGATATGCTGAACAGCTGGAGTTCAGCTGAATTATAAATGGTTTATTTTTGTTCTTGCAGCAGATGGATAAAATGTGTAACAAGCTGCAGACAAGTTTAGGCGGGCAACGATTTTACAAACTCACCAGAGGATCAAAGGGGGCTGAGCTGTGTTACAGGCTTGCTGTTTCCCAGGAGCTCTCTCCATTAATTAGGAGACACTGCTCTAACAGCGTGTTTATGATATATTTCACAACATGGCCTTTTCAACATAACGGATTTTTACTTTTGATTTCTCTAACAGTTTTGACTTGCATTAGAAGAAAAAAAAAACTAAAAGAACTGAGAAAAGCAGAAAATGTGTGGGAAATTAAAAAAAAAAATCCATTTCTTTTTAAAAGTATTCATCAAACAACAGAGAGGAAAAAAAGCAGTTTAGCAAATTCACTTCAAGTTCCATCTTCTGAAACCACCCTTAAGAATTTTCACACCAAATCACATGCTAAACTCAAAGTTGTTAGGAGTTTTTTTTCCTCTCCTGGAAAATCAGATAGCTAAAAGGATCAATGTTAAGCCTCTCCCAGAAGCCATAATAACCTTTACTACAATCTATATTCCCTTGTCTTGATAGGATCATTATTCCTGAGTAGCATTCCCATTGAGAGGTGCAATTACTGTATTGCTAAAAAAAGTAGACTATTACCAGAATTTCAAACACTACCACAATGCAGAAGTTTATAACATTATCAAAGTGTCTTTCGATCTTCTTTATACGTAGGTTCCTAAAAAAAGTGCCATTGGGTGTGCATTTCTTAATATTTCCCTTATTCAAGCTGTTGCAGAGTGGAGGCACAAACTTCCTTTTCTTCAGTCACTTTTTGTGTGGCCCTTGGAAAAGTCTTCTACCAAACTCCTCCCTTACAGGCAGAACACGGGTTGAAAATTGATCCTATCTATGAACAGGAGCTCTATTTGAGTGGACATCAAAGAAGAGCAGTGTTACTGACCCAGCATGAAGCTCTGCTCCAGCTTTTGGGGGAAAAAAACCTAAAACAAGGTGAGAATCTGAGCTGATGCCCAGAACATCAAGGATCTGAGCAAAAGGTAAGGCCATTTTGCTTTTCATGGAAGGGGGAAATAAGGAAGGCCTGGAAGGGTAAGATTTTTTGAACTACTGAAAACTGTAATGAGCCTGATCCTTGTTTCAGACTAGAATCCAAATAGCACACATTTAAAATAGCAGAGGGGAGATTAGAAATGTACTCAGATGAAGGCAGGCAGCAGCAACGCTGGGCCAAGAAATCCTCTATCCTAGTTCTGGGAACAATCTGGACTCTTTACTCCTCTTGCAGTTGCCAGAACGGTATCTAACAAGATGCCAGCAAAGCACTTGCACTCTCACCAAACATTACCATGACGAAAACGTGTTTCCAGCTGAAATTGTCACAGTGCCAAACCCAGCCTGTGCACTTGAAGCTGTTCAGAGGGTTGGAGCCTCCTGCAGAAGTGTTATGAGGTAAGTTCACAGCCAGTGCCCAAGGTTTGTATCAGCTGCGAGCGTCACTGCTGACCAAGCTTCCCCAAGGTAAAAACAAAACAGAAATACAGAATATCTGGTACCTTTTTGGCCTACGTGCTATAAAAATGCTATTTATGTGGTTGAATTTAACACACACACAAAAAAGTAGAAGACAGAGGCACTTTCCAAGTGATTATGTGCTCTGTGATAATAGTTTTCAGCTGGTGAATCAGAAACTCCAGGGCATTCAAGGAAAATCTAATGGTTTATGTCAATAAATTAGACATATCTCATTGGAAACACTCATGGGTTACAAATCAACACAGTAATAAAGCCACTGCTGCAGAGCATTGGTCCTGCAAGCCCCAGAACGGTGAAGAGAAAACAAAGATGAGCTCAGGCAGACAGCAATGTACCCGGCTGCACGGGGCTCAGCCCACGCAGAGGAAGCCTGCAGACTTATTTCTCACTCCCAAATCATCTCATGTCTTTGCAGGCAGCTCGCTAGTGATGCTGTGCCAAATTAGTTGTAAAAATTGGTACCCAAATGACAAAAGTGGTTTTGATCAGGATATTTAGCGCCATGTTGACTCCTCCTTTCTTTTCATCCCTTTGTTCATGCTCTCCTTTTGTCAATAACAATGGCAACAATTACTGATCCTCGAGGCTTCAGTGGGATGGGGAGAAGAGGAAAGAGGTAGAAGAAGAAAAGGAATTATGCAAATGTGACATTTATCGTTCAAAATTGTGGAGCCTTTTCAAAAAAACAGGTCTCTCCATCATACAGAGTACATGATGACAAATTCAAGCAAAAAAAATGTTCCTGGAAGACCAGCACTCAAATATTGTGCTCAGAAGCTCCAACAGCAATGGGGCTGAGGAGCTGATGGTGATTTCCTATGCTGACATCTTCACATCTTTGTTTTTGCCTAGGCTGTAGGAACTACTGAAAACAGAGGTGTGTTCATCTCATGTAAGTCCAGGGCACCCAGAAAGCAGGGGATCTGTGAATGCACAGATAGATATTACCACCAAAATATTAATACTAAAACTGGGGGAATTTTCAGGAGACAGAAAATGTCTACACCTCCTTGGCCATAATACTTGATTTGAGTATTCAGGTGAGCCAGATTCTCACTCGGCACTGGTGTTAAAACCAGAGTCACTCCACTGAAGGCAGTCACATCCTCCAAATCAAAATAAAACCCTTTGCATTTAAAGAGCCACTTGTCACCAGAGGCACAAAAAGGCCTCTAACTGTTCCATGCCAAGTGGTTGTACAAAAAACAGCAATGAATAACTTCATTTATACTTCTCCAGCCGAGGGTTACATAAAGGGCATAAAGAAATTCACAAATCATTGGCGTATTAGAAAAGTGGTGTTAGTAGAGGCAACTGTGCTCTCTCAGGCTAAAACAGTGAGAAACATCTGTAATTACTGGATTAGGGGAATGAAAGAAGAAACCTGCAGTCAGAAATTACAGCACATTCCGTAATTGAGCTGCTGCCATTCTCCGGCTTGCATGAAGGCAGAAGAGCCAAAAGCAACTCACAAGTTCAAAAGGCTAGAGAAACACCAATTTACACCACCTCTCGAACCCACCCACCTGTGCTGTCAAGCTGTTCCCTAGCGCAGACCCCACAGACTCCACCCGGCCTGCAATTGTGCTACCCAGTCTGCAGCAAGTGAACAAACCAGGGTCAATCAGAGCAACTACTTGCATGGAAATTAGCAGTGGGAGAGCATGCCTAGCTGTTTAACAAAATGAAGATATTTTAGAAACATTGAGAGGAGTCGCCCAGTTCCTGTTACTCCTTCCCCCACGCACACGCTCCATGCTTGCAGAGCCTGTGGGAACTGCTCTGTGTGGACCACCACTGAGCAGTGCAGACAGAGCTGTCTGGGAGACAAAAATGCAGGGGATGATTCCTGGTGATCCATCTTTGTGTGCACACGTGGCTGAGTCTGTAGTTCCCATCTCCTCTCACTCCTAAGTCAACCACCAGTCCAGCAGCCAGAAATGCTGGGAGGCTGAGGGGTCACTGGGAAAACCAGACCCAGACTCAAAGGATTTAAAGGAATTTGGAGATAGAGATCTGAGCAGGCAGCTGTCCCTACTGACTTAGGAACTGCTCCCTCAGCTACTCTAATCCTTATTTAACTCAGCCTTGTTGCAAACCAAGCTCTCCAACATCTAGGGCAGGCATCAGTGGCAGCAATCACGCTGTCCCATGGCCAGTCACACTTCTTACGTGCCTCTACTGAAGCAGTTGAGAGAAAAAGCAATTTAGAAGAGCGGCTTCATTTGGGCACTGAGAAACTTGCCTTTCACAAGCTTCTCTCCTTCCTGCCACTGGTTGGTCAAGGAATTTGAGCTACATACCTCAGCTGGGTGAGAGGAATAACCTCAGGCCCGCTTTCAATCTGCCCTTGCTGAGGACAGTGGAGACATTGGGTACTCAGCATCAGCGTTAAAAGGACCAACCACAGTTGTGCTCCTTTGGAGAAGTACACCCCTGGGTTTTCCACAACTTTGGAGGGAGCCAGACTGGTGCTGTCATGGTCACCCACGTTTCTTGTTTCTAAACATGAATCTCTGCCTCTGCTGCAGATGACAGTCCCACTCACTGCATGTGATGGGTCTCCAGGGCCCTCCTGGGCCCAGGGCAGCACTGAGAATGAAAGGCAGCACCCAGGCAGCACTGCTAACATCCCAGCCCTTGGCGAGCATTATAGGTGTTGATGCTTTCCTTAAAGCCTCGGCTACGGGAGATGAGTGCTTTATATAAGAACTGCATCTCCATTTATTTATTTTAAGTGTGCAGCTAGCCCCAGAGGCTGGAACAGTGGCTGTGCAGAACAGCTTGAGAATGTGAAATGGAAGCACTCTTGAGGCTGATAAAACAGAAGGAATAATGAAAAAGAAATCTTCCTTCAAACCTCATCATATTTATGCTGTTTTCACGTATCAAGAGTACATCTTTAACAAGTGTTCAAGGCAAGGCACAACTGGAATATTTTCATGTAAAGCAGAGTGTACTAAGCTACAATTTCTTTCCCAGTCTCAGGTTACATCATTATGAAAAGATTATGGTGTAGAACAAAGAGGACCCTTCACTTTCTTGAGCCACAGCAGTGAATCATATGGGTGGTTACAGCTCTCCACACAAAGGTTTGCCCAGCACTGTCACATGTACCTGTGAAATTCACTTCACCCATGAACTTTTGAAGTAAAGGGCTCCCCAACATTATAAACACCGTTCACAGGAACATCACCACCTCCTCTTTATCCCAAAATCCACTCTACAGACAGGGACACCAAACCATCACAGCATCAAATGGTCTCACATGAGACCTCACTGACTTCTCTCAAGCCTCTGATCAAGGGATGGACCTCCTTCCTTGTGGGGAGAGGTGATTACAGGGGCAATTTTCCATACACACTCTCCCAGGGCCTGAAAGATCACCAGTGCTGTGAAGAACCGCACCAGCTGGTTCTAAAGGTGTGGCAGTTAATCTTTCCCTCACTAAGGAGTTCTGCACGTGACCTATTTTAAGGCTCTACATCACTCCAGAAAGACCAAGATTGCTTCATACCACCACCTCTTCCTTCTGCACATGCTTGGGCACAGCCAAGCAAGCTTGATATGCTCTGCACTACCTTCCTACCAGCTATGTGGTTACCAGCTTCTCTGCCCTTGCAGCCTGCTCTGAGCCCTCCCCTGCAGTGCCAAGTACATCCTAAATACAGGCTGGCTCTGTCCAGATGAGCTCCAGCACTCCCAGTGAAGGGACTCCTGCAGCTGTGTGAGAAGCAGCCAGGGCAGCACATCCCTGCAGAAGAGATGGACTCATCTCTAAGGTCAACGAACCAGTCAAGAACAGGATCCGTAGAATGCTAAAGCACCAAAAATCTGCAATCCATTTTGTCCCAGTAATTAAGAGTCTTTGTCCTGAATCTCCTAAAAGAGTTTTCAATGAAATCTTCATTTTCACAATGATGTTTTCCTTATCTTTGTCCCTTCACAGAGACACAAACTGTGCAATTAAAATTAAATCAGGAACAAACCAGGCAGATATATCCTAGAGCCATGATGATGGGAACACCTATTTCATTCTGTCACTTGCCTTGTTCTGAGGTCAGGCTCTATACAGGAAAGCAAAAACAACAACAAAAAAGAGGCTCTGACATTTTACAGTACATTTTCAAAATGTCACCCTGCGTACCTGCAAAGTAGACAGATTTGCGTTTCTCTACCAACTCTCTTCTTCATTGGTAGATAACTCAAAACTCAACTGGATCCAAGAGCAAGAGGAGCAGCTCATGCACTGAAACCCACACATCCCTTCCCAGGCCACAGCCTTCATTTATCTGTGCTGTTGCATGTGGGGGTTCATTCTATTGCAGAAGTTATAGTCATGCAAAATGCCTTCTCTCCTATTTAGATAGATATGTTTTAAGCACTCTTAATTCCAGAGGTGGAGAATCAAAAAGCTTTCCCCAGTTTGAGTGCTTAGAACTGGGAAGAAAAACCATTAGTGGGCTGCATGCTGAATACCAGAGTATTGGAATCAGGATCTCCTTGCAACATACACAAATCACCAGAAAAAAGTTGAAAAGAGAAAGAGTGAACGCTAACCAACAAATTTCGTGTTGCAAATGCTCCCCATCCTGCTCCTTCCTACCCAGCAAAGACAGATTCTGAATTTGAAGCAAACTCTTGCTTGTCAACACTCCTCTTGGGAGAGCTCCCTCATCGTGCTGGAAACAGCCTTCCCTGGCTTCCCTGCCTGAGCTCAGCCTCCAGGTTTCTACATTCGCCATATGACACACTGTGATAGCCCAGGCTTTAATATATTCCCTCATGCTGCTGTCCTTTAAAAGCACTGGCATTTCCTACACACAGATTCCATATTGACTTTACAAGTACCGAGACGCCACGGTGAAATTTAAACTAAATATAGAGGTGATATTTTTAAATAACTCTCAGCTCCAACTCGCCAAGCCGATTTTATTTGAACGGAAAAAGCAGACTCCAGCTTTAAGCTTCCATTGTAATTAATGATTACAACACATTCCTCTGCCGTATCAGATTTAGCACCTCATTAATGTATATGGTATTTTTCTTGCACGGCACAGCTGTAGTTAAAGTTGAATTAGTGTTTCCATTATAAGCCCATGTTTTCAAAGGTTTATCACTCAGACACATGAGGTTTAGTCTGAAATGAAAATTGCCATTGAGAGTGTCAGCTGGGAAGCAATTTCTTGTCCTTCAAAATCTGGAAGCAACAAACACCAAAAAAAAAGCAAGCCACTCTGTTTATTAATAATTCACATTTTAAAAAGCATTGCAAATACATGTTTACATGATAGCCTGTGACAGCTCCATAGAATGTCAACACCCACACGCTCCTGGGAGATGTGTCATCTTAAAAACCGAAATAAAAGCCACATTTTTACACCACTTGATGGGAGGCGAAGAGAAGGGGAAAAAGACTTAAAAATAATATCGATGAGGGAAACTTATTAAAAAAACCCCATAGTCTTTGTTTAGAAGCACTGAAGTTAGGACTTTCTGTCGAGAGGGGCGTGGGTGGGAATCATTTCAAGCACCATTTGTACTTGTACCTTTTTCATGCCTGTCCCTGGCTCACTAATGCATTTAGCAAGAATTGGTCCCGCTGAGTTCCTGCCACAGATGGCATCCAAGCCTTCAACTGTCCATGAGTCCTGGAGTCTTAAAGTATGACCAGATCATGTCCTTTTCAGCAGCCATGCTGAGGCACGAGGCAAAATGAACAAAACAGCCTTGTATGAGCTCTACACTTTGGGATTGCGTCCTTCTGTCATTAGCTTTAAGACTGAACCATAGAAAAGCAGACCTCTCAATTGGGAGGCTTCTGAGGCCTCTTCTTGGCCGATTATCTCAGTGATTATACACTCATGACATGCAAATTTACAAACAAATACATGAAGAAATTACCAAATTCACAGTTGCCAGCATTACCAGAACGGATGCATTTTTGATGGCTGAGAAAAAAATTATTTTTTTTTTCTGACATGGTAAAATTCCCAGTTGTTTTGACTCCAGGACTTATGGCTTTACCCAAGACAATGTTTCCAGAACACAGCAAACATACGAAGGAGCATGTAATAGCTACTACAAGAAAACCAGGACAGACATATCCTTTGTGAGCAGAAAGGCACCATTGTTGGTCAGAAACACTCACATTTTGCTCCTCACTGGATAAATAAAACTCTCCCACAACAGACAGAGCAGGGAGTGTGCCTCTTTCCCCAGTGTTGACTTTCATTTTTCAAGAGATTACTCCTGACAACAAAGATAATGGGAACACAGTAGCAATTGCATATCCTTATGATCAAATTTGGGAGGTTATTACGCAAAACCCTACTGTTTTCCACACAAGCAACCTGAGAAACAGCAAATGGGCCTGTGTCTGTCCTCCCAGCAATCAAAGCCTCCACAAGACTCTGTACATCAAAGGCAGTGTAATACTGTGACACTTACCAAGGCCCTCATAAGCTCTGGACTTTTCTTTGCAGTGTTTTCTTCGCCCTTGTTGCTCCAGGTATGGGAGCCCACCTCTCTCTTCAGAGCAGAGCTTCTTGTTGATGAAGTGGAAGAGGACTGCAGGGAGGATAATGAAGACTCCAAGTGCAGACAAAAACCTAGCGGCCTCAGGAGTAACTGAGAACAGAAAGCCAAAAAGAAAACATCAGCACAACCAGGCAAAACTGCCTAGGGAAAGATGTGGTTTAAGCACAGCTGTATCCATAACTCTGCTTCCCCATCCTCCCCACAGAAGAAATAGAAATGAAATCCAGCAGAACTTGGACTTGTGTTAAATGGATACAACATCCATTTAATACATTGGTCTGGTCTACTAAGGATGTACATCACACAGACTTGGTTCCAATTGAGGCCTTAATTTCTGTCACGTGATGAATTCCAACAAGGGAAAGACACCAACTGATTTTAATAAACTTTTGTAAAATGCAGAATTCCACCAGCTCCAAGAGAGACACTCTCCCTCTGTACTACAACAAGGATCCGGCCAAGAAAGGGTCATTAAGGCCCCAACACCTCCTTTGCAATTTATGTATTTTCTTTAGAACAATGAGATTACACATAATGGTACTCACTAACTTCATTACATTTACTAAGAACCAGGTTAATGTATAGCCTATGATTCTCATTCAGCTGCTACTTTACCCTTAAGTGAGAAGTATATTACTGTACTACATAATTGCCATTATTTTCTGGGGGAAAAAAGAAAAAATATCAGCCTCCAGCTCAGGTAATTCAGTTTAGCTCCTCGAGTGTCAGGTTGGGCCACAGGTAATGAGCACAGTGGTTTTGCACTAGCTGATGTCCCAGCCCTGTACATCAACATCCCTGTGTCAAACTGTAAAGAAACAGTCTGATTTCAATTTATCGTGTTCTGCCTGTACCATTGGGTCTGCAACAAACCACAGGCGCCAGCAAAAAGCTTTTAAAGCCGTTTCACCTCTCTCACACATATCAAAATGCCAAAACAAGGGACAAACACTACATGCATCACTTGATGTGGGTGGCAAGGGCGCACGTGTCAAAAACTTTCAGTGTCGTCTGCAAAAAAAATTGGCTGGTTATTCTGGTAATTACTTCATCAGGAAGGAGTGAAGTTCAGCTGTTCAATTCAAGTCAAAGACCCCATAAAAATGAAATATCAGCAGCATCACTGGCACACGAGGGTTGCCTATGATTACAAAGCTGCAGCTCACAGATGAGATGAGCAGGATGAGAGGATGTAAACAGAGCCAGCCCTGCCTGTGGAACATCCCACTGCGAATTTATAGGACTTGACTCAGCAAAAGACTTGGGCTAGAGGAACTACACTGTCCCCAGTTACTGATAGTGCACTGTATGACTTCAGTCTGGGAGACTTTAAAAACTTAAATTCATACAAGCCAACATGTCTCAACTGGAAGCAAAAATCACCAATGCATAGCAGCAGCCCACACGCAAAACAAACGAGTGGTTGGGACTGAACCCATAGGAACATGTGTTACACAAACTCTGGAGGTGGCTCTGACCTTCCTCACCCCAGCCTAAGGAAGGAACAGAAATATGCACTGAATCACAGCAGCTTAAATGGCAACGAGGTGAAGCCTACACTTCCATTGCTCTGTTCTGCATGGGCACAGACAATTCACGGAATCACAGAATGGTTTGGGTTGGAAGGCACTTTAAGGACCATTTAGTTCCAATCCTCCTGATATGAACAGGGACACCTTCCCCTAGGATGTTCAGAGCCCCATCCAACCTGTCCTTGAGCCTGCCAGCACTGCAATGTGGTGCTGTAACTTCCCTAGATAATTTGGCAGGCACATCTCAGGCCTATTTTCCCCTCACACCTCAGCCCAGGGAGCAGGGCTGGGGATGTGAGAGCGGCTGAGTGAGACATCGACTCTGGCTATTTTCAGCTGCTGAAGTCACCACTAAGTGGCTGCTGGAGCCAAGGATAAATCAAAGGAGATGAGTATAAATCAAAGTAGCCACAACCCCAGAATACACATGAAAGCCTGGCTGGGTCCCATCATTGACTTGCCCTGTTCTTGAGCATAGAATAAGCAGGAAAAAGGATAATGCTCTACCTTACTTATAAAACACGTGGGATCACCACATCTCAGCACACAAGAGGACGTGTGCAGCAAGGACACCACCGTTATAATTTATTTTACTTCATAAAAATCTCAGTGAGCCCAAGGAGACACCAGGGCTTCCCCTTCTCAGACAGGGCACAAGCAAGCCACCAGTATTTTTAAATAGAAAGTACTCAACACATGCTCTGAAACACTACGCAACCACCAGCTAGAGAAAATCCTCCAAGTGCCCCTTTTCCCCAACAGACCTTCAAAGCAGCTTGCAAAATCCCAGAGGAAAAAGCAGATCTTTGACTAGACAGGCATCCTGAAGCAAAGCTTGGAGACAAATGATCACCTGCTATGTACTTGTTCTAAAGTAACTCAGACTGGCACAACAGTTCTATTGCCCATCTAATTCTTGTCTCCTGGTCAGATACAGAGGAACAAGAAAGTAGTAGCTCAGTGACATAGGACTTGGGACAACCCTTGCAGGTTCTCCTACTCCTTGGGGCAAAATATAAAAGTCACCACTTGTCAGAGCTCACCCAACGTCCAGCATCAACTCCAAGGAGGAAGTTTTCAAAACCAAGTACTAAAAACTGTCCACACAGAGATTTTGGGAGCACAGGTGAGAAGGGACTGAAAAGACTCTTCCTGTATGAAAAAGACCATCAGCCAGCTACCAACAAATGCTGAGATCCCTCACCTGCCTTCCCTGGCGGCACCAAGCAACTCTCCCATCTCTCCTGAAGATGTTCTGTCCAACTGACAGAAGGTGCCTGGAACTTCTGCAGCACAAGGCAACAGAGCTCATGCATCCTGCCCCACGGCTTTATGCACAAGTTTCCTCCTTTTTCAACCACAGTATTCATGCCAGATACCAGAAGTCTGTGCCACAGTGTCTAAGGCAGGGCTGAGTTTGCACCTGAGCACTGTCTCACACACTGCACCTGGCTCCAGCTGGAAGCTCAAATCCCTCTGGAGGGGAGGCATGCTGGCCATTTGCTTCTCCATCATCAAATGGAAAACATGCTGCACCTGCATACAGTCCTGACCACACCTCCCAGCTCTCCTCCCAGCCCTCAGGTGAAGGCCTTTCTCTGCAGATTTGAAGCTCTAGGCTAAGGCTGTGCCTGAGAAATTACTGCAAAACTGATTTGGAGCAGAGCTCTGTTCTGGCTTGTGGTGGATGTCAGAGCCTGAGAGGTGTCGAGGAGGAAAAGTAGCAGAAATGCACACACATCCCTCATGCTGCAGCATTGCTGGAATGTGTCAGTTTTCACACAGGTGAAGTGTCCATCCTTACACTGATGGATGACAGACTGTGACTGCAGCAAGAACATGTGACAGAGTAAGGCATGCAACTCTTGGTCCAAACCCTGGGAGGTGCTGATCACCACATGCTTTGGGACGTGAACATTCAACCAGGATCCTCCCCCTTTTACGTGTTTTTAAGCCAAGAAATCAATGCCATAGACGCTTTTGTGCAGTGCCACAGTGGGTCCACTCATCCTGCTGCTCTGGGTGGGAGCACAAGGCAAGAAATGGTGTTTTGCAGGCTGAGGCCACGCAACTGCACTCACTCCTTGTCCACTGCTCAAGAACAAACTAGAGGTGCAGTGTGAAGGGCCCCGAGGCAGAAAAGAGAAGATCAGAAATGGAAGTGAGGTCAACAGAAGAAATGTGAGAGGACACAGGGAACACAAGGCATTACATTGCTCCCTCTCCAACCTCTCCTCAAAGCCACATTCACACTATGAGATGACTTCAGGGAGAGTCTATCCGGAAGAACAAGAGAGGTGTGTTGGCCACGCTGTTACACGCATTGAATGCAGCTGGGGTTTTGGCTTGTAGCAGGTTTCACAGCAATTCTGCTACCAGACCTGGCCTCTCCTGATGGGCCAGGGCCAGGGGAATGAACACAAGAAGCTTCACAGTAGATTCACTTGGAGAGTCTGCAACCAGCAAGACCTTAATCTATTCTGCTGTTCAAGGGTTAAATTCTGCATAAAATACTATTCCAGACAATACTTCTTTAATTTCATTTGATACCAAACTCCCTGAAAAAAGAATGTTTACTGGTACTTTTTAATTATGAAATAAAAAGAAACCATAAATTGTCTGTTTTGCTGTCTGTGCTAATTACATTTCATTATATATTTGGAGTATAAGCTATGATTTTCCTGCTGGTTCCCATGACATTTTTCATTATCAGCCACTAATTGTCTAGCATGCACACTGCATTGTGAACCAAGTAGGCTGGTGCGTGGGCAGAAGTTCTAACGAAAGCTGCAAGGCAGTACAAGTGTACATTATTATTATTACTATTATGATGTATTAGAGAGTTTCCACCTACTTGCATATCTACATATCCTCATCCTTATCAGCAGTGTCACAGTGCAGCAAGGCCCAGGAGTCCATCCTTGCGCTTGGCAAGTCTCAGCAACTACTGAAGGGAAGTTATGTGGGATGGAACGATGGCTGCAGCCCCACTGCAAGGACAAGTTCCCTGCTGGGTGCGATGGAAACACCAAGCAGCTTTCTCAGTCGCTTCCTCTACTCAGAGCCCAAAGCACGTGGGTATCAGAATCTTGTCCCTTTGCCCACCCACAAGCCGAGGCCAAGGTTATAAAGGAAAGCAGTGCCATATGTGGATTCCTAAAGGAATAGGATAACTAATGGGATCTTTCTGAGACAGCAAGACAGAAGAAAAAGGTAAAGGGTTTTCAGAAGCCACAGCTAACACTGTATCCATTATAGCAAAATCTCCAACAAATCCACACCTATTCAAACTCAGAAAGTGCCACAAAGGGTGAAGCAACTCCTCACATGCAGCATTTCATAAACTCAGACTGAGGGAAGCTGTAGGTGCCGATTCTTCACACAGCAAACTGCAAGAACATGACCACTGCTTGTCCTTATCAGCCTTGGACAGGTGGCAATTCTATTCATGTGCACCACACACACAATACACAAACACTTCAGAAATAAATGTGTGTTTTCACAGGATTGCAGCTCTCTCCTGATATCTATTTCAAAGGAGACAAAGCCCGACCCTTTCCAACAGCACTGTGAGGGAACAGTTGTATAACTCCCCCTCTTCTCCTCAAGGTGATCCACAAATACACTATCAGAAACGCAATCAGACCACATTCAGTGATGTAGCAGAAGTGAAATTCCCATCCAAGGCAGGAGAACATGCCCTGCACAGAGGCTCAGTTTCACACACTTTATTTTTATGTGCTGATTTACAGATAGCAAGGATGAGGAGGTTCTCCAGTCCTTTTACATAAGGAATATGAAGACCTGAAAGGCACTTATGACCTGACTATACCTCTGTTTACTTTGACTGCCAATTTTGTCTGATCAAGGAGTGGGGGAATGGCCCCACTTGTAGCTGCTGATGATGTATTTGCAGGTCATCTTCAAAGATTTAAGCTGCTCTTACGGCCTCTGAATAGGCATGCTATTTCAAAGGTCTCTAAGACAGTGAAGCAGCTTCATCTCCCTCTGTTCTACCACCCACAGAGCCACCCAAACACCTTGTGGGCTTCAATGCATTTACCCCCCCACAGCAAGTCTCTGAAGCAGGGAAACATTAACAAACTGCCCCACAAAACAGGAGCCGTGGCACAGGGACAAACCCAAAAGGGTGGAAGTTAGACCCAAAAGAGCAATCAAGAAATGTTACATCCAACTACACAGGCATTTCAGCGCTCAGAATTACCTCATGTTTCACCCCAGAGCTGAGTCTACTAAATAGAACATCGACAGCACCTTCCTAGAGATGACATCATGGTGACAGTTACAGGACTTCAGGCATCTGTTCTCAGTCACACTGGGTCACACGAATGCCACAGGATGGGCATTTTTTTCCCCAAAAGCCTTATTCTCTTAGGGATACAATCCAGTAGAGGGGCTTGACACCTTCAGGCCACACTGAATTGAAGGCACATCAAGCACAAAAGGAGACACAGAGGCAGTGGCATTTAGCAAGTGCACTCCCCTTAGAAAAGGAAAGCCTGAGATAAATTCTCCCTTAAACCCACATTTTCCTTTACCCAATACCACGTCCAAGGTGCAGGACTAGAGGAGGGCAGCCTCTCCCCTTTGGGCTCATCTCGGCTCACTGTGCAGCCTGTATTGGGGTCAGCAGTAGTAGCAGATTTGATTTTTCTCAGCCTGCTCATAAAAGCCAGACTCAGACTTGAATTCTCAGGATGCAGTCTGGATTTCACTTAGAACGTGCTATAGATAAATGACCAAGACATAAACACTGGGAGGGCAAACCTCAAAGCACCCAGCAGCCAACCTGTGAGAGCCATAAGCCCAATTTCAAAAAGGCTTTCCCTGAGGCCAGGTTTTCCACCTTACAAAGGCTGCTCTGTATTTTGCCATGTACGATCCTGTGGCAGCACTCTTTTCCCAGCAGCAAAAATCCCATCCTGGCCTTGAGCAGTGCTCTTGATGACATTTGTAACCTAGCACACGTGGTTCTGTGAAATATTCTGCCTTCAACAAAAGGCATTTTTCAGCTAGAAAAGATGAAGTGTTAGTTTTAGTGGATGTGTTTCAAACGAGTGTGGAGCAGTAGTTCAAGTCCACAGCAAGTACACAGCCTCTGCAAACAATGACACCTGAAGTTCTGCATCCAGAACAGTCGTGGCTCTCTCCCTGTTCCTCTGTCTGTAAGCAAACACACCACAAATACAGATGGAGCAAGGGAGCAGAAGTGTGTCCTGATGGACAGGGGGCATTCATGCTGTCTGGTGGAGGTCACTTTCAAGGGTGATCCAGAGGTTCATCATCAGTTTTAGTAATAACCATAAAAATGGCTCCAGTTCAGCACGGTATTCAGAATTTATTGAAGTCAACAGGGCCAGGGGGACTGAGAATTTGAGCAGCACACAACTTGAATTGTCATTCGTGAGCTGAAAGCTGGTCCCGTCCATGTCAGGGCTGAACAGATTTGATGGGGACAGCATGAGGAACCTCACACCTATCCAGGCCTTGGTCCTCCTGGCCCAAGGTCTCTGTCAGGATTGTTCCCAGAGCTGGGCCCACAGCTGAGGTAATCAAAGTGAAACCTGCAGCCTGTTCATCTCAGTTCTTCTCCAGACCAGAGAAGAAAAATTAGAACCAGGTATAAAACTACTTTCCCAGCCCACAATCTGTGAGGTACCCTCACGCTCCAGAGTTTGCTCTGCCATTTCTACTCCATCTCAGTATTCACTCTAATCTCTGAGCTTTGCCAAAATTCTCAGTTTTGCACTCTGGAACTATTTTCCATTGTAAAACCAGCTATCACACAAAGCAGTGGGCTACCTTGGAGGTCAAAGCTTTTACCTAAGACATAGGAAAGCCAGAGAATGGCTGTGGTGATAATGATAAATACAACTTGAATTAGATCAAGTGAAAGGATCTAGTTGCTAAAAGTCAATCTCCTACTGCTTAGGGCTCTCATGTTAGAGATGAGATCTGTACTCAAATGCAAATAAATCAAACAGGACAGAGACCTGAACTTGCCCCTTACAGAGACCCTTTGACTATCTACCCTCTGGAGAAACTATCACAGTAGCAAGGGACATCTGTTTTTTCTCACAGACTGCTCAGAGAGGAATTCCATCCTGAAAGAGGACACAGCCTAGGTCTAAGAACGTTTTTTCAAGATGACGCATTTCTTAGAAAAATTTATGACTTAAAACAGAATTTAATTGTCTGACAAGAGCACCTTTCCTCAGTTTGCACTCCCTGTAGTAGGTTTGTCTTCCATCGTGTCCCGGGTTTGTTTTCAGTCACAGTACAACACAGAGATCATAATCTGATACCTTTTGTCATAGCTGACACCAACACTGCCTTACTGGTAGAAAGGGAAGACGAGGGCTGTCAGTCTGCCACCTTTCTTGAGCACTGAAGTCACGCTTCTTTTTTTTTTCCTTTTCTTAAAGACAACTTCTTTGTTGCCATGGTATCACTAATGCAGTATTTTGAGACAGGGAAAGAAGATAACTGTGCAGCATCACAGTGACACATCTATCAGCTGCCATCCTCTCAAAAAGGATAAATAAATAAGGATGCCAATGCAGACTTTTAAAGGCTCCTCTACCCTTTAAAATTTTTCCCTCTCGCATACAAGTCACTGTCTATGAAGTTCATGCCTCGGTTTTATTATAGAGAAGGTCAGAATTTCTCTCACAGCAAGCAGCGTCTAGAGTTATTTTTCAGTTCCTTCTCTTCTCCCTATGCTACATGACACCAGCTGAGGTACACACTCACAAGAGAACAGCACCTGCATATTCAGAAAATGCCAGCCTGGCTCCCCATGTTAAACCATGCAGTGACTCTTTGCAATTCCTGCTTGTACAGTGATTTCTCCCTGAACTAGCAGGGTATCCACTGCTGAAAACAGCTCGCATTCATCTCAACAGTGAGAGAAACAAAAAGGGCACTCTGATGGTGTCTCCCATATAACCACCTGCATCTCCCTGTGATCCTGTTATCCTCGTAACCTTGGAGTCTTTCCAATCACTGCCAGAATAACTTTAAAACAGAAACCTTTATTAACTTAGCAAATCAAGGCCTAGCACTCAGCACAGTGACATTTCCCTCCTTGGCTTATGAGAACGTTGAAACAGGTCCCTTCCAAACCTTCAGAGATGGCTGTGCCCACCACTGGCACACTTCTGCTGTGTCAGTAAATCCACGGAACAGTCACAGTGAGAGATGCCCGTGTCCCCATGCACTCCCTGACTCGGGGTCCAGATCAATGAGCAGGCAACGAGAGACACAGTGACTTTCAGCACATGCCACAGCCACAGTGGTGACATGATGAGATTTTCATCTCCCAGGTGATACAGAAGGAGGAATAATGTAATGAAATGGAAGCTTTTATAAACTGAATTTGCCAGGGCTTCTGTAACAGAGAAGGGAGCGGAGAGCAACAAGCAAAGCAGTGACAAAAGGTCAAACCGGAAAGACCTCTAATATGAGTCAAGAATTAAACAGTGAGCATAGAGTCCTCTAGAGAATAAAAATAAGCATTTTACATTTGGGAGAGAGAGGAAATGGAAGGAGAAGGGGGAGAAAGGAGGATCTCAGTTGCTGTTTCACTTATTTGGGGGGAGAAAAAGAATAAGTTGTCTACACTCAGAACTGAAGTGCTCTCACCTCTTCGAAGAGGAATCTAATTGGGATCTTTATGCTCTCATGTACTTATTCTCCTCATCCACAAAACCTTGCTCTTAGTTTCACCAATTTGACCCAAGGCACAATGACTCATCACAGCAAAAGGCTGGACAGCAGCTTTGGGTTTTTTTGAAAGACCTAAATAAACCCTGCTCCATCAATTGACCAACGACGACACAACAGTAAACCTCTCACTGGAGGCTGTGCGTTGCCTTGGCAACCTGTCTGATCTCCATTGCTCCAGGGACTGGAAATATGCTGCCAACAGGAGATTTTAGCTAATCAAACCAAATCTCTTAATACTTACACAATTTCCCATCTGTGGAGGGCAGGCCAAGTGCCAATGGAAAGCAGGGCACCTTCTGAACACAGCCCTGGCTCCTCCTTGACCTGTTATTTGTTGGGTCTGCATGGGCCACAGATGTCTCCTGGCAGGTACCAAAGGAGAAGAAGGGTGGCAAGGGACCACAACCTCATACCTGCTCTCAGCACATCCTGGCAGGATGCAGAGGGGACAGGCAGCAGGACCCTCACAGCGTCCGTGCCTCAACCCCTGACCTTTGGAAGAAAAATAAAGTTTCCAATATTGGCATCACACACCCCCGTGGTGCTACTTGTTTTGAGCCTTCTGAAGCTGCTCTGTCCCTTTTTTAGCTCCCATTAAATACATCCAGGTACCAGCAGTGGCAAACTGCTGACCAAAATGATAAAATAGGACAAGCGTGTACGTCTCGACCTTCCTCGATCAGGGACTGCTGTCAAACTGCAGGACAGAACACCTGCTTTTCCCTAAAACTTCTAATTGGCAGCACTAAAAGTGTAGCTTTGGTGGCTAATTTTGCCTTGAAAGCACGGCCAGTCATTGATTTTTATTTTCTTTAAAGGAATAGCCAGACCAACCTTTATAAAGTTCCACTAAAGGTTTCTGGCCCCTGCATTTAAGCCCAGCCACAAACCCAGACAATCAGTCTGGCATTTAGCACACCCAGGGGCCACAAAAAGAGACATGAGCAGCAAGGGGGAGAGAAGAGTGTTCTACAGTTGTGCTGCTGCTGCTGCTGAGACAAGAAATTCTGTATGGTGGTGATGAGATTCACATCCATGAAAAGCCACCAGTTTCCATCTAACAACCACCAGAACTGCATCACCAAAGATGGCCCTATGACCCTTCCATGCAATTGCCAAAAGAAGTCGGGGTGTTTGAGCAGCAGACTCAGCTTTGGCATTCAGGCTCTCCTTCCCCTCCTGCATCATTCTTTACAGCATCTCAGAGGACACTGATGCCCAAATCTCTGACCCTAAACGCTGTAGATCCTACATGGAGTTTCATTCCACACAGGTTGTTTGCTGCCAGATTAACTGCTGGTATTCCCACAGTTGGCATGAGGGATCCTCAGATATTTTTTGACCTGGCACAGAGGATGTCTACACAGGAGGAGCTGCCCCACCACAGCTTCCTGGGATCTGGATTGGCTACCAGCCTCAGGCTCCCACTCCTGAGGAACAGGATGGAGGAATTGTTGGCATTTAACAGGGAGGCCTGAAGCAGAAGGCTGCTGCTCATAAAGCAGGGTGTGGTTTCAACGAGAGAGAGAGGATTGTGGAAGATTTCTAGGCCTCTGGTATCGACCAAGTGACCTACGCCCTGAGAAAATATGTTCTAACAATAACAAAAGCCATTAAAACAAATGCTTGTGGGGGAAAAAAAATGTCAGCAGTTTCTAGAGTCATGTATTTAATTGAGTGAAGAGCTGAGAAATTACTGCCACCTTCTACCATGGCCCTGGGAACATTTCTCTCTCCACATAAGTACAAACCAGTTAACCAGTTACTAGGGCTGCATGGAGAAAGGAAGGAACCGAAGTAATTTCTCAGCTAACCCAGGGCTCTGTGACAAAGGAGAGGCAATGAAGTCCTGCAGGCATAAGGAAGAGGGAAGCAGAGCTCATTTTAAATGGCCAGGAGAACAGCTCACTTCCCATATGTGCCTTCCCAGTCTTTTCTTTCCTACATCATGCCTCCTTCTAGTCCAGGATGCCTTCTTCTCCTCAGTTTTACTTACTCTCAGTTTGGCCAAAAACTGAAAATTCATCCAAACTGAATCAAAGATGAACCCTGGTACTTATGTCTGAAATATCTGTCTGTACAGGCCATGGAAAATCAAAAGCAGAGAGGTCACTGATCTAATGGGGAGCAGGAATGATCTCAGAAAAAACAATCGTTGATGCTTTAAGTCGCTCTTTGTAATTCCCTTGTAAAAACAATGTGCAGGGCAGGAGCCCAGCACTACAAAACCTGGGAGAAGGGCCCTCTCCAGATGGAAGGGCCTTCTCCAGATGCAAGCAGCCACAGAGCTGTTCCAGAGGATTCATTTGCATTAACAAGTTTCAAAGCATCTACCCAGAGTTTCTTTCGAGTGAAAGCTGTGACGTCCAACTGTTCTCAGGGATAAATGCAGAGCTGTACCACTTCAGAGCCAGGAGAAGGGAAGGGGGGAGGCAGATAGAGGCGACTGTTAGCCAGAGCAGATGCAATGGAGATGGACTAAAATAGATTCTTCAAGGGCTTCTGCAGCACTGATGCTCCAGCCCAGCCCACGTGAGCAAACATCCACACACACACACTCTGCGAAACACTTGACATAAAGGACCACAAGAATAAAGTGCAGCCTGTTCCTGGGATGTTTTCAGACACATTAAGCCAAGCTATGGAATCTATTCACTATTTTATTGGGATCCCTTCAGCTGTTTTCTCCCACAGCCATCATGCCACATTAAGTTCCTTTTTTTCTTTGAACCTATCTCAGTCACAAACCCCTGCAAACACCCATGGCTTCCCTTGTACAGTGATCAGATGTGCTCTCTGCTTAGCAGGAATGCAAACACTTTGCACTTTTGTTACTCATTATGGATCTAGAATTATGGTCTACTAATGCCTTTCAATAAAGTCTGGAATGACAACAGGAATCAGAACAATGTCAAGGCAGAAAACAGAAGAAAAGGCTTACTCCTATTTCATTCCTTGCAATTTCCAAGATCTTTGTATTTCAAGAAAACAAAGCAGCATACAAATCCAAAGTTAGAAGTGAGGGTAACATAGGATTTTCTTTCAAACTGTAATTGTCACCCAAGTAACAAACTAGGAAAGCTATCGTCTCACCAAGAAATAGCCCCAAAGCATTCCAAACACGAGACTTACCCAATCACGCTTACATAAAGCAGCAAAATGAGTCAAACCAGAAATGGAATTTCCCAAGAAAGCTTTGAAATGTGTTATTTATGAGAAAAGTGTTCTTCCTGGGACAGTTTGCTAAATCCTCAGAATCTGTAGTACTCACACGAGCTGGGCAAAGCTGAAGAGAGGCACAGTCCTGAGTTTGAGAAACAGGAGTGGTGCTGGTGTTCTTGCCCTTTTCTCTGCATGTGCTTGTTGATTTAACATCCCAAGGAAGAAGGAACGCTGCCGGTTGGTAAACATGTGACAGCCACCAAAGGAATGTGAGCCAGGGAAACAAGATAAAGCAGCCTATGCCACTTCCTAAAGGGGTTATTTAAATACTCCTGCCTCACCTTATGAGTGCTAGGTCTTTAATCAAACAATTCTCTTGCTGATAAAATTGCCTTAAAAAAAAAAAATTGTCATTCGTGTATCAGGAAATCAGAAATTGTAAGTGATTTTCTCTTCTGTACAGAGATATAATTTATTACTTGGCTCGAATTCATAACCTGGTAATAAATATTTTGGATCCACTTTAGAAGTGTACCTTTTCCATCCTGGATTCCCACAGATTTGCAGTAAAATAAGGATCATTCAGTCTAAAACAAAGGGAACAGCCAGCCCCTTGCACCTGCCAAGCTCAGCTCAGTCATTACTTCCCTGAACTCTGCTCACCCTGGGGCCAGGCCCTGCTCCATCTCTGGGGGATCCCAGGCTGGAAGGGCAAACCTGTGCCAGCAGCTCTGTGCTTCCCAATGGGTTTTTACACAGAGGTAAAACCTGTTCTGAGAGCAAAAGGTGTTAGCACAGCACTGATCCCAATGTTAACCCTAATTTTAAGGAAGGCTCTGTGTAAGCCTCGCTTACTATGAGGGCACATTCTCTCTTCACTCTCCTCACAACTGCTACTTTAAATGCACATTTTGGAGGTAGTTTTGAATCCCAGTATGAGAAGGGTCATTTTTCCCCAGCATTCAGGGCAAATCCATCCCTACTGTCTCTGCCTGCAAAAGGTTTCTCTGTAGTGAAACTAAATTCATTTATTGCTGCAAAAAAATTGTTTCCAGTTTCCAGAATACCGGATGTTCCTCAAAAACAGCATGGAAAAGCTGTAAAACAAAACCACACATCTGAACCCAGCTGCTCACAACACTCAAAACAGGAGAGAGCCTGGGGAAGGTGGACAGAAAATGGGGGGAAGGTAGAGACTACACAGACCTGACCAGTCACAACCAAAAGGACTTCTGGCAGCAATTTGTAAGCTGGCTCTAATCTGCTCTCAGCAGTATCTTGCCTCTCTAAAGTAAAATGCTCCCTGAGGCAATTTGCTGCAGGTGTTCCTAATGCAACTCTTTTCTCCCAAAGTAAAAAAAAAAAAGAAGAAGAAGAAAAAAGGTGTTCTGATGATCTCATTTATAAAAGCTGCTGCCTGGCAGATCCCCCAAGAGTAGTCCAGACTGGCATCTTCAAAATAAAAGCTAGTTAGAAAGAGCTCAAGAGGAGGAAGAAAAGTCCTTATTGGGCAGACATCAATCCCCTGGACTTACACGAGTCTGGCCATGGCAGAATCCCCATGGATCCCAGCTGGAGAGGGTGTCTGGCTCCCTGGGCTGCAGGACAGGCAGAGCCCCGGTGAAGAGCCACTGCTGGGGACCTGTGCCTTCCAGCAGGGCTGTTCCCAGACTCACAGCCTGTCCCCTGTCCCAGTGGTGCCCACATCAGGCATGGCTGAGCGGCCGTGCTGATGAGCTGGGCGAGGTCCCCGAGCAGGAGGCGGCGGCCGTGGAGTTGTGGCTAAAAATATGCAGGAGCGCAGCAGAGCCACGAGGGAAACACAAAGTCTGACATAACCAGGCTTTGGTTATGTCAGACTCGTCACTGGAGCCAACTGAGTGAGCAACTTCCATCCATCCATCACCCAGGAGACTTGCCTCATCTGCTAAGCCAGGGGGAAACTTCCCTGCTGATTCAGAATGAAGATTTGCAGAGCCAGGCTGCCAGGAAGGCACCTGGGCAGTTGGGCACACGGGTCTGAGGGTGCCTCATTCCCTGTACGTGCACTTTGTTCCAGTGCTGAGTGATTGAAAATAAATGTCCAAGCAGCAGCACCAGAAGGGAGGCTGTGAAATGAGTTGCCAAAGAGAAAATAAGGTCTCAGGTTCAATAAGGTTTACCCAGGTTCACTGCACCAGAGAAGTTGCTTACTCCAAACTTCTTCCGAATGATCGTTCTGTTATTCCCTTACATTTGAACTCTTCCCTTTGTAACTTTCTCTGTGGCCCCTAACATGCTTACAGAGGAAATAGGATGCTTATCCACTTCCATTCAAATTTCTCCAGAATTCATCAGGACTGTCGCATTTATGGAGGGAAATGGGAGACCATACAAGTCTCCCACTCTAATTCCCATGCACTCAGCTGCCTTCCTTCATCTCCCACATTAAGTACTCTACTTTACTCTTGAAACCTTCATTTACAAAGTTGCAATGGGGAAAAAAAGTAATCCAGGAATAATAGCACAGAGAATAAACTCTCACCCTTATCAACTCAACACTGCCCTTTCTATCGTTGTTTTTTCCAGAACTGTTGTGCTAAAAGCTAGAGCACAATTGGCAGGAATTCAAATACATTTTCAGATGTAGTCAGTTTTTATTATTATTTGTCAACCACCAGCTAAACTGTAGATACATTCTCTTTATGTCTCACTAAATGTCAAGCTGGTATTTTTAAAACCCAGACAATGTATTTCACATAAACCTTTACACCATTATTCTAAAGATCAAGCATCCTTTCATCTGGGAGCCATGGCATGGCTGCTCCCCCAGCAACAGGACGTGCTTCCAGCTTGGCCAAGCAGTGAGATCCCTTTCAGGCATCTCCTGCCCTGGGCCTGGATGAGAGATCGACCCTGACATGTCCCAGTTATACCAAAAGAAAGAGGCTTTATGCTGGTGTAGCTGATTTAATTCCCTCACAGAGCAGCAGCCAGGGGATACCTGCCACCTCCCTGATGTTTAGCGGGCACCACTCTCACTGTAGCTCTTTACAAAACAATTATTGCTGCAGCATTTGCCGGAGGTAAACTTGGCTGAACAAAGCATGAATGTGCAGGGAGGTCAGGATGGCAATAAAACTGCACACAAGCAGCAGCAACTTACACTTTCACTTTGTTCAGGACATTAAGCCTTCCTCAACATTCTCCAGACTTGCAAAAAATAAATATATCTCCCAGTGCTTGAACTTAAAGTCCAATTATTCCCCTTCCTGAGCTCCAAGTCTTATTCAAAAGAAATATAGGACAAAAGAGCAAAGTGCATGCAACAGAGTCAGGTCTCTGGGTCAAGAGCCCCAAAACTAGAAAAGCTTATGAAACAGAGCTCAGGGCAGTGCACTCCTCTTGCCAAGGCGAGAATATCTGAGTGAAACATCTCTGGCACATCTTCCTGAGGTCAGACAGTGTCTCCCAGTACTCCGCTCCTCTGGGCTAGCTGGAAGGAATGTGCCTGTGCCAGATAGGCATGAAGATAGAAATATTTGCACAACACATTTCTGCCCAAGTCATATTCACTTGCTGTCTGCTGACAGGTACAGATGGCAAGGTCCCAAACTCCAGAGGAGGAGAAAACTGTCTTAGCAGAATCAGTGATTCAATTAAACAAGTGTCTGGACACCACAGCATTCTCTCATTAAAATTTCTGTGAAGCAGCACAGATCGAGTGCCTGAAACCATACTTGAAAACCAACTGAAAAGACGCTGTGAGCTATTAGCCACAAACAAAAGGGTAAGCTTCACCTAGAGCCCAAAATATCAACAAAATCCATGTGGCCACTAAGCCTGTAGTAGAGAAATCTGACCTGGCTCAATGAAGTATGCAAATAGAGAAGTTGTAGATGATAAAGCAGTAATTCGATCAAACCATTTCCCTGTGGCTATTCCAGTATGTGCTGCTTGATGGCCAGGCTTGCTACAGTCCTGTGCTCCTGCACACTTCACAAATGGGGTTTTGGATCCAATTTTTTCACCCCAAGCTTGGACCCCGGGGCTCACTTACTCCAGTCAAACAGTTTCCCACTAATTTAACAACCTCTGAAGTGGATCTGAGAGATCCAGTTCACAGGAATTTGCAGAAGTTTCAGAGAAACCCCAGCGTCTCTGTTGAAACCTAGCTTTATTCTGCTGGTGGGAAGAAGGAAAGCCTGGAAGAGCACTCAGTTTAGTGGGATGCCCAGGAATTACAAGTGAGCAGGCAAATCAACCCCTAAAAACAAAGCAGACAGGCCAACTCAAACTCCACATGAGGGGGATTTCCAAAGAAAAGTCTATGTACACAAGAAGGGTGGCTGAAGTCTATTTATAGACATGAAAATCAGTGGCAAGGATTTTGACTTTCTAATTAAAGCTGGGTAATTTTTTTCTAATATGCAAAAGAAAAATCCATCATTGAAAGATATTGTTGACAGAAATGCAACCAGAACCACCACAGTTGCAAAGGAGATGGAGGAAGGCTGGCATTCCATAGAAAAATGGCAGGTTTTGATCAGAAATCAAGAAAGAAATGATCAGCATTCTTCACCTTGCAACTGAGTCCACAAACTGCTTTGTCAACATCAAACTACACAGAGACATTGTGGGCTACACAAGACCAGCTTGCAAGAAAGGGTATGGACAGGAGTAGATCTAAATCTCCAAAAATGCAAGCAGAGTCACAGGCAATGGCTCTATCCAGAGAAGGAACCCAACAGGAACACAAATCCTGGGTCAGCACATGGGCTGAGGTGAGGTAGCTGGACAGATGTGACAAACAGATCTGGAACACACTCAAAAGCCACCACTTCACCATGGCAAGTGATACCAGAGGCAGAGAGGGAAATACCCACCTAAAAGCTGCTTGACAGAGACGAGAGAGACAGAACCAAATACCCCAGGAAGAAAAAAAATAGAGGAACCAGCAAACAGCAACATGTGCACTGACTGGGAACACTACCAAATAAGAGAAAAATGCCTCCAGAGCGACTTCAGCTAATTAGACCACTTGCCATGTACAAACACTACAGCCTAATCCCAGCCACGCTGATAAGCAGCAGTATCAGACTGGAGGAAAAGGACCAGCTGCTCACCATACAGAGTGAAACCATTTGGAGATGCATGAGAAAGCACAGGCGGCCAAGAAGGAGCTCAAAGTACCAGGAATGTTACTGTAAATCCTCGACATGGCACAAGCACTGTCATCTGTCCATGCTCAGCACTCGTGAACGGCAGCCAGGGATCTGCCTGGAGCACACTCTGGAGTGCTGGGGAAAGGAGGATGCCAGCCCAACCCAGCTCCAGCCTGCTCTGAAACAAGACAGGAAAGGGGGAGGGAAATGAATACCTTTACAATGGATTTTGGAAGAATGATCCTCAAAAACTTTCAGGAACTCTGAAGAGAAACTCAGATGCATTGGGGAATGCTCATGCCCCAGAAAACTTAGGGAGTCCTCACTTTAAAGAGATCAACTGTGCTTCCAGAGCTGGTGCAACTCCACTCATATTGAGCTGGTGCAATATAATTATCTGACAGCACTGAGAAGAAAATAAAACAGTGAAAAGATAGCCACGAGTCTAACAGTGCAGAAAAATGTGCAGGGTGGATTAACCACCAGTTGCACAGGTAGTTCAGTTCAGGGTTTGACTGGAGGGCAAGAAAAGGTTGTGTTTTCAGTGTTAGCAACATGCTTTAGGTCAATGGAGTGACAAAACCACGAAAGTCTTTTAGAGAAAGCCAAGCAAAGCAGGCAGCTTCAACAAAACAGGCACCAAGGATCATAAATGACAAACACAGAAGAGGTGAGTGTATTTGGGTTCCACATATCAACCATCTGTGGGAAGCAATGGAAAAAATGAGCAGAGGATCTCCAGGGTGGTGAGAAAAGAAACTAAAAGAAAATTTGGGTACATTAAGAGACAGCCTACATAATTGCCCACAGCAATTTAGTTTATTTAATTAAGTGTATTAACACTGGTAAGTAAGAGATTTGAACATTTGTTACAAGAAAGGGAACAGATGTGATTTGCTGGAACATCAGAAAAACTCAGCATCAACCAAACAAGAAAAGTACAGTTTGCTTACCCTCTTCCTGCAGAAAGATGAAGTCAGAATGGGGCTCAGAGGACCAGCAGGGAGCTCATAAATAGGCCTGGCTGGAGAAAAAGAACAAAAAAATCACCCCTCATGTCATTCTTGACGAGGATGTCAGCAGTGGCTTTGCTGCCCTTGGGACAGTGCCACAGCCTCCAGTTGCACCCCTGCACTGCCCTTTGCTTCAAAACACACTAACTTTAATGAGTTTGGCTATGTGGGATGAGTAAGTGTTTGCAGATGTTTATCCTGCTTTAATTTTATCTTATTTCACAGTGCATCTTCAATTTAAAGCTCTTAATAGACGCCAGTCAAGATCACTGAATGGCTGTTAACTACTGCAGCTTGGCAAATGAGAACCTCAACTCAAAAGTCATGTTCTGCATTTCAGCAGTGTCAAACTTCACAAGTTATCTAGATCAAAATTAAGAACTTTGAAAAGAAAATACCTTTAAACACTAAAAAATAATTTTAAACTCTCTTGCTTAGCCAATCAGTTTTCAAGGCATTTAAATCCAAGGAAAGATGACAGATTTGAGGTAAATTTTAATACTGTGGTCAAACTACTGAGTGTGATTAGTTAAAGCAGCTACAGAGCTTAGTTTTTAAATTACCACTTAAGGTAGCTAAGTAAAGGAATTTTTATTATGTTTCAGAGCTTATAAAAATTGAAGTTTACAGTAAATCCACAGAGTTCAATAGAATTAACTGGCTGTAAATCTCAGAGCATAAAACTGGTTTGCAGAGTAGCATATAAGTGATTCCCAGACTCTCTGCAAGGTGCCAGCCATGGAGAGAGCTGATTAGTCAGCCTTTGATTAATTGCCTGTTATATTAGAGCCAGGGTCAATCTACTCAATTAGGTGAAGGTCTGGTGGAGATCAGAGATGTAAATCAAAACCTGCAGCAAAGGCTTCAGCACAAGAGGAGAAGGTTCCAGCAGCTTTTCTTCCCTGCAAGCACCTGTGTCCCCCAGGCAGCTGGCTCTCCAACCCCAGCTGTGGGTCATGGAATCCCAGACTGGTTTGGGTTTGAAAGGACAGTAAAGATCATCCCATTCCAACCCCTTCCATGGGCAGGGACATCTTCCACTAGACCAGGCTGATCAAAGATCCATCCAGCCTTGAACACTTCCAGGGATGGGGCAGCCACAGCTTCTCTGGGCAACCCGTGCCACGGCCTCACCACCCTCACAGGGAGGAATTTCTTCCTAACATCTGATCTAAACCTGCCTTCTCTCAGTTTGAAGCCATTCCCCCCTTGTCCTGTCACTACATCCAAGGCTGCACCCACCGTGGTGCCACCTCCAAATGCACACGGCTGGAGCTGCTGTGGGACAGGAGGGACTCACATAAGGGGGATACAGCAAGAAGAGGCTCAGTGGAAGACAAAACCCAGCGGGAAGCTGTAAATCCCTGAATATGAGAAGCAGGAGAACGTCAGGGGAAATGGTGCAATGTGTTAAAAAGGCACAGATTAAGATTGGTTTAAAACCCACCAGATTGTGACACTGTCCACAGGGTGACTGGGTATGGAGACAGAAATAAGGAATGATTTGAAACTACAGTTATGCCACAGAGACAGGGAAACTGTCTTGACAGGGTGCTGAAAACACTGTATTTTTAGACATTATAAATAACTGGTTAAAAACCTGTAATAGAAGAACAGCTCATCCCCAGAGACACATGAAAATGGCCATTCTTCAACACTCTACAGAAGAAAAAAGAAGCCCACAGAAATCTAAGTAATAAACCTGGACTTGAAAAAGGAGAATTACATAAAAATCAGTACAAAGAAATAACTGGAAAGGCAGAAATACTTCAGGAGACCATGTACAGGTGCTATAGGAAAGCATCAGAACACTTATTAATTCAAAATATTTCAAAAGGACAAAAAAAAATCAATTTGTTGATTGGGATTGAATGGTAACTTAAGGCAGTTACTGGCAGTAAAGCCAAAAATGGGGAAAAAACTATCCCTCAGAATGTGAACATCATGTTCAGAGGAGGAAAAGAAAAACAGATTGTGAACTTCTGTCAAGCTCAATGTGGAACCATAGCAGGGCAGGCCAAAAAACAACTGTGGTCAGCAACTTTCTAATGGCATAAAAAATTATTTACAACTCCTTTTCAAGTGTTGCAGAAAGAGGATGCCTTTCTGAGAGCTGGTGGGGTTACTGGTGATGCAAGTGTACAAGGAGCACTCTTGATGAAAAGCCTAGAGCATGAAAGTCAGATTTTGCACCAGTGTTGCCTGCAGAGAAGCTGAAGGACATAATTCAGGACTATTTTCACGCAGAAAAAGGATCTTGGTGACTGCCCAAATAGTTCCTTGAAAATAGCTCAGTGTTCAGGAACAAGGCAAATGAAGAAATATGAAAACTAGTAAGACCACAAAAAGTATTGCCATTACAAATCCATCCTGCTCCCCTTTCTTCACTACAGTATAGAAGTCTTAAAAGACTTCTTAAAAGACTTAGTAGCACCACCACATAATGGCACCATTCTGATACAGGCAACCTGGGTAATGAGGGGTCTGCAAGAGCTTCTGCTAAAGGAAAAAACTTAATTTTGTCAAATAAAGAGGTAATTATGGGATCAGAGCAGATGGAGGGGTAATAGAACAGGGGTAATAAGTGTTATGGAGGTGGCAAATAAAGAATGAATTGTAACTACACCTTTCTAGAAAACAACTAGAGGGCACACAACAAAATGAGCAGGTATGAGGTACAAATAACAGTGCACAGAAATAATGTTTCATGCAACACAAGACCATGGAACCCACTGCTGCAGGTGTTTCAGGGCCTGGAAGCATAAGCATTTCAAAAACCAAAGGGATAAATAGGTTCATTACAGGCCATCAAACACAGCCTCCGGGTTAGGACATCCCCAAGCTGCTGATTGCCAGAAACTGGGAACACAAAGCCAGACTCTGCTCTTAAATATTCTCCCCAGGTACTTGCTAGCAGCCAGCATCAGGGACCTTTGCTTTGACACAGCACAACCACTCTTCTGGCACTGCACCACAGATTTCTTTCTTGTTTAACTTTTTAAATTCTTTTTAAATTTAAAAACAATCTGAACCCATAAGATTGCAAGCTGTTAACAAACTATGAAAAATGAACTGCTTGGTTTGCAGCTTTCACTCAGTAAAGCAAAGAAAAATTAACCTCCAGTAGCTTTACCTGTCAAACAAACCTTTCTGATCGTTTGCTTTAGGCTCAGGCGCAGCAGTCCCAGCAGGAATGGTATCTGAAAGCTAATTCCCACTGCTAATCACCCAGCAACTACCAGACTACCACAGGTGTGCTGTGTACACAGCAGTCAGTACCAGCCCCTGGTCCTGCAACTCAGTTGTACGAGATTATCACAGATACTGCATAATCCAGATCACCCCTAAACTAGGGTGAGGCATTAATCTGGAATGCTATCTTTATTCACACTGGTTTTCCTGAGGTGCTCTCAGTTTATTCCAGGCAGCACAGGGACAGGTCACCTCTCTGGTAATGGCTCCTGTTGCTAGTGAGCAGAGTCCCAGTGAGAAACGACATGGATGGTTTTATGAAGATAAGAAAACTGACACTTTATTAATTTACAGATGTAAAGATACCTTAGCACGCTGGGCTGACATAAGGTTATTGATTAACTGACCAGACAACCCCCAGAGGGATTGGCTGGACCCAGTAACTCTTACCTCATGCATTTTCTTCCTTGGTATCATAACAATACCATAGTTTACAATATCTGCAAACTGTTTTCCCACAGCGTCTGTGAGAAAGCAAGGCTTTCACACAGACACCTGTCAGAAACTAAAATCTCCCTGCACTCAGGCCTTTAACATCTACAGAATCCTCTGCCAGGAGGGTAGAGCCAGTTCTGGGCTCCTCAGTACAGGAGAGACAAGGAGCTCCTGGGGTGGTTCAAGCAGAGGCTATGAGGATGATAAAAGGTCTGGAGCTTCTCTCTTATGAGGAAAGGCTGAGGGAGCTGGGCCTGTTCAGCTGCAAGAAGAGACAACTGACAGAGGACCCCATCACTGCATTCAAACATCTTTAGGGTGGGTGTCAAGAGCGTGGGCCAGGCTCTTCTCAGTGCCGAGCAACAGGACAGAGGCAACGGGCAGAAACTGATGCACTGGAGCTCCACCTGAACATGAGGAAGAACTTCTTTACTGTGCAGTGACTGAGCAATGGAACAGGTTGCCCAGAGAATGTGTGGAATCTCCCTCGTTGGAGGTAATCCAGAACCATCTGGATGCAATCCTGTGCCATGTGCTCCGGGATGACCCTACCTGAACAGGAAGGTGGGACCAGATGACCCACTGAGGTCCCTTCCAACCTGACCCATTCAGTGCTTCCATCTCCCAGGACACCAGAATCCTCTCCTCCAGCCTGGAGTCTCCCCCATTCCAAGCAGAAACTCTCACAAGAGGTTGTTCTCCTGGACAGCTAATGTCACTCCAGCGCTGGCAAAACAACATCCTTCTTTCAGCCCCCACCACGTGCATGTAAGCAGTGGGACACTCAGGAGACACAGAGAGTTTCATGGATGGGCTTTGCTGCCTGATGGAGAGGTTTGGGAACCAGCACACAGAGCACCAGCCCAGCCCTGCCCCACTGGCTGTTACTTGCCCTGATGGGCATGGAAACCACAGAAGCTTGAGTCTATCTTCAATGATCCTTGTGGGTCTCTTCCAACTCTTGTTACTCTATGATTCTATCTGAGGCAGAAACCGGCCCAAGAATAACCATTACATTTTGGGGCAAGGGAGGTTGAAAAACATCTGATTACTTTTTGAATGAAAAACACTCAACTTGGAGAGAAAGTCTTCATGTCAGCCTAGATTCCCTTGACCTTTCTGGCACAAGTAGGGAAACACAGCCAAGTAGGGGAAAAAAGAGATGGGGAGGGGGAAGGGGGAGGGAAGAAAAAGGGGTGAGAAGGTAGACTACAAAAGGAAAAAGCAACTGGCAATGTATTCCCCCTCAACTGGGTGACAACAGTTCAGCTTCCAACTTTCAAATGAGAATTTCTCCCAGAAAAATGACAGTATCTTTTTATTTTTTTCTTTGATGCTGCCAAGCTTGGCTGCCAACAAAATAAGTTTTGAATAAAAGTGTTTTGACCAGCTTTGCCTGGAGCACTCAATTAGTGGTGAAGGGCAGAGCAGGAATTGGAGGGGGAAAGAAAAGAGGCCAGCAGCTGGGCAGCAAACAAAGCCAGGCTGACAGAGAAGCTGGCAGCGCTCCGGCCACCAGGCACCTGACAAATCTGTGTTCAGGATAAAAAATCCAGCCCTTTATCTCAAGCAAGGCCTATCCTTTGAAGGATGTCCTGTACCATCTTCTCCCTAGGACTCCCCCACAGGCTGCTGAGATCCCTCAGACCCCGCTGGGTGCCCCGGTGAGGTCTGCAGGGCCTGGATTTAGCAACAGGGATGGACAGCGCTGAAAATAAATCAGGAGGCTCCTCAGGAACCAGTCACCACAATGACAGTCACCAGGCTGGCTTAATATGACTCCAACCACGCTTCATGCACTCGAGTAACAGCTCAGATATAGCAGTAGGTCAGCCTCTTTTCAGTCCTCAGATTCACTCTCTTTCTAATTCTCTCTTTTATTATATAGTAGTACATCTCTCAGGCATCTCTAACTCAGTGCTCCATTTGTTGGCTGCCTGACAGGTCTCAAAAAAGCACATCTTTCCACTTCCAGAGCAATTCTGTTTAATCTTGTATGAAGAAGGTGTATTGCTTAAGTAACTTTTTCCACCCCTCCTTTTCTGCAGGAAAAAGGGAAGAAGTTGGAAAGAAGAGTGACAGAAATGTTTCAACCTAAACGGGAGCAATTTGCATGCAAATCAGGTTTTTCAGGTGCCACAAAAGATGTGGGTGCCCTGACAATCTGAAGGGAAGGAATAAAAGGAAGGGTGAATTTGACACAAACACTGTCAAGTGATGAACCCGAAACTTTTAGTTTCCTCACTGGGGCAAAGTATCCTGGAGAAAGAGTTTCTTCCATACTACCTATGTATTTATTTTCATTCCCATTAGCACTACCACTGTAAGAAGAAAAACCTATTTTTTCACATATTTATACACTTTCTCAAAGTTCCTTTCATGCAAGAGCTACAAATGTAGTCAACATGAGTGTAGGTGCAGCTGGAGGTAAACCCAAGTGGGAAGTGGTTTCATTGCAGACCTTGATGAGAAAATGAGTTATACAATCAATAAAGTAGCACCAGACTGCAGAGGAAGAGAGAATCATAGGATGTACTAAACAGCACCCAGGCATTATCGCCAGTAAATCACAAAACTGCAGGGGTTAGCAGGGGCACAGCAGGGGCACTGAAGCTACTGAACACAGAGGAGATGAAGGAAAGACAGCCAGCAGCACTTCAGCTCAAACAGCTCCTCCCAAGGGTGTTTGTCCCAACAGGTAGCATTTGTTATCCATACGGAAAAATCTTTCTGCTCCAGAGCTGGCACTCCTTGCTCTAAGCACAGGGTTTTGTGCCTCTCAAAGAGACACCTTTCAGAGACTGATTCCCATTGATTTTTGTATTTTTCTGGCAGCACTGAAGTCATCTTTTGGGGAACCTGAAGGCACCAAGCCCTGTGACAAGGGATGCCACAGCACAGCACATGTGGGACCACTGCACCACACCACAAAGCAGCAATGATGTAGTCATACAATCATGGATTGGGTTAGGTTGGAAGGGAGCTTACAGATCATCTTGTTCAAACTCCCCTGCCATGGGCAGGGAATCTTTCACTAGATCAGGTTACTCAGAGCCCCACCCAGCCTGGTCTTGAACACTTCCGGGGATGGGGAGTCCACCACTGCTCTGGGAAACCTGTGTCAGTGCCTCACCACACACAGAGTAAAGATTTCCTAATTACATCTGTTCTAAACCTACCCTCCTTGTCTTAAAATTCATTCCCCCTTGTCCTATCACTCCATGCCCTTGTGAAAATTCCCTCTCCAGCTCTCTTGGAGCCCCTTTAGGTACTGGAAGGGCTTCAAAGGTCTCCCTGGAGCCTTCTCTTTTCCAAACTGAACGGCCCCAACCGTCTCAGCCTATCTTCAGAGGAGAGGCGATCAACTTTGTGGCTTCCTCTGGGCTTCTTCCAGCTGGTCAATGCCTTTCTTGTGTTGGGATCATTCAAACCAGATCTGCAGCACTGCCAGACACAGGCAGACAACACTTTCACTAAAGCCTTGATATCAAATTGAACAGATTCTATATCTGAAAACACAGAGAGAGCAACAAAAGAAAACTTTGCCTTCCCATGGATTCTGCACAACAGACCTGTCACTCCAGGAGACCAGCAGCCAGGTTAGGAAACATGCAACAGCTGCCCATTCCTAACACAGACACACACCTGGTCTTGGAAAACTTTTACTGAGCACATGTTTTGCAAGCATTCATTTTTCCAGAATCTACTTCCATGTTCCCAGTATTGTAATGCAATTTACCATCACTGCTCTTACAAAGGAGTTGCACCCTTTCTAAAATAAACTGGGGCTATGTGACAGATCTAAACCAGCAAAATGCATCAGAGCAATTAGTGGTTCTGCTGCCTTTATGGCTCTGATTGGAATTCTGATCTCCAGTGAGAAAATACAGTGGCTCTGCATACGGGCTCCATCTGCCGGCACGCCGCTCTCCTGGCGCTGCTCAGAACATAGTAAACTGAAACAAAACCTACACAGCCATCAATTACATTTTCTTCCCTCAGCCTATGAATTTCAATAAATACACCATCTGTTCATCTTCTGTGTGGGAGTTCAGTCATCTTCTTGGCAGCAATATTATTCTAGAGCAATTACCTGTGTCTTTATCACCTATCATTGTGCTTCATCATCTTTTCATCATGTGTAAAAACCAACCACTTTATTACTACAATTTCTGTAGGCAGCCCGGTCCTGTTAGTTACCATGGAGATGATCTGTCAAAAGAAGTCTACATTTAAAGAAGTAAAAGCTGTGAAAAGGAGGAGGAGAGAAACACAAAGAGCCTGAAATGAACTTGTTTCTCTAAGTCAGAGTTTAAACACAAAAGGCACATCTCAGGCAGCAACGCTGAGATGCCACTAACAACCTAGTTAGGAATCCATCAACCTGCCAATAAAGAGGATGAGTCAATGGCTCACAAGCATTACAATATGTGCAGAGGTCGGAGACTTGGCTTTAATCCCTCAGCCCAGTCCCATGGCCCGCTCTCAGGAAGGCTGATTTCTTATTACGATAAATCAAAAGATAAAGCCGGGGGAGGGAGGACAGGCTGGGACGACAGGCAGGCGGCAGTGGCAATTTCCCCCCCGGCAGTCACAGGCACGACAGTGACTCTTCCATCAGCTGCACTACAGTTTATGCCCATTCCTGAAAATCTCTTGGAATTAATCCCTTTCTTCCCCAACTTCATCCTGGTCTTGCCCCACTTTCTCTCATCCCTTCCATGGATTCCTGCTTAGCTCTGCTCTTTTGCTCCTTCCCTCACAAGCTGCACGTTGCTCTCCTCTCTCCATAAATCATACACACAGTTGCAGCTGTTCCACCTCTCTCTTTCCAGATTCCCATATATTTTAAAGGCAGCTGTCAGTGCCAACTATTTACAGATGCTTGCTCCCTCGCCCACCCACATACACTCCCTGCCTTCACTTCATGAAATCCTGCTTTTCCCTTCGAATTTTTTCATCTTCTCCAGGCTCCAACTCCCATCTTTCCAAGCTGTAATTGCTATCGTGTTACTGCAGGAAAAATATTAGCAAAGTACAAAGGACTTGCTGATGCTGTGTGTTTCTAGGATGCATCATTAGCAGCCTTGAGCTGAGGCACACCGGGCTGCAAACTGCTTTGGCTCACTTCAACCCTTGTATCCCTGGAAGAAATAAGCAATCTCAGAGCTATCCAATTTGTTTAATATCAAGTACACATGCACAGAGTTTTAATGGTGTGGATTGTCATTCTGAATTGCAAGGGAACAAAAAGTGACCACCTGTATTCGCTGTGTTCACAGCTACCTTCCGTAACTGAATTTCCACAATCTTGCAAATCGCAGAAAGACAGCTGGGGAGGGAGAAAACATTTTCCAGAAGTTGTCCACACTTAAAAGCATTTTAATTTCTGTCTGTCCACCTCAAGACTCAATTTTCCTAAGTGCCCATACTTCCCATGGATTTCTGCCTGCAGAAAACTTTCTACATTAGATAGCTGACTGTAAAGAGCCTCAAATTAAGGCACTGCAAGATAGGAGGGGGGATTACAACAAAACATTGATGAAAATGTTTTTTAAAAAAAACTTAAAAACCAAGGATATATCAGGACTGCAATGTCATAGTTCAAAATGGACAAAACCAGGAATACCAAATCTGAAAAAAATCAGCATGTGACAAAATATGAACTAAACAAGAAAAAAATGTGTTCTGATCTCATATCTGATCTCCCAGGAAAATTTATAATGGAGCAAAAGTTCTTCCCAACTGCCCTCTTAGCAGAAATGCTGTTGAAGCAAGACTGAAACTGCAGACAGATCAGACACTGCAACAGCTTCACTTGCTGGGGAAATGGCACCCACACACTCTTCTTTATCTTTAAAGATGTGGGCCTCGTGTTTCCTCTCTCTCTTCAGATACCTTTTGCAGGCAGGTTGAGCCATCAGCTTCCATATGGTGCTTTACCTTCTACAAGACAGGTCCAGGGAAAGTCACATTTCTGCTCCTTAGCGTGGCGGGTTGCTGCACAGATTGCATGGAGATGGAGGAGTGCCCAGGCTAAAAAGTGGTTTCCAGCATCCTGGGCCAACTTGGGCCGTCACTTGGTAGGCAAGCTGTAGAAACTTCTGCTTCTGCTAACCTCATTTCCCCCAGCCAAGCCTTCCAGACAGGCTCAGAGGATGCTGACTCCCTGCACAGGATCTCTGTGCCCTTCCAAGGCAGATGCCCTCAGCCAGCAGCATCTGTGCTGCCTCTGCCCTTGGCAGGTGCTGGCAGGAAACCGGGACAGACGCTGGTCCCGCTTTTCTCCTCCGCTTTCCCGACAGGTCTGCAGAGGCAGCCGGGAGGGCTGTGCCCACAGGGAGTGCTGCCTGCCCTGCCTGCTGCTGCTGGGGCTGCTCTGCCTGGGGCAGTGACACCCCAGAGCACCACACACGGCCACCACTGGGACACAGAGGGCAAGGTCCTCATCTGCCGCTCCCATTCTCCCGAATCTTCAGCAACTTCACAAAAATTACTACTTCTGCTTGTTCTTCCGCTTGAGCAGATGTTCCCAGTCAGTGCTGTGTGGTTGCACAGTGATTCTCCCTCTCTAGGGCTCTTACATGGGCATGCAGGAGAGGGAGAAGGGAAAGCACTATGGGGCTTGTGGCCTGTGCCAGTCTGGCCACCCAAGGCTTGTGAAAGACACAAGGAGTGAGCAGCAGATGATGACAGGCAAGAATAAAAATGGAGTATCGGATAAAGAATAATTTCTTTCACTCTTTCCATTAAATCAAATACACATAACCAACCAAATGCACACACCACTCCATTTAATGGCCAAAGCATCCACCAGGGATGGGCCTTGCAGCTCCCTTGGCAGGGCAGAAAAGGAGGAACCAGTAGGAGTGGGATCCTAACTCCCCTCCAGAGAGCCAAAAGCACATTTCCCCAGCGGCACCCAGGGGCTGCTGCAGCAGTGACAGGCCAGATCACTGGTGGGATCAGGCAGGAATTGCTCCGCAGGCCAGGATGGCACAATTTGGGGGGCTTGCCAAGGGGAAGCCGTGGCACATACAGCAACCCCGATAACATCAGCAGGCCCTGCACCTTCCCAGAGCAGCCTGCTACAGCCTGGAGCCTGCAGAGCCCTGACACTGCTCCTGACAAGGGTCTGTGCCTGGACAGTGGGCAAAAGGTGCTCCCTCAGGAGCACCACACCTCCACAACCCCCCTAACAGCCAGTATGACCCTCCAGCTGCATGCACAGCCATCACCTTTCCAGGCTGGGATGAGAGTAGACAGAACATGGGGTTTGGCTGCCTTCAGATGACACCTGCAGCCCATCACTGCCATGGTCCTGTTGGATCATCCCTTGGCATGACAATTAACATGTGGACTCAGCAGACATTCACGATCTGGGCTGGTGTTTGGCAGTCCAAGAGTAAAACAAGCAGTGGCTGGACAGAGCAGGCTGGGACAACACGTGGCATGTCAGATGCTCATCAGCACAAGGTCACTATTGCCTGTCTTTTCTTCACCAGTGGCAACCTCATGGTTGGACCACCTAAACTTGCTTTGAACTGTCATAAATTTATTCCACCCAGTGATCCAGCATCACTCTTCACCAAACCAGAAGGTAGGAAGAACAGTGGGAAAGGCACAGGAAGAGGCTACACACCAACGCTGGTGGCATGGACAGAAACCAGGACCCAGTTTGCTAGTTTGATTAGGTTAATGAAGAGGTATCATTAACACCTTTCACTTTTTCCTGTAACTCTGTAAAGCCATAGACAAAGCAATCCCTAATTCCGTGATCAACGCAGTGTTAATTATTTCAGTTCACAGCATGTTTCTACCTTCAGTTCAGCAACAGCCTTGACTTGCTCCTTAAAAACTTAACAATAACAGTATTCCTGGCCTCACCCTAGGGCAGCAATTTCCTGGCAGTGCTGGATAGAGTGTACAGTCAGCACTACCCACAGCAGCCTGCCTGGCAGAGGAGCAGAGCTGGGCTGGACTGGATTCAAAGGCAGCGCACGGCTGAGGAGATGGTGAGACAGAAATCATCAATTCTGACAAGAGCCAGGTGGAAAAACAGGAGTTCCCACAGAGCTTTGGGGGTAAAAAGGTCAGAAGATCTCAGGTTATCACATCCCCTGTTGTTCTCATGTCACTTTGGGAATGCACACGCTTTTTCAATTTTCCATATACATTGCTGATTTATTGGCTCTTCCATGGGGTTTTACAGCTTTTTCATTAAACACCAATTAAAGCAGGCAACCAAAGTCAAGCCAGACCCGTGCACTGAAGAGGCAGAAAGTCCTGAGCAAACAGTTTTTCCTTCCTCATTTTAGGTTTGAGGAAGAAAGTGACACTGGATCTAGCTGATGCTTTATCTTGTGTCTGCAGGTAGCTGCACGCAATCTTAGCAAAAATTCTTGAAAATATCATTGACAATTCCCTTCACGTGACTTCCTGCCCTTGTTCCATACAGATATTTCAAGAACAGAGTAAAGCTCTATGCTGTCTTTTGTTAATATTGATGCACGGTGCCAGCAGAGCAGCTCAGGGATACCCTGCTTTGAGCCCCTCACGTAAATGCCAGCACACAACGTCTGACTGCCAGCTGAACACACCAGCAATCCATTTGGATACTTCATCACATGGCCTCCTGCACCAGGCAGATCTGAGATCCTTCAGCCTTCATTTGTAATTTTTTTCCTGCTACTTTAAAGCCCAAACTCAAGTTGAGATTCTCAGACAAGGGGCTGCAAGTCCCTTGGAAATCTTCCCTTAGGAAGCTCAGAGCATTTATCCTCTCCAGGGAGCAGCTCATCACACGAGTTGCTGCCAGAAATGAAAGACAGTTAGGATTCTCCTGATTAATACAAAAGTACAAAAGTAGCATATAAATACTTCCATCAAAAACCACTGTGTCTTATTTTCTAGACCAGGGGGAATCAAAGTACTGTGACTGCACCTCATGTCTGGTAGCTTACTGGGGGTAAATAAAATGGACAATTTAAATGCCAAAAAATAGTAAAAAATATTTAAAAAAAAAAAAGTCTGTAGAAAACATGAGACACAAGGATATACAAAGAAAGGGGAAATAAAAAATCATTATGGATAGAAGGGAGATTATCTAATCTCTGTATCTATTAGATACAGTGCTTAAATTGCAGCAAGAAAACCTGTCAGGAGTGAGTTAGAGATGATTCATTTGGATGTGGGGCAAAGGGATGGATCTGTGCTCCTGCCCAGCTTTATTTTCTGTGATTATCTGTGCTGCTCGGCACTCATAATTCAAGACACTCTCCCAGTGCTTAGTGTGCAAAGCCAGCCGAAACAGGACTTGTTTCCCATTTTACCCAAGCAATAGAGTTTCCTCATGAAAATAATAATGCTTCCATTTAGCCTGGGGTCCTAAACATCCAAACAAATAAGAGTAAAAAATAACCACAACTAAACAACAAAAAAGAGAGCAATTCTACAAAAAGAAAGTCAGTGTTAAAATCCATTAGGCAGAGAAACACAGCATCTATCAAATTTATTGCTTGGTTTCAGGACTTGGGAAGAGTCTCTTCATTTCCTGTACCTCTTGAGTATTTGCTATGTCCCCTATGAGCTAAGTCTCCCAGAGTCATTTTAATGTCATGTTCTAAGCACTTCAGTGTTGTAAATCATTGATTTTTATCTTCTTCTCCCAATCAATGCAAAGATATTTATGCTGAACACATAAAAGCACTTGACACTATAGAGAAACCAATTACACCCTGCGAGACGTTTGCTTTTGGTCATTGACATCATGGAATTATCCATTACACTCTGCACATGCCTGCCATTTACAGGAAAGCAGTGTGACCTTGCCTGCCTGAAGTTTGCATCCCTGCATCCTGGTGTAACAGCGTGGCAGGAGCTCAAAGCAGAGATGCCCATCCCTGGCTGGGGAGTGCCTGAGCTGCAGGCTGTGAAAGCTGGGTGAAATCATGAAAGGAGAGGCAGCTCTCAGGTCAGCCCCACTCCTGTGCTCCTACCAGGCACTGCTTGCTGCCAGAGATGAGGGGCTGACCAGAAAGATCTACTTCTGACTGCAGTCACCCTTCCCTCCACAGCCCCAGGGACAGACTGGAAATCGTCATTATCGCTCTGTGTTTGCCAGTGCTTCAAGGATGGCTCCTACATCCACTTTCTGCCAGTGTGCCAGGCAGGTCCTTCTGTCTCTTCCCACTCCCACACACCAGGCTAGCAATGACTGCGTTAAACTCCAGCACAGGCACACGCTAAAGCACCTGCAAATTGTCTAGACCACCCCACCATCCCTTGTGGCTCCCATACTCCATGGCACTGGCAGACAGGTTCAGGGGATGAGCCAGGAGCCAGCCCTTTTATCTTGGCAAAACTGCAGCAGACTTGTCAAGTCTCGGAGCGGTTTGCGTTCGTGACGCCCACCAGTCCCAGTCTTGCACTTTCTGCTTGTAGCAGCAGCAATTCACACCATCCCAGCAGAGCTCTGACGAGTCTGTGCTCCCTGGGAAAGGACCCAGCACCAAAGGGCCTCCCGGGAGGTGCTGTCTTCCCAGCCTCACGTCACTTTCTCTCCCCTGTCACCTGCTCAGCCACGGAAAGGAGCTCTCCTGCCGCGCTGCGACTGGCACGTGGATGTGCCCTGCTGCCACACGACTCCGTGCTCGCTTTCTCACCAGTTAGACAGGAAAGTGTTTCTCTCAGCACTAAAACAGCCAGCATCATTTGAGGAATAAGCGTGTTGAACAAGACCATGCAGGAGAGTGCTCTACCTCCCCTAGCACTGCTGCCAACTTTGCCTTTCCATTTCAGGTGCTTGCTCAGATTTTCTCTGAAGTTGGCACACACCTGCAGCTCCAGCAGGTGAGGAACAGCCCTCACAACTTGCTCAAGTGAACTGCATCTCATTTTAAAACCTTGGTAAGATCTTCCAGTGTAGAAAGTAACACTGTGGTGTAACTCCATCACTGGAGCTGTGATGGTTACATCAGACCCAGCCTGTAAGCTATGAGCACACCCTTAATGAGAGTATATAAAGAGAGGGAATATTATTCTCCAAATCCTTCTCCCTTCTTGCAAGAGCAAGAATTACAACAGCAGTGACACCAGCAGAAGCCTTAGGGCCCAGAGTCATCATGTTTGAGTCTCTGAGTTCCCAGCTGAGCGAGGCAGAACTATCTCTCATTAGTAGAACAATTAACTTTCTGTGTGCCCGGGCACTGCTTACACTGAATCTATCTCAAGTTTCTGGGCTTTTCCTTAGAGGGTGTTGGGGTTTTTATTCTGCTGTTAAAACAGGCAGAATTCAGCCAAGTTCACTGCAGATCACTCCCATTAACAGGAGGCCAAATCACTCAGGGGGAAAAAGGGCAATAAAAAGCACCATTCTGTTTACAGGCTGACAACCACATTTTGACCCTTAAATTTTAGGAAAAAAAAATCCCTCCTGCCTATTATTAATCCAATTCTGAACACTTGGAGCATCAGGCAGTCAAAGGAATGGCGTGAGGACACCAAGCAGAAAAGATGGCCCTTATTTTAAAGAAATAAAAAAGAACACAAAAGAAATGCTAATGACAAGAACTTGCAGCATATTAATTCAATGGCATTAAGCCCTTTGGCTGTCTCTCTTCTCCAAGAATCAAAGCAGTCTTAAATAATAACTGCATGAAATTAAGCTGATTTCATACTCTTTAATCTAAATGAAGACAGCACACATGGCTCAGTTCTAAACCATAGAGGAAATAACAAGCTTCATTCAGGAGATTGTGTAGACAGGAATTTGGCATCATTCTGTTAATCTGCTTTACAGTCATATTAGGAAACACATAGGGAAATTAATTGGTACAAAAATAAATTAGCAGTAATCTCTACTACAATAATACCTATGCAGCATTCATCAGGCAGCAGCCAATCTGGTTCAAAAAATCTGTTACCAACAGGTCTCCTACTTGACAATGCTACATTTTGCTGTCTGAAAACCAGGGTGGTCTGGCAGGCAGCTTGTTCAATTCACCTGGACAAACACCACCAGCAGCAGCTCTTCCAAAAGCTGGAGAGAACCTGGATAGGTACTGCTGCAAAAAGAGAAGTAAGTCATGGTAGAACTGTGGCATTTGTAGGTCTCATGTACCTTCTCTTTAAGGGCAGAACTGAAGAAAATAAAGAAAGGAGATAAAAGGGAGAGAGGAAACACTGGTTGGGGGGTTTTTGTAATGTATTATTCTGGAAGTACATATAAGCAATTTTCTTTCCCACTGGTTGAAATGAGAGCATCTTATTTTTCACCTAAGTTATGTAAAGTCCCCTCTCTGTTATCCACAGCCCCTCCTTTCCTCTCATCATCTCTAATTTGCACAGATGAACAAGATGTACTCTACTTAGAAAACAAACAAATATGTATTTCAAAAGTATCAGTTATCTAATGCTGAGCCCACATACAGGTCTTTTGCATTCACCCAGAGCAATTGCTCGGGATCATCTCCCCTCTCCTGCTGTGAAAGGCAGTCAATTTTAATTTGGAAGAGGTACTGCTACCATGAAAGAGAATAGAAATCCATCAGGTGCTGCCTTACAGAGGGGTCAGAGCACAGTCCTGGCTCAAGCACCTCTCTGCTGGATTTCAGCCCTGGCTCCTCCATGCCCAGCACTGAATGACCCCCTGTCCACATGAGCAGCACAGTCCTCACTGTAGACTGGAGACCTGAGCTCCCACACGGAGCAAATATCCACACCAAATGCTCAGTAAATAATCAGCCAGCCATACATAAGCTGTTTATGGGGTAGCAAGGAGCTACCGACCCCTTCTGACAGCAGGAGCAGCCTCCAGGTTGTGGCTCGACATCCTGAAGAGCAGCTTGACACCCTGAATCACCACCCTGCCACTCTGGATGCAGCCTTGGAGCATTATCAGCAGGCAGGTGTGTGTGGCACATCTGAGCTCCCACCTGAAGTGAATCCGAAACCTTCCAGCACAGGGAAATTGTGCTTCAAGCTGTGCTCTGCTGCTCTGCTGACACAAAGATTTATTGATTTATCTCTGTGCAAGGAAAACAGGAGCACCTCCAGTCAAAGGATGTGTTGCATTATAAGGCTGTGCTGGGGAAGGGGGAAAACGGTGTAAAAACAAGTAGTTCTTTTGTGGACTCCGCTAGAAGCACAGGAGGGATGAACTTTGGTTTGTTTGTTTCCTTAAATCGTACACAAATATTGTACTTTCTTTTTTTTCAAGAGATTAAAAGCCTTTCAAAATTAGTACAGCCAGTCTAATGTTCAAAGCTCCTCTAAAAAGAGGGCCATGCCTTCTTGGTACAAAAAAAATTTCATCAATCAAAATTTTCTGTGAAATAACGAAAACTTCTGCTTAATTCTATCTTATTTTTATCTATTTTTAGCAATCATCCTGCAGAGTAAGATTCCCGTGAACGAATCCTGGAGGCACTCCCATCACAGGGATGCTGCACTGCCCTCTAGAGCCTCTCTCACTTCCTCATTCCAGCATCTAGGCAAAAATTCATGCAGAATTGGCTCTAAAGACACCACAGAGGGGAGTGCTGTCTACCAGATATGAGGCACGGCCAGTAATTAAGACAAGAATTCAGATTCAAACTCTTCAGGTGGTTGTCAGTGTATTTGGGACAATATTTCACCTGTCCCTGCCTCTGTTTAGGAAGGACTTTATGAAATACTGTATTGCATTTTAGGAAGGACTTTCAATATCAGCATCTCTATCTCCTGTAGAAATAAAGATGCTGACAAAGAGAAAAATAAATATTGTATTTTTAATGACTTGCTCCTTTCCCCAAAGCCACAACTATTCCTGCAACTCGGATCCCAGAACGAAGAATCTACCTGGCCCTTTCAAGATGGAAAATCGCTGCACTCAGACCTGCTGCATCCAAGCCCTGTGCAGTGTTAGAGAAAGATGGATATTGCTCCTGTGAGTGTTTTGCTTTGATTTTAAATTAGTTGTAGCTCCTTTCTCTCGGATTCATAATGAAAGATCCTCTAACACAGCTCACTACCATACCTACATACCCACCTTCAAGCAGCTGACTGTAATTCATTTTTTCCATTCATAATCCAGCAAGGAGAGGATAAAACATACCTTAACCCTAACAAATCGAACTACAGCAAATAATTCTGTCAATATCACATCCTAACAGCCACACAGACACATTTGCATCGCCCTTGTAGCAGGAAGTGGGCTGGTGCACCTCATCCTTCTCCTCTGGGATTGGCAGAGCGTCTTCCACACATCGTTCCAGACCTCCTGCTTCACCCCCACACACTGCCCCAACAGGTGATGTCTGCCTTGCTGTCCTGAAAGACACGATTTTGCCCACAAAAAGGGGATGAAATGAGGACAGGACCTGTTTGGTTTGGTTTGTCACTGCCCACATCAAACTGCACAAATGCTGTGGAAGATGATTCATTCCAAGCACGTAACAGGACACGTGCCTGAAAGGACACAGACACACAAAGTACCCTTCAAAGAGCACAGAGACGTGGCTGAGCCACCCTCCTGCTGTCCATTAGCAGCTGCCTGCTGACCTCTGCAGCACCACAGCAGCAACACTGAGATCAGCAACACTGAGGAGAAGGTCTCTGCTTCATGAGCCATAGGGAAAAGAGAGCAGGAATAAGGAGCACTGGCGAAAAAGAAATAAAAAAGAAAAGAATGGCTGCCCAGTTGCTAAAAGACATACAAAACCAGGACTGCTGGGACCCTCTCAAAGTGGTTTGAGATTATATTCAGACTTACACAGCCACATAAAATGAAGCATCTCTAGAAGATGGTCCTGTACACTGCCCAGACAAACTGCTGGGTGGCAGTGGGAACATCAAGGACTGCATTTTGTGCATGCCATTTCAAATCACAGAGGAAAGGGGCACAGGACATGGCTCTGAAATGTTCTTCTGGCTACATGCCAGCATCTGGAAAAGGACTAAGGTCTCAGAGAGGCATCATGATCTCTTAGTCTCCAGCAAACACCGCAAAAGAGTCAAGAATCTGGGGGGGTTGTGTTATTCTCTGAAGTTTACCTGTTTCTCTAAACACCACATCATCTCTGCTGTACTCTGTCCCACCAAGCTTGAGCTTGCAGGGAAATTACAGCACATTAAACTCACTCCATGGCCTAACTAAAGCACCTTGTCACCACTGAGCCTGCTCAGGAGATCTTCTATCTCCTTTTCTATTAAAGTCAGAAAAGATTACCCATCAGCTAAAAGACATGCTCTGATGAGTGTCACAAACACAGCTCGGAAGTCTTTAGCTTAGCAAGGCTCAGTGTAACCAAATCTCTGCTTCCTCTCATGACACAGGGATTTCCCAAAGGCAAACTTACTCCACAGCTTACTCTCTCTGCCTCTCTCCTCCAGACTGGGTCCCCAGGACTGCCCTTAGCTCTCTCTTAGTTTGGGTCCAAGCTTGGCTCGTTCTGAGGCCTCTCAGGTGGAAACTGGAAGGAGTTTGCTCTGGACAAAGATCTCACTGTCAGGAACAAGATGTGAATGGAAAAACATGCCCTCATGTTTTAAATGCTTCCCAGTCCTCCTGAAAGTTTTACGTTCCTTTGGCTTATCCATCTTCACCTGCACTCCCTTCCTTTCTTCTCTGTCCTCAGAGATGTACTGCAATCTCTCTCCAAGACAAAGTTGGAAAGCTTCTAAGTTGGCCAAATGTACATCACACTGAGTCACACTCAATTAACCTAATCAAGTATTTCTCTAATCAAAACATACGTTTCTGGGCTGGCAGTTTCTGACTCAACCACAACTCATTCAATCTTAAGGAAAAATCATTAGAAAAACCATCTGTTCGCTTTAAATAGAGAAGCTATTTTTGCATTCATGATGAGCTCAAGTAATTATAAAACAAGTGGAGTGGGTTTCAAAAAGAAAAATAAAAAGGGAGGGTAAGACAGCTGCTACCTTGTGATTATCACGGTACTAACGCGTTTCCAGCCGTGTGAAGTTCAGGCCTTACTCTCCTCACCCTATTACACAACATGTAACCGAATGTCATCCCACTAGCACAGTAAATGCTACAGGGAGGCACTGGGGGCAGAGTGCAGAAGAGTGAGATTTGGTGAATGAGTATTTACATACTAGAACTGAGCACCAGCAGAATCCCAAAGTTAAAGTTCTCAGAAAAGGGTTGATTCTCAAAGGAAATCGATGACAAGGTCCCACGCAACTGCTATTTTTATGTGCCAAATTCAAGACTTCATTCCTCAGAATCATCAGTCAGTTGACACCTAATCCTAGGGGATCTGACATTTTTTGCATTAAAATTCCCTGGGCACCCACCTGCTCACAGAAACCATGACAGCATGAACCAAAACAGCAGAACTCTTTCATACCTAATCCTCCCCATAACCCATAGCACAGAAACTTCTGCCTACGTTTCCTGGTGAGATCATCTATTACTAAAGAGATGAAGCACCATGTGAGATCATGTGGGCAGCACTTTTTCTTTCCAGCATGGCTACAAGATGGGACAGCCCTGAGTAGAAGTCCTGGTTCTGCCTAGAAAGATCTGAATCCCACCATCCTCACTGCCCTGGCCTGCGGGGCCCTCCTGAAGAATTAACTCTCAGTACACCCCGCTGAAGCTGCTCCTTTTTAATGTTCAGTGGACCAAAGAGAAAGGCCAGAGGAGCACAAGTCCATTGTGAGAGAGTTTCCTGACCCAAGGCCACCTTGACTTTTTGCTCATGCTCCAGTGGTTGCTGCTGCCAAGCACGGAGAACGTGGGCAGCAGTTCAGGAGCGTGAAGGCTCCTCTTTCCAGTCTAAAAAAGGGGCACATTCCCCCTCCTTGCTGCTCTGCCTTCCACATTCACTGGCTTACAGCAATCCACACAGGCTGCAGGGCTTCCCATGGAGACACCTGGCTGGTCACTGGATCTGTGTGACTGTTCTGTCTGAGGGGTGACAAAAGCACCTCAGAGATCTCGCTGCAGTGCCTGGGAAGGAAACGTTCCTTCAGGGTCTCCAGCTCTTGAGTGAGTAAGCTCAGCACAACTCCCAGTTTTCCATTGCCCTGGAGGGAGATAGGGGAAGTGAAGAGAGCAAAGAACTGAACCAAAAAAGCAAGGAAGCAACGGGAGCAGCTCTGGAGGTCTGCCCTTGTGCCTTCAGCAGGGCAAATAAATGACGACATACTCTGTGTAGTCATTGCTGTGGGAGCACTGAAAACAAATGTGCTCACTAGAAACACTCCTTCCCCACCTGAGATTGCTTGTTGGGAAATCTGAATCCATTGCTTTTCCTCTAAAAGGGGGACTTGCAGTTCTGTTCCCAGAGTTGCTAGAACGTTTAAGTTATTTGGTGTTTTTCTTAACTCTGTAACACTTGGACCCAAGTTAGCACAAAAGAGAAGGTCAGCTTTGTTTTATACTTTTGTTTCTAGCTCATGTTTTTGTAGGAGAAATATTTGGAAACCAGAGGTAAGCGGAGTAAAGGTCAGAGTCAATCAGGATGTGTGTGCTTTTTGAGACTTAAAAGTACTGATTTTTCAACATTAGCTTACAGGGTTGGGAGGCCTGGGCTGAGGAGCAAGTGGCAACACTGTCACCTTGACATCTTCACACAGCCTGAAGGATGTAATTCTTGATAGGACAAGGAGTAATGGCTTCAAACTGAAAGAGAGTAGGTTCAGATTAGATATTAAGAAAAAATTCTTGGCTCTGAGCGTGCTGAGGCCCTGGCACAGGTTGCCCAGAGAAGCTGGGGCTTCCCCAGCCATGGAAGTGTTCCAGGCCAGCTTGGATGGGGCTTGGAGCAACCTGGGATAGTGGAAGGTGTCCCTGCCCACAGCAGGGGAGTAGGAATGAGATGATCTTTAAGGTCCCTTCCAACCCAAACCATTCTGTGACTCAGACACACCTAAACCAACTTTCAGAGTGGCGAGGAACAGCACATCCCCTGCCTCCTCTGCCCCACTTGGCCTTCACAGCACAGACCCCAGCATGCCCCAGTGATAGAGAGGAAATCCATGAGCAGCACCAAACCAGGACACACTGACTTGTACCAGCATAGATGGTACAGTCTGAGGGCTCCTCCTTCAGGTACAACTTTCCGTTTGTCTTTGCTAAATTACAGCTCTCTGGTCATTTTGTCATTTCAGACAGATCAGATGACGTGGCCTGTGTTCCTGGGTAATGACAAAGGTGAGGTGCCAGTATTTGGGCTAAAAATGAGAAGACCAGCAGATGCAGTCAAGACTCTGTAACTGAGTGGTGGCATCACTATTTTGCCACCCATGAAGTGCCCCTTACACATGGGTCTTATGAATTGATAAATATAAATATGTAATTAGTACACAATTAGGCGCACATCATGTGGTTCAGTCCATGACAACACTGGCACGTGGCTCTCAGAGCCAGGCAGGATGACCACCCTGATACACAGCATGAATAGCACAGACAGAAAAACCTGCAGAATGCCGATCCCTTCTGTGAACTGCCTTAAAAAACATGGCAGCACTGCCCAACACGTATTATGGGAACAGAAATACACCTTAATTTGTTTACAGGCTGTCCTCTGACTTCAGCATGAAATGCACTCTGCTCCCATTTGAAAAGTCTGTGATACAACAATCATATAAAATCCAAGTTAAACTGGAGAAACAGTTATTAATGTTATACTGAAACGCAGGGAGCAAACCAAGTAATTCGAACTGCAGAACAAAACCCAAAGCTGCAAAATGCTGTGGGCATTTGTACATCTCATCTATTACAGTGTCAGTAAAACCTCAACAAGCATTTACTCTGAAGCAAAGCAGCAGAACCTCCTGGGCTAATTTTTCAGCAGGGCTCCCAGCACAGCTGTATCCCCCATATGATGACCAATGAATACAATTGCAGTGTGGATGTTATAGAAATTCTAAAGTCATTTTTGCACCTGGAAAATAAAATAATTTGTAACTATACGCATGTTTCATGGAGCGTGCACATTTTTTATGACTTAAAAGGCAACTATCACAACTTCAACTAAAATCTACACCTTCATTAAACAATAACAGGTATTTTGCCTAAATGTGTAGATCTGAAGTAAATCATGAGGCAAAAATATCAGCTGCTATAACAAATAACTTTCTAGTCCTTGTAGCAATGAAAAAAAAAAAGCCTTCTTTCCTTCTATCTGCTTCTCTGGAGAGAACTCAGAAGATTTCAAGTGCTGCAAAACAAGAAAGAGGACAAAACCCTCCCACACACGAAGCATTTTGTGTGATTTCTATGGTGATTGTGTTGTTCTTCTGGGTTGACTCAAAGTTTTTAAGCACAAAGTGTAACCAAGGCACGTTATGCAAAACGGCTTTCAGACAACAAACCTTCTTAAGTATTTTCAACAAAAGTTATTGATGGAAAATGTTGGTTCCAAAGAGTCACTAGGAAACAAGAGAGAAGAGCCACCCACTCTAGAACAGCACTTCATGCCCCGCTGCCATTGTCTGATAAATGCATAACAAATTCTTTGCTGCAGACAGCAACCTCAGATCCCAATAATTGCCTTTAAACGGTGGCCCAAATGCTTATCTTCAGATCAAGTTCCCATTACCAGCAGGAATCAGCATTGTGTAGATGCCTTCTATTTGCAGAATCCCTCTCCCCACACTGGAAGAAATAATGCTTAGGAAAAAATAAAGTACCACATCGAAGAGCAATAAATTCTCTTAGAAAACTCTCTTCTTTCAATTGCAGTGAGACACCACAAGGGCCTGAGCAGATCTGTGTTAAAATTACTGGGTTTTTGTTCAGCTGCTAAACAGTTTTGTTTCCACTGTGCAAGCACTTGGCTGTCAGGATAATGTCCTGGGAAAAATTTGGGGGATTTTTTTTAATTTATGTACATTATCTGAATATGCTCCCTAAACTCTTCTGAGATGTAAACCACATTTCGATTTTCCACATTTTTGTAAGAAGTGCTTAATAGTTTCAAAACTCTGGTTTTGACCCAAAATAAGTAGTTCTGGCACCTGTAAAGCTGTAATTTTTTTAGAATAACAGCAATCTTAAAACATGCCTGCCAGCTGTAGGAGTAAGCCCTATCTGCAAGTTCCTAGATGCTTTCAAGCCCTATCAAAGCCAATGAAGGTTAATTAGGACTGACTCTCCACTCCTTGGAGGCACCCAGTATCTTGTGCATTTGAGGTACATCGTCATCATCATCATCATCATAGTAATAAATTTCATTACAGAGCACTATAGAAACAGCACAGGCCAGCAGGGAGGGGGAAGCAAAACCTCCAGAGTCTCAAAGTCAGCATCAGAGCAAGGTCTGGTCTAGTGAAAGGTGTCCCTGCCCATGGCAGAGGAGTTGGAATTAGATGATCTTTCAGGCCCCTTCCAACCCAAACTATTGAAGGATTGCCCAACACAAGTCCCAGCTGTGCCCCCTGCAGGGGGCCATGAGAGGTACTTGTGAAACAGAGGGTCAGAATGGTGCGAGGTACCCTCAGAGAGGAAATAAATCCGCCCGATTCCATCCCTGCCCTTCCCCAGCGCCACTCAGGGACCCTGCGCTCCTCTAACGGGGAGCTTTCACCAGGGAGCAGCACACAGGTGATCCCAAGCCAGAAATGGGGACTGTGCTACTGGAGAGATGCCACCCAGCTGCTCCACACAGACACACGGAGGAACAAGTGTCATTCTGTGGGTTTGAATGCAGGGTGGGCTCTGCAATACCTTCCCAGCACCCTTTCTTTGGCTAACACTGTCTCTGCCCTCCTCAACCCGTCAATTGCTCCGGATGTAATCAGAGACTTTGTTCTTGAGATCATATCCCCTCTTGGTGCTGCTCTTCTCAGGACTTCACAAATGGCATCTTGTTTCCCTCATACCTACTGAGAAGGCTGCCACAAGGTCACTTTTCATTGCCTTAACCGAGTCCTGCAGCTGCTGCTGGATAACACTGGCGATTTTCACCGACCGTTTACCCACTCATTTAACCCTCCAACGTAAAGCCAATCTATCTTAAACATAAAAAGGAAGATATCCAAGAAGTTAATTTTGGATAGCACAGCCAACAGAGCATCCCTGATTGATTGAAACATGCCTAATTGGATTTGATTTCAGCCACTGTCATAGTCTGGGTGTATATGTATCTGGTTAATAAACATTTTCTCCTCTGATTGGGATTTCATCTCCCAAAACTACACAAAGAACAGTCTGTGCAAAGTCAGAGTGCCTAAATAACAACCAACCACACCAGTTGTAGAGGTAGTGGCTTGCCAGCTCTGAGACAGCTTAGACTCAAGCCCCTGCTGAATAATTGATCAAACTTTCTCCGTGCAGAACCAGAGCCATCAACAACAGATCACATAAATGGGACAGGAACACGAAGGCTCCTTAACGACTGCTCAGCCCCATCAGTCGTGACAACAACCTACGTAAGGCACATCAGGGGCTGCTTTTCGAAATAAAGCCACCTGATGTTTTTAGAAATGTCCCCTGATAATTATGACTGCTCCTGTTTATTTAAGAGTTGTCTCTACATCTGAGCAGCACCACCGAAGGATGTACCCAGATGGAACTCACTTGTTTCCCACGTGCACAGGAAGCAAAAGAACACTCCAATAAGAAGGCAAATAAACACCCCAGACTCCTGCAGATGCGTCCCTCAGGAAGTGCTGGCATCATTACTTGGAGCAAAGGCAAGGCACAGTGCTGCACTTCCCAAAACCTGACACAGCTGGAAGCGCTCTCGCTGCTGCAGCGCTTCCAGCTCATCCTCAGCCACACCACACCCGCAGCTCTTCCTCCAAAATTACCCCTCTGCACTGAACAGGGCCCATTTCAGGGTTACCTAAGCATATTAAACCAGTGCTACAGCCATCAGCAGCACAGCTCTGGGGATACATTTGGTTTAAGGTGTCCTGCAAGCTCAAAAATATTTGGTTTGGTAACTCACTTTTGTCTTCAAACCTGTAAAAACATTATTAAAAGCCTAGCTGTAGGATCCACAAGCCCAGCAGCACTTTAGTTTTTGAATGTTCTCTGCACCTCTGTAACTGCAGCCCAGTTCTTCAGCAAAGCCCCCTCCATCCTCTCCCCCAAGGCATATAAAGCTGCCTATCTCTGTAAAAAACAAACTCTCCTCAGAGACAGCGTCCTTGGAGAATACCCCCCCTACCTTGAATCAAAACAGGAAGGAAACAGATTTTGGAAGTTCTCCAATTTACTTTGAAGTCTGACTGTGTACCTGAATGTTTTCTCACGGGGACGGGTGCATATGCACAAATACAGGCTCTTTGTAAAAGTACCTGTGTTTCACATATTTAGAAAAGCACACAACTGCAATCAATATTTTCCCCAAAGAAGGCATTTTTTAAGATTTGCTTTCAACACAGCCAGATGTGATGCAAGTCTATTATTAGCAAGAATTTAAGCAATGTTACATCAAAATGAAACACCAGAGGAAAACCAGAACCAAGATACAATGACATGAACTTTCAAATGGAAGTCAATATACTTCCAGTATTTAAAAACTACTCTGAACAGTCATGTGTATGTCTTCTCTTTTAAATATATTCTCTTGGGAGATCCTTGATTTTAAACATACAGAGTGGTCTTAATATTATGGGGATACCATTGAATCATGAAATCATTTAGGTTGGAAAAGATCTCTAAAATCCCCAAGCCCACCACTAAACCATGTCCCCAAGTGCCACACCTACACCTCTTTTAAATACCTCCAGGGATGGTGACTCCACCACTGCCCTGGGCAGCCTATTCCTATGCTTCACAACCCTTTACATTAAAAAGGTTTTACTAATATCCAATCTAAACCTCTTCTGGCACAGCTTGAGGCCATTTCCTCTTGTCCTGTCCCTTGTTCCCTGGGAGCAGAGCCTGATCCCCACCTGGCAGCACCCTCCTCTCAGGGAGTTGTAGAGAGTCATGAAGTCTCCCCTGAGCCTCCTTTTGTCCCAGCTGAACCCCCCAGCTCCCTCAGCTGCTCCTCATCAGACTTGTGCTCCAGACCCTTCCCCAGCTCCCTTCGCTTCTCTGGGCACGCTCCAGCCCCTCAAGGTCTTTCTTGTCATGAGAGGCCCAAAACTGAACGCAGGTTTTGAAGTGTAACCTCACCAGTGAGAGTACATCACTGCTCTGGTCCCTCTGGCCACACTATTCCTGACACAGACCAGGTGCCATTGGCCTTCTTGCCCACCTGGGCACACCTGGCAACACCTGGCTCATGTTCATTGCTATCAACATCCCCAGGTCGTTTTCCCCCAGGCAGCTTCCCAGCCACTCTTCCCACAGCCTGTGGTGGTACATGGGGTTGTTGTGACCCAGGTGTAGGACCTGGCACTTCACCTCGTGGTCTCATACAATTGGCCTTGGTCCACCAACCCAGCCTGTTCGCACCCCTCTGCAGAGCCTTCCTTCCCGCCAGCAGATCAACACTCCCACCCAACTTGATCTTGTCGCCAACACGCTCAATCCCCTCATCCAGGTCATGAATAAAGAGCTAAACAGGCCTGGCCCCTGTACTGAGGCCTAGGGGACGCCACTGGTGACCACACACCAACTGCATGTGACCCCATTCCCCACCGCTCTCTGGGCCCAGCCATCCAGCCAGTCTTTCATCCAGCAAAGAATGCACTGGCCCAAGCCATGAGCAGACAGTTTCTCCAGGAGAAAGCTGTGAAAATGGTGTCAAAGTCTTTATGAAAGTCCAGGTAGACAACATCCACAGCCTTTTCCTTATCCACTGCGTGTGTCACCTTGCCATAGAAGGAGCTCAGGTCTCAGTCCCAAACCCCTGCTGGCCAGGCCTGTCACTTGGCTGTCCTGTGCGTGCTGTGGGATGGCACCCAAGGTGATCTGCTCCGTGACCTTCCCTGACACCGAGGTCAGACTGACAGGCCTGNTTTTGAAGTGTAACCTCACCAGTGAGAGTACAGAGGGACCATCACTGCTCTGGTCCCACTGGCCACACTATTCCTGACACAGACCAGGTGCCATTGGCCTTCTTGCCCACCTGGGCACACCTGGCAACACCTGGCTCATGTTCATTGCTATCAACATCCCCAGGTCGTTTTCCCCCAGGCAGCTTCCCAGCCACTCTTCCCACAGCCTGTGGTGGTACATGGGGTTGTTGTGACCCAGGTGTAGGACCTGGCACTTCACCTCGTGGTCTCATACAATTGGCCTTGGTCCACCAACCCAGCCTGTTCGCACCCCTCTGCAGAGCCTTCCTTCCCGCCAGCAGATCAACACTCCCACCCAACTTGATCTTGTCGCCAACACGCTCAATCCCCTCATCCAGGTCATGAATAAAGAGCTAAACAGGCCTGGCCCCTGTACTGAGGCCTAGGGGACGCCACTGGTGACCACACACCAACTGCATGTGACCCCATTCCCCACCGCTCTCTGGGCCCAGCCATCCAGCCAGTCTTTCATCCAGCAAAGAATGCACTGGCCCAAGCCATGAGCAGACAGTTTCTCCAGGAGAAAGCTGTGAAAATGGTGTCAAAGTCTTTATGAAAGTCCAGGTAGACAACATCCACAGCCTTTTCCTTATCCACTGCGTGTGTCACCTTGCCATAGAAGGAGCTCAGGTCTCAGTCCCAAACCCCTGCTGGCCAGGCCTGTCACTTGGCTGTCCTGTGCGTGCTGTGGGATGGCACCCAAGGTGATCTGCTCCGTGACCTTCCCTGACACCGAGGTCAGACTGACAGGCCTGTAGCTCCCCAGATCCTCCCTCCAGCCCTTCTTGTGGATGGGTGTCATGTTTGCTAACTTCCAGTCACCTGGGACCTCCCTGGTTAGCCAGAGCTGCTGGTAAGTGATGAAAAGTGGCTCGGTGAGCATTTCCACCAGCTCCTTCATTGCCCTGGGTGGATCTCATCAGACCCCACAGACCTGTGTATGGCAGCTGACTATTTCCCCTTGGGTTATGGGGGCTTCATGCCGTTTTCCATCCCTGTCTTCCAGCTCAGGGGACTGGGCACCCTGAGAACAACTGATCTTACTATTAAAGACTGAAGTAAAGAGGGCATCAGGTACCTCAGCCTTTTCATCATCCTTTGTTACTGTTTCCCCTCACATCCAAAGGATGGAGGCTCTCCTTTTATTGCATATAAACATCACTTATTGTCTTTTACAGTAGTAGCCAGATTCAGTCCTAGTCAGCTTTTGGCCCTTCTGATTTTCCCCTTGCATAACCTCACAACATCCTTGCAGTCCTCCTGAGCTGCCCTGCCCCTTCTTCCACAGGTGGAACACCCTCTTTTTATCCCTGAGCTCCAGCCAGAGCTCTCTATTCACCCAGGCCAGTCTCCTTCCCCACCGGCTCATCTTTCAGCACTTGGGGATGGTCTGCTCCTGCACCTTTAATTAAAACCATTAGAAATGTATTCAAATGATCCACAGTTCTGTTTGGCACTGACCTGAACTGTGTCCAAGCTAAACTCATTTCCAATTGACCTGAAGCCATAGTTACTGGAGACCAAATTTCCCTCACTTCTGATCCTTGAGCCAGCAGGAACAATGAATTATTTAGCAATTAAACCAGAGCAGACAGCTGTAAAATGTATCTCTGATCACTCAAGTCATCACTGCCACCTCTTCTGGCAGCCCAGAATCACAGAGAAAGAGAGACTGTCTGGCTCTTTTGCCCTTCTCAGAGGAACAGCTCTGACACAAGGACAGAAGTGAACACTATCTGAGCTCTCAGGATGCCCCTGCTCCTCCCAAAGCTCCCCCAGACAAGAGAATCCCCCGGCCCTGCTGATGGTGCCACTGCTCCATACAAGTACAGGAAAGGCTGGCATCTGCTGAGGTTGGATATAAAGCCAAACACAACAATCCAGATTTTCCCACTCCAATAAAAATCATAGCTTATATCTAAGTGGAATTTAATACAACTACACCAAGTCCAAGGAATGCCAATTTATTCATTTTAACATCAGGCTTCCCTCCAGTCTTTTTCATTTCTGGTTATTATTTCTCAATCAAAACATCTAGCAATTTTCAAACAGATGAGGAACCAACTGTCATACACAGATCCCTGCTTTAAAAATGTAACTCATGGAAGGAGAGATTCTGCAAGGTAGAAGTGTACTATTACTGCTCTAAACAAACCAGGTTAGTTCCTAATTCTCCTAAGGCCATGCTGAAGCACCATATGACTCCATGTTGTGGAAAATCCACAACTCCACCAGCCTGGGCCTTGCCTGAGATGACCCTTCCTTAGGGACACAGCCTTGAAAGAAAACGAGGAACAGCAAACACAAAGGAACATCACTAAATGGCAAAAGGGGGAGAGAAATTAGACTCCCTATTAAGTCAAATATTTTTAATGAAAAGCTCAAGCCAATGATTTTTTTCCTGAGAGCTTATAAACTGCTATATGCCATCCTGACATCTCTTAAAGGCTCACGTGATTATTTTTCCCAAAGCTGGCAAAAGATTTAGCAAAATCAACCCAGCAATCTTCAAGAAGCGTTGAAGTTGGCATTTTTATAGTAAATCAGGAGGAGACTGCCAGGACTGTGTCTAACAGCAGCAGTTCAGGTTCAGCAACTCGCCGATGCTGTGACCTGAAATATTAAGGGAAATACCTGGCAGCAGCACCACTGCCACAACCACGAGCTGAGCCAGGGTGGGTCAGCAACACCATCAATCAAAACAACACCCTCATCAATCAAAAATCTGGAGGCAATCATCCCTCAAATCATTTCTATTATGCTGTAGTGAGAAAACCCAACAACTCCCAGGCTCCCAGACACAGACAAGTCCCCCATGATTACAAGAACACCTGTTCTCCGTTAATATCTCAAAAGCCGGCTTTCCTATTCCTTTATTCTCCCTAAAATTCCTGTCCGTGCACACGATCCCTTTCAGTGTGGAGCACACAGGNTGCACCCCAAAATGCAGTTTGGGGAGGGGAAGGGCTTGGCTGCGTCTTCCAAAATGTTGTACCGTGTCTTTTCACGGGTCCTCAGGACTGGACTGACGGGTTGGTGGCACGTGTGAAATACAACAGGCAACCCGCACCGGGATGGACACTGACAGCTCGCAGCCTCGTGTCAGAATCACCTGCTCAGCACGGAGCACTGAGCCTGTCCCTCGGATCTATTTGCAACCTCACTTTTCAAAACCCACACAAAACTCTCTTATAAGAAAAAACCAAGTTCCTCCCCATCTCCAATAACCCCTAGCAGCATATGGCCGGCTCTTACCTCCTGCCTTATTTCCCATATCCAGATTTACATTGCTGTGACTAAAGAGGAAGCAGTTTGGGGTCTGTTACAGAAAGCTCAAGCTGCTGAAGGATAATGTTGCTTTGATGGTTTCTATTGCAGCCGAACTACATCACAGCACAGAGATTGACCCAAGGGCTACGAAGATGGTGAAGGGCCCATATGAGAGCAACTGAGGTCACTTGGTCTGTTTAGCTTGGAGGAGACTGACGGGAAACCTTACCACAGTCTACAACTTCCTCGTGAGGAAAGGAGAGGGGCAGGCATTGATTTCTTCTCTGGTGACCAGTGACAGGACCCAAGGGAATGGCCTGAAGCTGTGTTAGGGAAGGTTTAGGTTGGCTATCAGGAAAAGGTTCTTCCCCCAGAGGGTGGTTGGGAACAGAACTGGTCACAGCACCAAGCATGACAGAGTTCAATAAGCATTTGGACAATGCTTTCAGGCACATGGTGTGAATCTCGGGGTGTCCTGTGCTGGGCCAGGAGTTGGACTTCAATGATTGTTGTAGGTCCCATCCAACTTAGCATATTCTACAATTCTACATCCTAAGGGCTAGGAGCAAGACAGAGCTTAGCACATTTTTCAGTTCCTTGTAGCTTATGAAGTTCTGCAAGTCCCACTTCCAAATGCTGGGCTGCACACAGGTAGAGGAGAGAGATATTCCATTAACTGGCTTAATCAGGTGACCAGATTTGAGGACCAAGAGGAAAATGTAAGCCACATAGCAAGCTTTGTAATATCTAAATAGGCAACTCCAGACACAGAATGAACTTCAAAATGAAACACTCCAGAAAAGAAGGGATAAAATATCAGTGTCATTCGAAGAAACCTGCTAAGCTCGTGTGATGAGAGAATACAAACACTCTGCGTAGGGTCCTGTTATATAAGACACGTAAGTATAATACTAGAATAAACCTCAAAGTATCCTTTAGTCCTTTGGGATCAGGTGTACCTTTAGAATCCCGAAAAAAGGCAACAAAAAGAAAGAAGACTGCAGGAGTTTAGTCCGAAATGAAAGGGTTTAGAGAGAATGTAACAGTCTTTCCAGCTTCGTAATGTGTGTTTATGCAGATGGTGATTAATTAATTGTTCTCCATGTTCACTACAGTAGAGATGTCCAATTTATAGCAACATGAATTTACTTAATAAAAGAATTTCACAGTTAACAATTTGGCCTTATAACAAACAGCAAAACCCCTTTTACTGTGCGATTCTCCAGCTGTTCTAGAGGTGATACCTACATCGACACCAAACTGTACTCACCACAGATCTCCACTGTCATCCATGGCATTTGGAATTTTTTCACATCACTCCCATATTGCTGTTTCAACTTCCATTTGAAGGTTGCAAAAACCTCCAGGTTGAGCACAGCTGCTTACAGGAGCATTCCCAAGCTGGTATTTGAGCTTAATTTGTCCAGCCTTTTGCAATTACTTTGACTTAATTAGACCTTGTTGGTTGCTTTAAGAATAAGAATAAAAAATATACTGTAAACTGTCTTCCACTTAAAGAGTTTCCAGGTGTTCAAGAAAAGGCTGGACATGGCACTCAGTGCCATGGGCTGGTTGACAAGGTGGTGAGCAGTCAAAAGTTGGACTCGATGATCCCAGAGGTCTTTTCCAAGATAACTGATTCTGTGATTCTGTAAACTGACGTCACCTGTAGGTGTTTTAGGTTTATTTTGCTTTTCATCACCCACGTTATCCTTGCAAACACTGAGCACTGGCTCAAGCCTCCACTAAGAGGATCTTTTAGCTTTGCCAAAGAAATGGTGACTACTTTTGGTTGAACAGACAGTTGTGTATCTGCCTCAGAGAAGCTTCAGCCAAAACACATGTATTTCATTTACTTCTGAAAACTGTAACAACATCCAGATACACATTGTCATATGGCTTCATTCCTATCCACCAGCACAGCTGGAAGTTAGGCTGGTATTACAAAGATTAAATTTCCTTGCAGCCTTAAACTACTGCAGAAACTGAGGCTACAACCAGGAGAGAATTCAGATCCCAAAAAGTCTACTACTATTACTACTGTTTGGAAGTCCAGAATTACTGTTGTGTTTTTTTAATGACAGCTGGTTTCTTCAATGAAGCATTTTAGGAAGTTCCTCTCCTGTTTTTCAGAGCCTGTAATTGCCCATCAGACTGCAGCAAGGGATTTTTTCTTTGAAAGATTACACCAGCACTGTGAAACTCTGCTTACAGCTGCCTCTAAATTCTCGGGATTACGGTTTTGAAAAATCACCATGCATATAGTTAGCAGTTCTAAGTTTATTCTTAATCATAACTTCCATTTTACATCTATGTAATTTTATAAACAAATTACAGAACATTTGTTTTCATTATTACAATATGAAAATAACTGCTAGTTGAATGCACCCATCCTTGTGCCTAGCCAAGCCTTTGCACGCTTTGTAAATCATTTGCAGAGGAGTGCAGGGAGGACTCACGTCACTGAGTATCAAAAATTGTGACAAATTCCATCCCCTACCCAGGTCCTGGGATGCTTCAAAGATAAAAGGGGAGGCAAATAAGATGGTCATGTTACGGAAAAGTGCCATTGCAGGGAACAGTACTAAATACATTCCTTAAACATGTTACTGAGCAAAAAGAGTCTGTTTCCCTTTGAGGTCTCTTTTATAAAAGTCTCTTGTACCTGCACATCAAAAATTAGGAGCAGAAATGCACAGAGGGAGAGTTTGTGCAGGTAACAAAAAAGCACATGCACTGGTGGTCAGAAAACCCAAGCAAAACCAAATTGTATGAATTTTACAGAAGTGACACCTCCAAAGCCTTTGTAGCCACAGATGAGTCCTTTTAAGCAGACCACATCTAAGGTGTGTTCCACCCACAGCCTAAGCCCGACCTCAGGCCAAAGAGTGCAGTGGAAGAGTGAATGATAAACCAGAAAAAAAGGGTAGAAACTAAATGCATATTTGATGATTTTAACTGTATCATTACCACTATAGGGATTTTTAATCTGTGTAGAAGTATTCTTTTTCTATAATCATCAGATCCGGGCTAATAATGACTTTTGGATTAGACTATAAAGACTTTGGTTATTCAACTGAATAGTCAATTGTTCAGTTTACAGTGCAGTAAAGGTTTGCCTTTATAACAAAGTGTTTCCTCTTTTCTCATTAGCAAGGTCAAGTGCAACACTGGCACTTCACCATCAGCTTTTCCAGTGTCCAACCACTTTGTCATTTAAGCCCATTCCTCCTTGTCAAACATCAATATTCCATTTAATATGGAAACCTTTTATAGTAAAACCATTTATATCTCCATTAAATGCTTTTTATTCTAGGCAAGAGCACTTCAATTCCTCTGGCCTTTCAGAATCTTACCAGCAAACTAATTCATTCAATTTAGGCTCCTTTTGTCTTCAAAATCTTTCAGATTTCTATTTTATATTCCTTCTTGTAGAAAAGGACACTTCAACTCCTTTGGCCTTTCTTGAAAGAACAGCTGTGATCAACTGGAGAAATTCCAAGGAGAGTAACTATCCATGTTCTTAAATTGTTGTGGTCAGGTGGGGATATTTAAGGCTACAGCCTACCAAGGCTGAGTGACACAAATTCTGCTGGTTTTAGTGCTTACAGAAAACACTCCAGCTGATTATTCTCAGTCCATTTGCTTTTTCTGCTGCACTGTTGCCAAGCAAACATTTCCCCATGCTGTGCCTGTTCTCAGTACTGAGATCCATGTTTATTTCCACACCCATTTTTTTCACTCCCCTCCAATTTATAAAGATAATTCTGAATTCCAGTCCTGCCCTTGTACAGGTTAGGGTTAAACACACTTTACATCCCTCCATTTGAATACACAATAACTCCAGATCTGCTGGAGACAGGGTACAAAAGGCTTATCAGCAAGTTGATTTCCACATGTGTGGGATCAAACCGTGATAAACAGTTTAAGTTTACACACCATAAAACGGAGCAAGTCAACAGTGAAAAATAATTTATTGTACTAAATCTTCAACAGTCAACAACCTCATGTTTGGAGATAAAGGATTACAGATGTGTCTTACATGGGCAAATATTTTCTGAGCCTTCTCTTTCCATCTCAGACAGCACACAGCAACTCTGGTCTGCCACAAGAAGCATTCACCAGGTGAATAAAGGCACCAGGTGCTGCACCACGAGACAGCTGAAGTACTCCAGTCACTACCAGCATTCTAGCATCACCTGTGGTTCTGCTCCCAGCCACTTCTTTAATGTTCAAAGGTATCCAAAACAAGCACTTGGTGTTACCTCTGACATTTTCATTTTGTCATTAAAATTAATATTAGTGCTTCTCCAACTGGATCCTCTAACGTCGCCTTCTCCTCTTGGGGAGAGATACTTCTGAAAGGAAATCAAGAGAACGGTTTCTTTACAAGCTTTTAAATCCATCTTCCTTCATGGGAATTGTTCAAGTAGAATTAATTCTATCCAGCACAGAAAATTAACTAGATGAGTCCTTGAGATCCCCTCCCAATCCCTCTCCCCATGTTTTTAAATATGAAAAAGAAAATCTTTCTAGATTCTACAGCACACTATCATTCCAAGTATCAACTGAAATTCCATTGATGAATACTGTACTTCAAAACTTTTTCCACTTTAAAAGCTTTCTGCTCCTCACCAAGACCTTCCAGATTTTGCTGTGAATTTGAGAAACGGAATACTCGCAAAATTAAACAAAAAATATATGAAGAAACTGCTTATGGGTATTTTTAATGCTTCAGAATTTACTGGGAAATTCTGAGAAATGGAGAATGTTCCTGATGTAGAAAGCGACGTTTTGTCCCCAACAAATGAAGGGAAAGTAAACGAAGTGCAATATTAAATGTACCATGGCACCTTCAATCTGACCATTTAAAATTAAATGAATTCCCACTGTCTACAAATAAAAGAAGACCAGAGAATGTACCGTTACTTCAGTACTATGAGATGTTCTTTTGCTTCTGAAAAGAGCAAATATAAATGTACAATGTCACTAAAAATGTATTTTAATAGCTATTACACTCCCTTGTATTAAATACCCTTCCATTACATACAATTTTGGACAGTAAATCAACTGCAAAAGATATACTCCCCACGCTCATCTATTGCCATCAAAGCTTTCCAGAAGTTGTAGTTAACCCTTTGCTGCCCCTTTAAGCAACCTAATTAATTCCTCTCTTCAGGTTAAGAACCAGTACCTCTGGTCTACCAAGTTTGCTTTCCACTACACAAGCAAACCCCATCAGTCTTAGAGTAGCCAGGACTGCCAGTGGAAATCCTGCTTTTAGCTGGCCAGCTCCTCTCCCAGGAACAGCTCCTGTGTTTGAGACAGGGCAGCAAAGCAGCTCCCTGGGCTCTTCCCAGGGCACAGATAAATAATGTACCTCAAGATCAAGAGGATGAAATTTTCTTTGTACTGTGCCACGTTCTCCTCAAGCAGCTGAGAACAGACCCTGAAGCTTCGGAGTTGCAGAGCAGCTCTGTATCATCCAACATCTCCATTGGATGCTTCTGCAGAGCAACTCCACAGTAAGCTTTGAGCAATCTGCTTTACCATTGCTTCCCAACGAAAATGACATTATTTACAGGAGCCTGAGTGACAGCAAAGCCATCCACTAACCCTGCTGCAGCTCCCAGAGTCCTCCCCCAGCAATGTCAGACAACTTCCAGTACAGCAGAGGATGCTACTGCTGTACTGGAGCTCCATCCCTGAAACACTGCCCAGATGAAACTAAGGCTAGAGGGGAACCTCCTATGTCCCCTCAACAAAGGTGAGGGCAGCAAGGGCTATTCTCTCCTGAGCTCCCAGACTTACCAGAAAGGGCATCTCCTGTAAGTGAGTGAGTGACCAAAAAAATCACTTTTCCCTACACAATGGAATTCCTCGAGACAAATCTTCATTACAGAAGAATGAGACTCCCTTAAACTGGACCCATTTTAACTCTGAACACACTATGATGAAATCTGTGTAGAAAAAATTACTCTCGGGATTTTGCCATGGTGTTTCAAAGCTTCAATTTTCATGCAACAATTTACAAGCTAAAACCAAATCTAGCTTTTGCAAGGCAGCAAGACATGATCCAAAATATCAGCTTCAGTTCCAGAAAAACACAGCAAAGGGTTATTTAAAAACAAGTCACAGGTTTGCTGGAATTCCAATCACTGTACCTCCTTCATCCAAGTCCTCTTCTGTGATTATTGGCATCCCGATATGCCGAGTAACAGTTTCCTCTGGTGATTGCATTTCACCTGCACACAGATTTTGAGGAAAAACTGTCAGCTTTTTTTTTGCTTCTACATCCCGTGTCCAGTAGTTAAAAGATTGCTCGCTGCAGCTCTCCTGAGTCAAATGCTGTAGGCAAACCGACTTTTCACAGTACCTTCAATATGGCTCACTAAGAAACCTTCAATAACAAGTAATTAACACTACCAGTTTAAAGCAAATTAATCAGCGACTCAGTTCAGTGATAATTCAAAATACTCCTACTGCTCCTCAACACTTCATCTACTCTTTTAAAGTCAAGCAAAGGCAACACTGCCTAATGCTCTTCTCTGAAGAGGGAGTAATTTCCTCAGTAACTTCTTTTCTAGCAGAGGCCAAGCAAGTCTGAAAATAGAGTTTGGAACTCTGAAATTAAATCCCCGTCTTCACAATAAAGATAATTCAAAAAATAAAGACAATTCAAAACCATTTTGCTGTTTAATTTCATTTAACCTTTAACAAATAAGGAGTAAACAAAAGGTTTAGACAGCAGAGCAACTTCTATCAGTTGAAAAGTTGGATACCAGAATTTCCTTAGGAAAAGTAATTTCCCAAGTGTTCCACTGATCAACAGCAAAATTTAACCCAGCTAGCAAAGCAATGGATAAAATTTTGCAATCTCCCCAGGTTCACGGATGCAATGGAGAAATACCTCTGACTTCTGAAGAACCTCTTCTCCTTGCTGGCTGTAGTCTCCTGCTGGATTTTTTACTTTTACTTGGCGACTTCCCACAACTGGATCCTGCTTCGGAAGATTCTAACTGCACCTGACGATGTCTCCTGGATTTGGAAACCTGAATGACACAAAAAAAGCTAAACTTCTACAGCCAGATCTTGCTGTGGGTCACTTGAGAAACCAGCAGGGACCAAAGCATCAACTTGGTGAAGGGTGAAGAAAGGATAGAAGGGGAAAGAGGGAGGGAGGATTCTCCCTAGTTGCTATTCTCCAGTTCTAACAGGACAATGCCCTTCCATGATTTAATAAGTGTATAATTTAAATGCAGATAATGAAACATTCAATAATTCCCAATCCATTCTCTGTTACTACCAACCTACACCATGTTGCACAGCCCTACACAAAAGGAACACTCCCAAAAACTGCTGCTCTGTAAAGCCACCTTACCACCACATTTTGTTTAAGTGCCTAGAAAACATTATCAGTGCACATTCACAAGTCTGGACTGTTACAAAATCCAGAGCTCTGTTTCATTTAATGACACATTTTTCAATATGAGATTTTAATAAACAGAGAAAGCTGAGATGTTTCTCATAGGACTGCTAAGAAAAACACAAACCAACAGTATTTTTTTAAAGGAGAAGCTATTGAAACAAAGTTTCCAAGAACCTGCAGCTGACTTTAAACTCCCAGGTCCCATTTTCACAGGCATCTTCCAAGATTCCAATATCTAAGATTCAAGGAATCTGAGCAATTAAACTCTCAGGTATTTTTATTACATCTCCTTAAAATTCAATCTACTTATACAGAACGTAGACATTAAAAGATACCCTGTAAAGGAAAATCCTCCAAGCACAGGCCTTATCTGCACTGTTCCATAAATCTAACAAGAATAAGACCTTTGGGTTTCCCTGCTGTGTTAAAAAAACTAGAACATTCAAAAACGGAATTACAGAGTGCAATTTTAACTCATTCCTTTTTGACCCAACATTTACATTAAACTGGTCCTTAAAACTGTTATTGAAAAGTAATACTTCCCTGTTATGGAATTTTATACCCACCTCAACAACTGCAGAGTAAGACTTGTATTTGATTCTGGCCAGGGCATTTGCTCTTTCAGAACCCTGCAAAGAAACAAGAGTCCAGACAGAAAAGATTCTTATTCTATCATAGCAGTACTGAAATGGGATATTACATCAGGCAATCACTTGAGCAATATCTCACTACAGCTGTAACTCTATAATTAGTTCTACATAATTTCAGTGCCACCAAAATGGTACTTCAAGAAAAAAAAGTCCAAATTTCATTAAAAAGACAGAGCATAATTTTGGTTGCCTTCACTGTTACGAAGCCCAGGAGGAGAAAAATCAAATCTGAAACTTCACATCTTACTCAAATTCAAAGTTGAAAAAAGCAGACAAGTATAACATGAGACAATTTTGTAGCACAAAAAATGAATATTGCCTTAAGTTGAAACTCCAGCAGGAAGTAAATACAGCTCTTTTCCCTCCTTACCTGAGAAAGACTTTCTGTTATGATCACAGAAGAGCTGTCACAGCAGCAAATGCTCACAGCTCAATAGAAACAACGTGAGTTAGAAACAAAACCAAGTAACCAGCCCGAGCAGCTGTCCCTGAAATTTATTTTGATGCTATCAAACTTTGACTTACACTGCTTAGCCTGGGATCTGAGGTCAAAAAATGACCAGATCTGACCTGTGCAATGCAGGAAAGTAGTTCAGCTTTCTTACCTCTGATTCTAGCAAAGTCCCTTCTTTCTTTTTGTTTTCTGTTTTATAAGTTTCTTTAGCATTTTGGAATAACTTCTGTGGGGAAGAAAAGCATTTTTTCTTTAAACATCTGTCACATACAAGACAGCTAAAGTCTACCAACTGTAAAAAACAAAACAAGTTTTTACACACATGCCCATTTTCTACATCCACCTTACTCCGTGACCTTTCTTTCATCCAGGAATGTGTTACAGAGGTATTTCACGAAGTCACACCTTCAGGGCTCACCTCTCAGCAGTCAGTTGTGGTATCCCAGAGGCAGGACCACACCACACACAAGCCCTTTCCTCCACACCACATCTCTGCCTCAGGTTTTACACATTCCTTGCCTTCAGTGTTACAGTTCCTTCTGCTTCAGTCCGAGATTTACCAGCTCAGAGGTAATCACACCAAGAAACCCAGTTCTTTCATTTCACCCAACCTGCTAAGTCACCACGGCACAGTGGTTGGTACTACCTACCATTCTGTTCTGCTGCCATTCCTGATGTTCCAAGGTTATGTCTTTCAGATTAACCACAAAGTCATCTTTTATCAAGCTCAGGGCCTTGTCTGGCTGGGATTTGTCAGCTGAAATGACACACTTCATTTTCTGATAGTGGTCGTGAATATTCATCAGTTCCTGAAATTATTTAAAACAAAAAAAAAAAAAGTGTGTTTCAGGAAAAAAAAAGATTCCAGCAGTAAAGCAATATTAGTTCTCAATGTACAAACCCAGGGTTACAGAAAACATTCTAAGGAGACCATTGGACCAGGAGGAATGTTAGAAACTGATCCTGGTTAGATCATTTGAGTTTTAGAGAGCCAAGAAATCCTGCTACCCAGCACTGACCCATCAAATAACCTAAAGAAGAAAGAGTATCTTGTATTATTTAAACTAAGAAGGTTATTCAGGGCCAGTGTTAACAGAGGTTTCATTCTGATACTGTGGTTTATTTTCATCTCTTTGGAGGCAACATTTTACTTCACAGATTTCTGCACCACTGCAGTAAACCTTACTGACACACATTTGCCAGTAATATATGAAAAAACCTGCAAAGAAAGTTCTATCACTGAGCAATATAAGAACCTTTACCTGTCTTGAATTACTCAGGTTTTTATAAAATGTATCATAATAAAAAAAAAACAGTTTTGAAAGGAGAAATAAAGGTGAGAGAAGGCTATAAACTTGCAGATAAATAAATCCATATTACCACAAGTATCAATCCTCCAGCTGCAACCTGCAGACATATCAAAACAAACACGCTTCCCCCCATTTTCCATTTTTCTTTAAGTGACAATTAACCATTTATACCCTTTTACATCTTACTGAGGCAAATACAGAAAACACTAGAGCATATTTCAGTATTGAAAAAGGTATCACAGTTCTTCCAAACTAAATGCCACATTTCTGAGTGTCTGATAAAACCACAGGCATTACCTTAGTCTGCATTCCACAAGAGACTTACAAGGGACAAGACTGTGCTGATTAGAGAAGTTACAGCTTCTGGACAACAGAGGAATTAAAACACAACATTTAAAAGTTACTATACCTCCAATACATCATTAGTGATGAGGCTGTTTACTCTGTTACTTGGGTCCTTAAATTCTTCTTTAAAATAATTTTCCTCAATCTTCTTCTTAGTTCTGTAGGTCAGCTAAAACAAGAGACAATGTTTGTAACCTAAAAGAAAACTTAAAATGGCACCGCCTCTTGAGAATTCCTACTGCATATCCATCAGCCAGGAGATGGGAGATGCTGAAAGGCATAAATCCATTTCATCAACAACAGCTTTACTGATGATGAAGAAAGTCAGCACTTTTCACAAATTATTCTCTAGTTAAGAATTTAATCCAGCAACCAGATTCATTTCCCCAACAGGTAAGACATCTCAAATCTATTTAGGAATATTAGACACTGAAAAAACATTTTCAGGTGAGAAGCATTCAAACATCCTCTAAGCTCTACATCACCCACGTATGTAAAGCCACAAATATTACATTTCAACACAGCCTCAAGGCTGAGCTAACCACGAGTGCTGTTGAACTGTCAGGCATTGAAAGATGAGGGTATTTTATTTAAAAATGTAACTCATTAATGCAATAACTCACTAGCTTTGGCATTGCTGTGAAATGAAAGGCTCTGGCAAGCTGCAGTCTCCTAAAGATATAGGCTGCATCATAATGCTGGGAGTCAAGCAGATCCTGCTTAAATTTCTGGATCTCAGGCCAATCCTTGAGTGCGATTCTGATCTGCAACAAAAGAGTCACATACTGTTACACCAATATTTCAACAACAAAAATTAACTGAGCTGACTACTGTGATCTGACTACAGACAATACCTGGATGTCCAGGGGGTGGCATGTCACATGATCACAGAGCTGCAGAAAGGATCCCACTATAACATTTGTTATTACTATCATCATTTTATGCAAGTAAGGTTATTATATTATTATTATACTGTTGTATTAAATATTCTCACTGCAGCTTTCTTTGACAGTGACATGGAACACAAGTCCTTTCTGACATTTGAAAACATTAATTCTTCACATTCTGAAGTGTGTGAAATATCTGCACCAAGGAGATTCCTCTTCACTAGTGATTAGGAAACAATACTCATACCAGGTTGTGCTGCCACTGAAATGCTCATAAATGTTCTCTCTTCCTTCTTTCCTCCTTTCTCTCCTGTCACATCCACTCTGCCCACTTCACTTTTTCTCTGCTTAAGTTTCTTGACAACTCATGTGCTCTCTTACAGCTGCTATCCAGCAGTGGCTTCAAAATTACCTAAATTCATCTTCATAAAAGTTATTGATTTCTCTGAGGTCAAAATATGGGACATCATGGCATCATTGTAGACTACTCCAAATTCAATTTGTTATTTAAAGAATTTGGACTCAATTTTGCACGTGCACACAATATATATCACACTTAACTCTTAAGCAAACCACTTCTCCCTGCACTGAGTTTGTAACTCCTTCAGATACTGGTCTCCTATCCTAAAAGCAGCAAGGAGGGATGTCATTCAACCCTCTCAACCCATTTATGAATTAGCAAGAACTGGAAATTATTCAGTCAGTCTCCATTCTGTTGGAATTCTAAATAATAACTCAGGCTCTAGTGGGGTTCACCACAGATGATGAGCACATTCTCTGTCCCTACCTTCCCAATGGCTTCCCATCTGGTTTTAAGTATTTTTATCTTAAGAAAGCAAGAGGAAATGCCCTAACCATTTATGATGACACAGTAGACAGCAGTATATCACATATCTTATGCCTAGTATCCTCTGACAATAAAACCTTAGGAACAATTACCTTTTGTTTTGGCTGACAAAGCTGGGCATTATAGAGCCCATACAGAAGGTACAAAGCACCAACTCGGATCTGGAATGAGTAGGGGGGCAAGAAGTACTGCTGGGCCAGTTCTAGAGTCTTCTTTGTGAGCTTATTCCTCTCCAAAGCTCTTATTCTACCACTAAAATAAACAAATAAACAAAAAAAAGCACATCATGTTAAAGCAAGTAAATACAAAGCTGCAGGCTTTAGAAAATCCATAATGGAGAAACAAGCTTTAGATGTTGTAAACATACAGAATCATTGAATGTCTTCAGCAGGAAGGTACCCGCAAGGATCACTGAGTACAACTACTGGCCCTGCATAGGACAACCCCAAGAATCACAACATGACAGAGTTCAAGAAAAGTCTGAACAAGGTTCTCAGGCACGGGGTATGACCCTTGGAGTGTTCTGTGCAGAGACAGGAGTTGGACTCCATGATCCGTGTGGGTTCCTTCCAGCTCAGGATATTCTATGATTCTGTGAAACATGCCATGTCCTGCGATCACACTTTTAAATCTCACGAGGATTACACCAAGCTCCCCGCGGAGTCAGTGCTCAAATCACACACATTCTTAATGCACGAAATACACTGAATTAAAAACTCTTTTCCAGCATTACACAGGGACCGATGCTTCACTTTCCTCAGATCCCCAGCCAGGCAGGCCTCTCCCTGAGCGAGGCCTGACGGGGCACAGGGCTCACCCGCGCTCCCTTTAAGGCTGCCCGTCCCCCAGGGGGAAGCTGAGCAGCGGGGCTGGGGCCTGGCGGGGGCAGCCGCTTGGGCTGAGGGGCGGCCGGGAGCCATCCCCTCCTTCCCTCACTCACTAGAACACGGTGTGGAAGCGGCGCTCCCGCCACAGCTCGGCGAA